>JAKSZP010004017.1:0-230888 GCA_022478985.1 Massospora cicadina
CAGCAGTGATGGTCTTCCCCATCCTGGCTAGGATTTTGACGTTGGACAACCTTGGGATCTCAAACAGAAAGAGTTGGAAACGTGTCCCTAACGTTTTCCTCTCGATCCAAATGAATCAACCATAATTGGCTAGCGACCTGCTTAGGTAATGGGACTTTTTACCCATTATGGCAGGTCACTTCACCAACCAATCAATTCACTAGTTGCAGGTGGCATCACTCGCCTCGCAACTCATTAAACATTCCCAATCAGTCAGTGATGAAACCTGACCAATCCCAATTGGTACACCTGATTGTTAATCACTATCAGATGCCCTTATTTTGTCAGTTGCTCCACCTGATGAGATATTAGGTATTCATCCGTATCAATCCCTGATGGTTATGACCAGACAAATGTCCTAAAATCCCCCAAACGTAGTTCCTCCAAAATTTGGGTCAACCAATTTCCAATTCACTTCGCTTTAGGGGATCTTTCCCCTATCAATACCAGGTAATCTAGCAGGCTGGGAATATGGGCAAAAATCCCAACAACCTCTCCCACCACCTCTCTGGAACTGGAGTGTTACATATGCTCCTAAAAATAATGGGAATGGCAAATACAATGAAAGGATGTATAGTCATCCTACTTTCATCTTTAAAGGTGAACAATCCAGCCGCGTTGACATACCATAATACCATTGACCTTCCTGGCCTTTTGCTGAACTTATTAAAGATTTAATCAATGGAATCCTGAACTCTAGGGACAACGTTTCTTGTGAGAGAGGTTCTTCCATTGAGGATCATTTAATTTTTTTACAAAATCAGAAACCACCTTGCTACCTACAGTCAACTCACCACTGGTAATTACTTTTAAAGATTTTCTACCCTGCCATGTTCCATATGATACATCTGCTAGGAGTGTATCACAAAGAGCACCTGCGTCACACAGCTACTCAAGAAGCCTTGATGCATGCCTATAATAATTTCTCTTCCTTGACATCAATTCATATAGGAGAACTACATCTAGATTAGAAGAGAGCTAACAAATTTTATTCATCTTCATGATCAAGTTACTATAATCAATTCTGGTGTAGTGAAATAAGTGGAGGAAGCTATAAATATATTATATAATGCGTTAATAATTCCACCACCAAGACCCATCTTTTTTAAAGTATCTGTGAAAGAACAACTAAACATGAAGCTCAAAACCATAGCAAACCTTTGCCCTAAGCTTCTACCACTCAACGAGATGATAAACAGAAATTTACAATTTTGGACAGCAATTTAATTATGCTTATTTCGCCTTGAGGTGCTAGAGAATTGTCCTCCACATGAAGCTTGTGTCTCTTTTTCCAACTTGGTACAAAACTTCTCTAACAGAGTAGTAGTTGAAGCTGAAGACCTCAATTAAAAATTCCAAATATTTACTAAGTCTGATGACTGAATATGAGAAAAATTGCCAAGGTGTTATGAGCGCTATTAAAAAGATGATCTGTTGAAGGATGTCTAAAAGCATTTGGCTCAAATTGAGGACTTTTGTGATATGGTTAAGACTGATATATGAACTCAAATTTAATCACATGACAATTCATGATGTAAGAGGATTAAGGAGGATCTTCTCAAGCATGTCAAGAAAGGTGAGACTAACAAGCCTAACATGAGTTCAAACAAATCTAAGCTTTTCTTTCATAATATAGGGCTTGAACATTAGATGGAAAACCTTGAGACTAACAATATTACGCTTGAATGAAAATGTTTCTTTTAGAGTCTGCCGACCAATTTAATCCTAAATCAATGGAAACTTGACTTGAGCCCATACAAGAGCAGATAAATTGGCTTACTCATTCACTTGATTAAACGGATATAGGAGGCCAATGTATGTAATACTCTTTCATCCATGCCATCACTGGTGGTGAACCTGCCCTTTTAAACCCACTCTAAAAACAAGTTTAACCTGTTGAGGGCATTGTCTTGTTTTTGTATGTCTATGAGTCAGCCATGGAAGGAGCAACTGGTCACCATAAAGCTTAACATATCTTCTCAGCTTAAGTCATATAGCTCAGAATTATGGTGCCACATATGGTAGTTCATTACTTGGGCCAAAGTTAAGGAAGCTCTTATCAATAATTTGGCTTAAGAAAGAGCTTTAGCATATAAAAACAAGATTTCATGCATATCAGTATGCAAAAGGAAGGATATGTTGCTGCTTTTGTTGAGTGATTCTACTTTAAAGACCAGAATTTTTGACTTCCAATATTCACCCTCAATGATGCAGTAGCTGCTATGATGAATGGTTTGGCACATCATCCTTCTTTGGTTATGCACATTAATTTGATGAAACGCTAGTTCCAAATTGTTCACGATGTAAAAGAAGCTCAGTTAGATGTTGCAAGTTTCCATAAATTTGATACTACTTAAGGAGCCAGTACAAGCCCTTTGGTTTTGACAATAAAAAATCAGAGTAAAAGCTAACCAAAAAACCCAAGTCTCTTATTTAAATAAGCTTGAACATCTTGAGAACAAATGTCATAAGAAGAAATCTTATTGGGAGATGAGGAGGAATACTTGTTGGCTTAGGGACAGGTACCCCTACTGCTGGTAATTTTTATTCCATGACGAACCTCCCACTTCAATTTCATACCTAACCTATATCAAAAATACCTATGAAGTCAATTCTGAAGAGAGTTACAAAGATTTTAGTTAATATGTTTTAGAAGCGCCATCCAAAATTAAGGTTCCAGATAGTTTGGCCATTGAGAGTTTAGCCAATGCCATGGTCTCAGAAGGAACCAACCTCAGTCAAGTTCTGAGATGACTGAAGACATTGATATTACTAGAGAAGTTGATCAGTTTATTGCCTTACTGATTTAAACAACAGAAATGTTTCTATCTTAGTAACCATTAAGGAATAGTATCCCAAGAGAGATTAAAGACTCAACGCACCATTCCATATAAAAGAAGTCCTTGTTCTTCCTCCCAGCTATTGAGGAACTACCACAAAGTTTGAAGTTGCAAATCAAAAAGTCAGAGCTTTGGATATCTCAATACTAGATTAACAATCTATTTTATATCTTTAAACTTATTAAGAAAATCAAGTTGGCGCCTGACTCAATATAAGTCAAAAATACTGAACAACGGGTCCAAATAACATTCATGCAATTGGAGCTTGCTAGACTCTTGACCATAAGAATTGGTAAGCTTGTCCTATCAGCACCTGCCATAGCTTTTACAACAACAACATTCTCATTAGCATACACTCTATACTCAGGTACAATGTATTATCAAATTAAAGGAGGAGCTTTTCCCGCCTTAACTATGAGGTTCATTTGAGCTTTAGATATAAAGGTCACATAAAGAAAGAATACTCTTGCCTTTTTGAGTTTCCTGCTTCTGCCTTAGCTTTACATTATAATACATTGGGATGAAATAAAAAAAGTTTTCTGACTCTATAGACGCTATAGGAGGATTTATTCTTATGCTTCAGATGAAATTATATCAAATCCATTAAACAATGACTAGTTGATAATAGGATTGCTATGAAAATCTCCAGCACTATATTTTTTGCATAATGAGTATAGATAGAATCAGCCCTCAAGGGCCTCAAGTTTTACCTGGAATATTGAATCCATCCTATTAAAACCTGTCAATATTCTTCTGAAGAATCTTACTAGCAAAGGATCTATTGTAAAGAAACATTAAGAGATAGGAACAGGCCTACTTGCTCCAATCAAGGATTTTGACAAAATTCATTAAATTGGTACTATGATGGACATGTGATTACCTACTGACAATTTACTCTGCACTGTACCTAATGTTCAAATTTTAGATGAGTTAACTCACAAAGACTTTAAAAAGGCTCATTCTTTATTAGATGTTTATAGTGATATTTTTCTTAATTGGACACCTAGTTATAGACACTTGAAGAATTGTAGTTACAGTATCAATGTGAGTTATGGTAACCTTATTTATCTAAACCTATCACATATAAAATGTCAAAGAGTAAAAGATGAGAAAATAGCTTAAACAACACTATACGCTGGTTTAATAGTACCATCTTAATGTTCTTGGTCATCCTCCTTTTTATCTATCAAGAAAAAGAATGGTGGCCACTAAGGCATGATAGACTATTGGAAATTAAATACTTTTAACATAAAAAAGTTTTAATATACACACCATTTTGATGAGCTATTGCAAATAACTGGTAACAATTTTCTTCTTCTATGGATATGGCCAGCAATTACTGAAAAATGAACCTCTCCCTACAGGATAAGAAAAGTTTGCACTCATTTTAGTGGAAACCTATTTCAACATACTCAGCTTTCTCAAGGTCTATACAATGCTCCTGCTTCTTTTCAACAAGTGACCATCACATATTACAATACCTCAAATTAAGTTGCATAATTGTTTATCTTGATGATATTACAGTTTTTTAAGATTTTCAATGATCATTTTAATTACCATAAAGAAGTCTTCCAACGATTATACAACTCTAACTTCAAACTAAAACCCTCAGAAAGTATTTTCTAGATAAGATAACTATAATTTTTTAATGCAAGCTATCTCAAGAAGGAATTTAACCTCTACAAAATTAGATTGAAGCCATATCTAAAATGCCTAAACCTCAAAACCTCCGAGATATCTAAGCATTTTAAGGCATAATAAGATATTACCATCACCTTATAATACCTTTTGCCAACTCATTGAGACAATTCTTTGATTAATAACAAAGGAAACTTCCTCTTTTGCGGATCAGAACAAAAATCTTTTGAGGTTATGAAGAAGTTATTACAAGAATGTCCTATCTTGCACCACATAGGTCTTTAAAACCTTTTTATTTTACTCACTGATGCCTTTAATTACACTGTCAGGACTATTCTCACTCAATCAGAAACAATCGGCATTGATCACCCTGTCTCATATTTTATAAAAAAGCTCTCTAAGGCAAAGCACAATTATAGTATCACCAAAAAGGAGTGCCTTGCCACCCTACTCGCAGTGAATACTATCACTGTTAGGATTCCTACCTGAACCAGGAATTTGTGCATATCAGATGAAGGGAATTGTACCCAATCTGATGAAATGGACAAAACTACTATTGGGGATAATACCTGACTAATTTTAAGCCCTCCTGATATTATAGATCAACCCCAACTGATACAATCATAACCTCACTCAAAACCCCCTAATAATAAGGTTCAAACACAATCCATACAGCAATTGAATCCCATTTGACAGATGTGAAAAACATGCCACAGAATCCCCAATTAGTAAAGGAGTATAGATCTTAGATCAGAAACGCTTGGAGATTTACTGATAAAATCTCACTGATCTCCCATATAATGATGTTTCCATGCAAATAAAAGTTACTCATTTTTGCCATTTATAATTTGGCCTACCTCTATTTATTTAGGTATGAAAACATGGTTAGGATTTACCACTCAAGGAATTTTATCCTGAGTGAAGATTTTTCTTCCAGAAAAGTAAAACTTATGAAGTGTCACTCAGGAACTTCAGGTATCCTGGCCATTAAAATAAAGGACAAGCAGTTTAACATTCCCTCCTTCCTTACAGATATCTGAAGTTTTACACCCATGGATCATAAGAGAATATTATGACCTGCTGACCATGAGCACCCCAGCGCAAAAAAATTTATCACCCTGATCAAATGTGTGTATTTTCTGGATTGGATTAACAAAGGAAGTGCCTGCCTGGATAGAACGCTGCCTTATCTGTGCGCGGTCAAAACTATATTGGATGAGAAGGAATAGACTTCTACACCCTCTCCAACAGGCGGCGGGCCCCTGGATGTTGATATTAGTAGACTTCATTGTAGGCCTGCCAACATCATGGGATATAATGTGATCATGGTGGTGGATCATTTTGAAAAATACTCCATATTCATCTCCTCCCTACAGACAAACACCATGAAAAGCATGGCTCATTTTTTTGTGCCCACATCTTCACCGCATTTAGTGTTCCCAAGAAGTTGTGAATGACAGAAAGCCCCAATTCACTGAAAAAGTCAAGACGCTTTGTATGAGGCGTTAAAAATAAAGCCATGTCAGTTGTCTGCATACCACCCACAGCTTGATGAACAAGAAGAAAGGTCCAACCAGTCACTGAAACATTATCTATGTTGCTATGCTACCGCCTCATAGAACACATGGATGGATGGTCTCCTCTTAGCTCAGTTTGTGTACAACAATTTCCTCCACGCCTCAATAAGGATGTCACCATTTTATGCCATCTCTGGTTACAACTTAGCATTTACCATTGGTACCCAGATATGATCTGACATCCCTGTTGCAAAAAGCTTCACAGCGCAGATCATCAAGATACACCAACTAGTGCAAAAAACAGCTGATAAAAACATCAAGGATGCTAAATGGTTTGCCAATTGGAAGTGGCACCCAGCTCCAAACTACCAGGTGGGTGACCTTATGATGGTGGACACAAAGAATTTTCACCTTAAGGTTCCCTGCTGGAAGCTGGTGTGCAAGAGCAAGCCTATTTCCCATCAGCAAGGTCCTACCCAGAGGGCCCTTCCACATAGAGCTTCCCCCCACTGGAAAATTTATTTGGTCTTTCATGCCTCCACCCTGTCCCCATTCAAAAATAAACTTTCACTAATGTCAAGCAGGTATAAATTGATGGAACACCAGTATTTAAGGCGGAAGAGAACTTAGAATTTCAGAGAGTTAAGTGGGGACCAATACCTGATGGCCTAGAAAGAATATCCTGCATACAAGAACAGTTGGATCCCCACCTGAGACTGCGCCAACTGTTGAGATTTAATCAAAGACTTTCATGCCAGAAAACACAAGGCACCAGCACCCCCAAACCCATGGGCATTGCAGTTATTTAGCTTCCCTCTCCACATAAGAACTATGCACCAGCCCAGGCTTCTGAGCAAGGAGTAGACCCTGTCCTTCTATGAAAGGGTAATTTAAGGATCTCCACTACTACTATAAGTCTGGACAGGCAGTTACACCACTTTTAAATGAAGAAAGGAAATTCCCTCAAGTGTTGCACTGAAAAGAATAGTGGGCCTGAGGATACCCTTGACAAGTGGTGGGTGGCCACCGCCCCCCTCCAGAATATGCTGGTCTTAACCACATGACAATGGCACCCCAAACACCCTATTATCACAGAATTTTTTAAAGTTTACAATTTAGAAATTAGAGACATATGCTGACAATTGCACTCCCTTTCTGCTGGGTTCTGATCAAATCCCCTGAAAGGGGTGAAATTGCCACACACAATTGAGGGGGACTATCCCAAAGAAAATGAATTGAAAATCCTTTGGGGGTTATATGGTGAGAATATCAAGTGGGCAAGACATAAGGGAAAAAACTTTAACACCCAAAAGAGTTGAAAAAGATCTTTAAGTTGAAACGTGGGCAAGTCATCTGCTGTATCTAAGTCTGGAGGCTCTAATAAATAATGGATGCTTTGAAAAAAAAATAATAGATATATTTTATACCATGAGAATATTTGCCAGTAACTCTGTTGTCATACTATTATGTGAGCCCTTCCCCCTGTTTATGCTATAAAAATCCCAGTGCTCTGCCTACAGTAGAGTACTGGGTTATTTTGTAATTTTCTTAATAAAACAATAATCATTGAAAATCCAAGTCAGACCAATTTTAACTATTATCAAACTTCAAATCTTGTTTCCCCCAACAAAACTGCCATAATCAATGGAAGGCTCCAAATCCCTGTTCTATGTTGTAATGGTTGCCATCTCCTTGTTAATGTTAGTGCTGGCCTCACTTAGCAGGGGGAACCAAGGGTCCACCCTGGGAAACTGGCTTACTAACCCCCCACCCCAGGATATGGGGCAATATTCCCTTCCCAAAACTCCAATCATATCAAAACAAACTGACTTTAATGATACTAACCCCTGATTGATGAAAATACTATGATGGAGCAAAGCTCTCATGATGCTGTCAGAAGATTTAAAAATAGGGTTTGTGCAAACCCCCCTCAATATCAGGTGCAAGCACAGTTCAGGTCTGACACTAAATCCAGTCAAGATGATTGCTGAGAGCTCTATCTAAACCCACTGGTTCCCCACACCCCTGGGAGGCATGGACTAAATTATTGTCAGTCCTTAGCCTGATATTCAGAATTAAATTAGTGTTTGTCAATCAGTATTTCCCCCACCTTTCATCTAGAAGATTCTATTCTTACATCCCCAGAATGGCAATGCTGTGTGGGCTATGGATGCTATTGTGGGTATTGGAGTAATCTCAGTGGAAACCAAGTCTTCCCTGGGCGTGCAGTATGTCTGACACCCACCTAATTAAATCTTATGGTATCTCCAATTAAAATGTTTTAGTTTTAGCTAAACAAAAAATGAAACCTGATTGAAATTGGCTGCTAACCCTTCAAGGCTAATACATATCTAGTTCAGTTCATTTTGGATACCATTTATATAATATATTACTATAATGCTTTTCTTTCTAATTGAAAATGATTCTTATACTTAAAATATAATTTTATTGTGCCAACTAATCCAACTACATAGTAAGAATAAACTTTAGATAGTGTTTTTCAATAAATGTGATTTATACATTAATGCCCAAACCAATCTAACCGTCAGTAATGTGGATTGTAGAAGCACAGGCCTATCAGAACAAAGCCCACAAGGGTATTAGGGATTTATTTATACTTCTTTTAACTTTCCTCATTCCTCTATTTTGGTGCGATATAAGTCCCTTGAGGCTAAACCGCCTTGAAAATAATTTTTCGAATAAACTTTTATTATCTATTATTTTTGCAACTTATGAATGACGTCAAATGCCCATATTATTCAGCTTTTACTCAACAACCTCGATTTCTCAATTATCCGCGTCATTTACCACATTCTTCAATACAAATAGCATTATTCACTGTCAAGTTCCAGCAAGCATTTGCAGAGATGTACGTGCCTAATAAGTATTGTATTTCTACCAAAAACTGTACCCTATAAGCAGCACTAAAACTAAAAGTCATAAAATCAAACTAGAATCTTTAGGGCTTTTTTATTTTCAGTTTTATTTCAATCCTTGGGAGAAAAGAGGTATTTTTATTTTCGGTACTAAAATATTCATAATAAGTAAAAAAGAAAATAATCATTGTCCAAAAAAGGTGTACCTGCTTGGGTTTTGTACAGTTTTAGATTCACTTTTGAACAAAAGTATATCAGAAGAAACTTGAAAGGATAAAGCACATTTCAGTTTTTCTGCAATGATAATAGCCTTAGAAATTTGCTGACCGGTACCAATAATGAGTAATTCATTAGCATCCTAGATTTAAAATTTTATGATTATTTAAAATATACTTATTTATGTTTTACTGGTAAAATATCCAAAAACTAAGCCATCGAATATAACAAATATTAAATTGATATGTAAACCTAATTTTCAAACATACTCGTTTGTATTTTCAAATAGCGTTAATTCGGAGTATATAACCTTTTAAATGCAAATAAATATAGAACAAGCTGTCTAAAATAATGTCCTAAAAATAAAGTACTCAATGCTTATCATGTTACAAAAAAGCGGTACATATTTTTGTAAAAATAGAATAAGAAGCAATCTATTAACCAAGAGGCTAAAAAAGCTAGCTTTATTTAACTAAATTGTATGAAGTTTTAGTTATTCATATGCAAAAAATATGACTTTAAAATTCAATTTCTAAAAATGCTAACATAGCTTACAGCATTTAACAATGAAAGACTATAATAAAGGAAGCGATCATATAAGATATATATATATATATATATATATATATACAAAATAAATAAAGCTACAACGAGAAAAATCGATTAAAAACTTAATTTATTAAAGCCAAAGCTTCTACTATAAACTAATAAAAAGAAAGTATCACACAATCTTAACATCCAAGACACGAGTGTCAAAGCTAAAAAGAGCCCGATTTGTTCGCTCTAAAAGCTAAAGCTTGAAAGAAATTTAAAATTCAAACAAAGGTATAAATAACATATTTGATTAAAGATATATTAAAAATGTGTGAAAAAAATTATATATTTGGCTCGTAAAACTTGACCGAGCTTAGAAAAATTAGTCCTTACAAGACAAGCTATATAAGAAACAAATCTGATAAAATGAGATGACAAGCAAAATTTAAATGTAGAAACAAATCTCCGAAATGTCTTTAAAAATAAAAAATATATAAAAACAGTAATCTTAAGCAATTAATTTAAGAATAAGCTAATTCAAAATGGCAACAGTTAGACTTGGCAGCTAATTAATTGACAGTTTAAACAATTTTAAAGCAATAAATAATCACGCAAAACAAACACAAAAACTATAAAGTTAAATGCACATAAGTAAAAAACCAAAAAGCAGTAATTTTTAACCGTCACCCTTGATTTCGTTCTCAACCAACATTAAAAAATAAAGTAAATTCAAATTTTATAAGGAAAAATTTTCTATACATGATATTTTAATCTAAAAGAGAAAAAGAAAAGTATTAAAGAGGTAGACCTTCTATGGGACCATCTAGTACTAAAAAAAAGAGGTAGACCTTCTAAAAGAAAATCGCATATTTCATAATCAACCAATCAAATAAAAGCCAAGGGTTAAAAAGTAATCTTACTTTTAGAGTTTTTTCACCATATGAAACTAAAGTATCTATGTGAGAAGATTTGGTAACTTTCAATTCATTTTTTTCACTATCTTGCATGTTGAGTTATAAAGTTTTGACTTTATAGAGATAAGGACATTCGCAAAACCTTGTGCCCCTAAATGCTCAAGTGCCCTATTGCTCAGTGAGAAGCTATCGTACCCGCTTTATTTCGAAAACTATTGTCGAAAGAATAAATAGTACATTACTTTCTTTACATAAAATCCATTAAAATTTCTTACATGATTAAGATAAATGTATTATCATAATCTCTCCTCTATCTATTACTATATAAAAATACGTCTATCTCTCTGTTCATTCATAACTTCATTATACTGGATAGAAGTTAAATTTTTGCTCATATATAAAGCAATTTATATTAGGGTTTAATGTAATTTTCAGAGTACATTAGATACCAAAATCTAAAAGAAAATCAACAAAAAGAATAACTGTATAAAAACATGATGTGACAAAAATAATAATTTGTACATTTATCTAAATGACATTTGAGTTCTTTTTAATGACTAGTAAGAATTTATGCACGAAGATAGATAAAGCATTCTAAGAAAAGTAGTTATGCCTCAATTTTTAAAACCATGATTTTATAATTAGTCTGGCTGTATGCTTATTAATTTTTGACATTTATTATAGTTTATAAATTTATATTTGCATAATTCTTATATAGTATTTCTTAGTAAAGTTTTTTTTTATTTTTCCTAATTGTTTTATAGACCAGATACATATATATATTTAAAGTTCTTTTATATATAACAAGAAACTTGTATATTTTATTTACTGTGTAAGCCAACCAAGGGATGTATATTATTAAAAATTGATACAGAATAAAATGAGCTGAAACGTGCAACTGAGCAAAAAAGCACCAAGTCCAAACCAAACAAAAAGAAAAACACAACCAGTTTGGCAATAATGAATCACTAGCCAACTATGGTGGAGGGGGAGAGGTATCAGGGGGCGCTTCCTTAGCTCTGTTATCATGGAACAAGGTGAAGAATAAGGTAGAAAGCATGGGTGTAGGGCATCACAGCATGGGGTTCATTATCTCCCAAGAGAGGGTCAGGGTAGAGAACGTTCACCCCAACAAAAGCACCAAAAGAGTTGGCTAGATCATGCTCTGCTTGGATACAGGCATTGAGGAAATTAACAAAGGTGGCAATGTCATTATGGGCGGTTTTAACTTTAGGATTCTATTCCACCACCACAATGTTCAGGATTGAGTCGTTGGTCATTTTGTGGAATTTTAGGAGGGCACCCTTACCTGCAGTGATAAGGATTGGTGGAATAGTGAGATGAGTGAGACCTTATGCAAAAAATTGCAACAAACTTAGCTATAGCTTTACAGAGAGGATGTCAGTCAGGTAAGGCAGCTGCATCAATATTGAGCTTATGGTCAGATCAGAATATTACAGCATTTGGTTGGGAAAATAAAACTGAAGAGTTCAATCTTACTAACAGTGCTAAGGTTTGATGGGATAGCAGGAGGAGTGAGACCCTCTGCAAACAGTGCAACATAATTAGCTGTAGCTTTGCAGAGAGAATGTCAGTCAGGTAAGGCAGATGCATTAATAGTGAGCTGATGAGCATATCAGAATGGTACAGCAGTTGTTTGGGGGCATAAACTTGAGGAAGGAATTTGGCATCATATCTGAATTTAAAAACCATTTGAGGTTAAGGTCAGATGATTCAATGAGATTCCCAAACATAGAAACTTGTCAATAAGGCCCAGGAATTGTGGTTAAAATAGGATTGAGGCCTTTAAATAAGGGTAGGTCAAGGTGGGCAGATTAGGAGGCGCTTGGGAGGGAATGTTGGTCTAAGCCTCTGGCTTATTGGATGGAGGTTAAAATGATGGCTAGGGATGGCTGGGGAGGCTAGGAGAAGGGATTTTGGGGTGCTATACTGACAACTGAACCAGTGGTGGGGTACTGGCAGTAAGGCGCCCCAGGTATAATCTGCCAGAGTGGTATTGGAATCAAAGATGGTGTTAGAAGCATCTGTGGTAAATTTCAAGATTTTTTGGGGTGGTCCAAAGTAAAACAGATAGGAAAATATGGTATCCATTGTTGACACGTTCCCAGAAGAAATGGCTAGGTGCTGATGCAACGTGAGACTGTTGGGAGATTTGTTTGTTTATATGAGTAGAAAAGGGTAATAGTAGTAGTGATAGCCCAGGGAGCTGTGAGGCTCTTGGAACCACTAGGGGCATAGAAATGGAGATTGAGGTTTAAGCTATAAGCTGAAAGCCACAA
Source organism: Massospora cicadina (assembly GCA_022478985.1). NCBI lineage: Eukaryota > Fungi > Entomophthoromycota > Entomophthoromycetes > Entomophthorales > Entomophthoraceae > Massospora > Massospora cicadina. The sequence goes on from JAKSZP010004017.1 coordinate 12,875, forward strand.
CCCTAACTCCTCTTACAATGCCTGGGGAGGGAGGTAAGATAGGAGGTTGGAAAAACTCACCACCAGAGTGGCGTTGGTGGCTAGGTAAGTACAATTAATAGGAATGGGAGTAACTTTATAAAAAATTGGTTCCCACCGCTGTAGAATCCTCCCATAGGGTAACCAACATTAAAATAACACTAAAAAGTACAGATGTAGATAAAGCCCATTGACACAAAAGCAGCAGTGGTAAGTTTGATACTTGCCTTGGAGTATGGGAATATATCCCCATAGCCAACTTGGTGGCAAAATCAGATACTAAAATGAGGAAGAGAAGAGGGTGGGGGTGATTTGGTGCAACGTGAGAGGTGGAGTGCTAAATCCCTTGGAGGAACATATTGGTAGTTTGGAATAGTCAAACTAGTCCAAGTGTGTTTTACGCCCCACTATATGCTAGGTAAAGGTGTACAACTGCCACATACTGGGCTGCCAGAAGTGGAGCTGAGGACATGGTTGGTATATGGTAGGTTGACGGTGCAATTTACAAAACTTTGCAGTAAAATTACTTAAAAGTAAGTTCTGAAAATAAAGAAAAAAGTTTTAAAATAAGCTTTATAGATAATAATAACTATTATATTAATTGCTTATACATACATGAATTTTTCAGAATTATATAAATTAAATTGAGTCTAACTATATTAAATATAATATATTTGGATTATATTAAGATATTATATTAAGCTAATAAAAAAGTTTTTATAAATGAGCTGATCAACTTAAAGGAAATTTTAGCTAGATATATAGAAAGAACTAACATCTCTTTATATGCTTCAATCACTTTCTGGCCAAAATCAAACTACCAAATTTAATTTACCCCAACGCTTGCTGTCATACCACTTTGCCTTTTCTATGTTGACAAGTTTGAAGCCTGTTTCCCATGAATGGGTAGTGATGCACAACTTCCTGATATTTTTTGACCACTGCCAAAGTGTTCCTGGTCTCACTAGCTAGCCCTTTAAATTATCTAGTTACTTTTTCCAGCCTTAGGACCTGGCCCTCCAAATCATATGCTCCCAGGTGGTGCCTTGCAGCCCCTTGATTCTCCCCAGAGCAACATGTGGTTCATCCTCAGATCAAATACAGGACCCTCTTCACTTATGATGATGCAGCAATCATTGGCTTGCCGCAGTTGGTAAAGATGCTTGCCAGTTTCATTGTTTTCTGCTCTTTAAGAGGTACTTTGAACTTTTTTTCTGTGAAGTCAACGCTTCAATAGTACCAAAAGACTATTAGTCTATAAAAACTATCAATCCCCACCACATGAACTCAGTTGCTCATTTACTAAACCCTCATGATCCAGTTCATGGGTTTTTTCACACATCACCCACCAACATTCTTTGTCAAGAGCTCCTTGCAGGTCTGAGTGCCTGCAGCGCAGACCCCATTTTGCAGTTTGTGTTTCTGATTGGGGCCAGCTTCCTCACTGGGTCTTGCACCTTCTTAATGTCCTGCCTCACAATAGTTACAACCCAATGTATTTTCCCCTATGTATTGAATTTCTGGTGGATAAGGGTATATATGTGTATAACCTGGCGGAAGGTTGATGAGGATCAAAGTACCACTTATGCAATGGGAAAATAATATGACAGTTGCCATCCCTCAAGATATTTTAGTATTTAAAAAAACAACAAACGTCTATATAAGTATCTTCATTGGTAGAAGCTCACTATTGACAAGTCCAGGGATTTCTGACTACTTTCTTCCTTAATTGGCAGGGTCACACTGCTGGTTATTCATACCAATAAAGTCCCCTTTCCCTGATTTTTCATAGTTCATAAGCGAATTGCTCAGGTCACTCCACTATATCCTCTTATGGTTTAGCAGAGTGGGTTTGCAATTTTGGCCACGCAGCTGAGTCTAGATTTATCAACCTAACTGTTATTCTCCTTTTTTAGCACTAGGGTGCCCATCCAAACCTAACTATTATTCTCAATATCTTATTTGTTAGTAAAACTTCTAGTGAAATCATATATGTTTGTCTTTATTTTTCTGCCAGATATCATAACGCTGGCAATTGACCGCTGTGCCTCAATTATAGTTAATATAATAAAACATTTTGGTTACAAATTTAGCAATTAACCAATCTAGCAATTGATAAACTATTGCCCAGTCATATAATTTTCCAACATTTTCTCCATTGACTAAGCAATCATATGCTGATGACGCCACCTATTCTTTCATTGTTAGTCCTCAAGCAAAGTAGCTGGCCCACATAGATGCATTTGCTGCCTCAACTTACATCTTATCTTCCGTTGCTTGACTGCCTTGAAATCCTTGCTGTAGACATTACTCCCATAGTGTACGTTCTATCAGAATTATCATGGTACGCAGCTAGAGAAGGCTGTCAATGTAAAAAATGGTTATAATGCAGATGAGAGCATAAAGAGCTATTATTTAGGTTTTTATATAAGTACATCTAGTATTATATTAGTATCACTATTATTGCCTCTTTTATTTTATTTTATTTTATTTCATTTTATTTTTTAATATCTATTATTATGTTTTTTTATCCTCATCTTTTTCTTTTTAATCTACTTTATTTTATTTATTCAAGGTAAGCCGACCAGGGGATGGACATTACTAAAATTAAAACTAAAACTAAAAATTAAAAACTAAAAAATAACGCGACTAATTGGTTCAAACAAAACGCCTAGATGAATGGATTGAGTGAAACACTTCAAACAAAACAACCAACCAGGTGGGCAGCGGAATCTGCTTATCCCTCCATGGCGAAAGGGGAGGGGGGATTGGGGGCTCATCTTTGGCAGCATCTTCTTCCTCCCATAGTAGAGTGCATGTCACGGCAGACAGTAAGGGCGTTGGGGCGTCTGCGGCATGTGGTTTATAATATCTAATGATTGGTATTTAATGGGAATTGCCAGCTAGGTAAATGGCACTGATATATTTGGTTAAAGCCTTTTCAGCTTTTTTGTGGGCATCTGGGAGCTTAACAAATGTGGCGATGTTGGTTCATGTAATTTTAGCCTTTGGGTTTCATGCTATAGTTGCCACGTTCTGGATAGCATCAATAAACGTTTTTGTGTAACTAATTCACTGTGATTTTACTTTTTGGGGCGAGGGCTGAGAGGATAACAGGAGGTGGAATTCCTCCTGTGAGCATCGCCACTGATTTGGTGATAGCTTTATGAAGGGGATGACAATCCGGTGTTGCAGCTGCTTTGACTGCAAGCTGGTGATTACTGTAAAACAATTCAGCGTTTGGCTGTGGGTATATAGTCAAGGGGGTATTTGGCATCCCATTCTGCATTAATGAACTGCTCAAATTTGCAGATATGGTTCTTCAATGAGCTTACCTGATTCATCAATTTCAGCCAATAACTCCCATGGTTTTGGTTGAATTGGATTAGGGGAATCATCGTACAGTTGAGGTTTGGTTAATTCATCTAGGAAGCATGGGATTGAACTGGGTCCAATCTGATGCTTGATTGGAGGAATCCTTTGTGGCATTGGGGCGAGGAGGAGGCTGATTGGTGGCTGCAGGTGCAGCTGCAGCTTCCAGTTTTGGGGTGGGTGAGGTAGGATTGTGTCCCATACCAGAACTTGTACAGAGTAGGCAGCGGATTGGAGGTCATCAGATGAGTCATCCAATCTGTCAGAAGTGGCTAAGGAGGGGCACTTGCATTTCAAGTGGTCCAACTCAAAACATGATGGACAGATCGTCTGCCTGCCCTCAATGTATGCTAAAATGAATGGTCAGGTGCTGAAGGAATAATGGTGTGAGGGGGAATTGACATGGCAATTTTATTAAATTCAGGGCTGATCATGGCATATGCCTGAGGCCCAGCAAGTCATGTGGCCCCGTTTGGGACCACAAATTGTAAGATGAGATTGGAGCCATAGGCTGCCAAACTGTCCATTAGCTCCTGGTGGAGCACTTCAGGGGGAGGTGGGTGGGCAAATCAGCAAACTGGACCACTAAAGTGGTGTCCGCTGGGAGCTGGGTCCAAGTTGTGGGGAGAGGGGCGCCCTGGAATACCAGGGGCACAGTTACTGCAGTGGCAGCGTTGGCCTTGCAGGTAAAGATGAGGTCAAAATACCCCTTGTAGGGGTGGAAACCAATAAATCTGGCAGGTATCATCACACCTGTGCCATTTTGATAATGGCTTGGTAATGGTATGGGAATAGTTTTCCATATTTGACCCTTAGGCCATAGTGCATGTTGCTCTGGGGGAGCACCAGGGGCAGCGAGGTACCGCTTGGGTATAAGAAAGGTGAGCGTCAAGATCCTTAGGAGGAACAATCATCCCATGGGTTTGGAATGACTGGTTGAACCAGTCCTAGCGCGTTTTACTGCCAGATGGAAAATGGCGGGGGAAGTTTCGCTGCTGCCCCACACTGGAGCAGCCAGCGGAGAATCTGAGGACATTGGAGCGAAACTACAATGGGCAATTTGGATTTGTTTTATTAATTCATGTAATTTTGCTTGGAAAGTTATGTTAAGTGGAAAGAGAGTGGCGAGTTACTTTATTTTATTTTATTTTGTCTATTATTCTTTTTTTATACTTAATTTAAGTTTTATTTTTATATATATATTTCTTTTTCTTTTCTTTTTATAATATATATATATTGATTATTGTTTATATGGATGGAGGAACTTATTATGGAATCATTTGACAATCTGGTTGCTAGCCAGTTAATCAATTGTATAGGTGTCAGTGGACATCTTCTCTAATTTTTTTGAAGTGTTCAAATTCATATGTTAGTTAATGTTCCTTTTCCAAATCCATACTGGTGATGGAACAGGACACACTATCTATCTCAAACTACGGAATTATGCTATACTGTCATTGATTGTTATCATGGTCATTGTTCTTTTTGGCCAATATAGTTGAGTATGCAATGTCTTTATTTTAGTTAGCATGGATGTCAAAGTCATCAGATGGCATTGTAGATTTATTCTGCACTATGCTACACACAGGAGTAGATTAGTGGAGGCAAATCTAGGTGTCTCCTTTAAGTAGTTGAAAGGTACTCTTCCCAGTTGCTGAGTGATAGCTGATTTTGTACGCAAAAACTGCAGCGGAGAGGAGAAGCTCCAGTCTGACAGTCTGTCCATCATGAGTTTTCTAAGTATATTCACTAAAGCTCCGTTGACACGCTTGACAGTTCCACAGGACTTGAAATGGTATGGGATTATCAGCATCCTGAAGATTGCTATTAACTCATTTAGCTTGGGAGGACATGCAAGGTAATTTGGTCCCATTGTCCATGAGTATAAACTGCGGTCAGCCATGCTATTAAATGATGCATTTCTTTTTTTAGTACTAGATGGTCCCAACCCGATTAAATGATGCATTTCATTATGAATTTTGTGGCAGTTATTGCCCTTATGTCTCCTATTGCTCATTTCTCTACCCATTTCATCAGATAGTCTATTATTACCATGATGTACTTGGAGAAATTTCTTTCCATCAGCAAGGATATCATGACATCAATAAATACTGTGTGCCACGCAAATTGGGGCTTCATCAGATGGTAGGTGGGCTTCTTGTGGAAGGGCTTCACCACTTGGCATTAGTGGTAGCAAAAAAACATTTTTAAAACGATAAAGTGCATGCTTTCTGCGTAATATTGCAGTTGTAGGAATTCTAGCGTTCTACATACCCCTCCAAGTCTTAGCACTTTGTGCATGTTCATTATACTATATGGTCAATAAGAGGTCTTTGAGAATCTCAACATAGCACAGTCAAGCTTCTTGTATAGCTCACCATTTTTTCAGAAAAAATTTTAGCCCTCATCTATTTATTGACTGGATGAATTAAGGTGGTTCATTGGCATACTTGACACTGATCATCTTTAAGTAAATCAAGTCAGCAAGGTATGCCATTATGGCAACAGTTGGTAGTTGTGATAAACAGTCAGCATTCTGGTGTTTTACAATAAAACGGTGAATTACTTTAGAATCATATGAATGGAGCTTAAGAGCTCACCATGCAAAGTGTCTTTCTGGTTCCCAATGTTTTTGTGACTAATCAAGGAGGCATGGTCAATCATGACCTTGAACTTCACTCTGTGGAGGTACTCTCTATGCTGTTTGTATGCGTAAATCACAGCTAAGCACTCCCATTCAGTCACTGTGTAGTTCCATTTGTGTCAGTTTAGACTTCTACTACAATAAGAAATGGGGTACTCCAAGCCATTGTTGTCCCATTTTGATAATACCACTCCTACAGTGGTGATAGATGCGTCAGTCTGTAAAATGAACTACTGCTTAAAGTTCAGATATTGTAGCACCTGGGCATTAAGCAACTTTATCTGAAGAGTGTCAAAGGCAATATGGCATCATTCCATCCATCAAACGTGGTTTTTTTCTTTAAAAGTTTAAAGAGTGGCACCACAATAAATCTAAAATTAGGTACAAAGCATCATTATTAACTAACCATGTCTAAAGATACTTGAACATTGCATTTGCTATCTAGCTGAGCTATATTACTGATGTCTTCTATCTTTGCTGGCCTTTTCTAAGTCCCTTGATATCTAAAACAAACACAAGATATTCTAACTGTCCTTAAAGAGGTGGCATTTGCAGGGCTTAATTTTTATGTTGGCCGTTGCAAGTTGGTGGAACACCTCCTCTAAATGTTTTAAATGCTCAAAAAATATCCGCGAGAAATTTGTTGATGGCCTCAAGGTAAATGAGAATTCACAATAACTATAGGTCTCCTGAGATGGTGTCCATGGTTCACTGAAAGTGTATATGGGACGTTGCACAGCCCCTGAGGCATTTGAGTGGGCTGAAATAATTCACTAGAAGTGGGAATTGCATGCTTTTCTTGGTTGGCTTCTAGCAATTCAATTTTTCAGTACACTGAGATTAGGTTCATTTCAGAAAAATAACATTTACCACCCAAGTAGTCTAATGTGTCATTGATCTTTGGCTGCTGGTAAAAGATTTTTTTGGTAACGTTGATGAGATTTTAATAGTTGATTATCACTTTTATTTATTTGAGGCAAGCTGACCAGGGGATGGACATTACTGAAAATAGAGAAAGTATTGATATGAAACCTGAGCAGGGTCAACTCTGTCATAGAAAGTTTTTTTCTCCTCCAGATCGGGACTCAGATTTTTCTGGTTACGTCATGGGTAAGGTTTTCATGTTATTATACCTACTAACCGCCAATAGCTTCCTTCAGCTGGCACCCCAGTCAATGGCAAAGGGCAGGAATCGAACCTGCAACCTTCATGTTGGTAGCCATACGCCCTACTGACTCGCCTTCCACCCCCTAGTTGATTATTACTTTGTTGGCCCCATCCTTCTTCACAACAAACAACATGGTGGAAGCCCAAGGTCTTTTGGACAGCTTCAGCATCCCTTGATTCTTAGCTTTCCAATTTCTTTAAAATATACTTCCTTTGCAACTCAGGAATGGCGGATTGGATAATACCAGATGGGGGCATGCTCCCCTGTATCCAAATAGTGGACAACGCCACAAGCACATCCCAAGTCATGATCATCAGTGGTGGAGATCGCTTGGTAATTTTCAAATACCACCGAAACAATCTCCTTTTCCCCTTCAATAGTCTCATTAAAGTTTCTCTTGGGACCACGGCCAATATGCTGGCCAAAGTCTCATTACAGAGCCCAAACTCTTCTAGCAATCCAAATTTTGTAAGCTGGGGACCTCATCAAAGAGGAATAAAATGTAGGTATGCTACCACCTGGCGCCTCTGGACTGTCAGATAACCCTTCTGAAGCTTCTCTAGCAACACTTTTACTCTTTGTTCCCTGAAAATATCATGCCAGGGTAAAGTGGGGGTCAAGGCAGGATTGTTGATAGGGGGCAAAGAATCCTCCTACAGTCCCTATGGTATATTTATTCAAAATCAGTCCCCACTATGACTTGATGGCCAGAAAGTATTGCTATGGTATTTAAAAATTGTAGAGGTAACCCCTTATACACATGTATTTGGTTATGAAGGAACCCAGTCCACTTTTTAGTCACCAGTAGCAGATGGGAATACCCCATCCCAGTACATGATGTTAATGTGGCCATTGTGTGCAGGATCCTCTGGCACACTGCTTGAGGAAAAATATACTGGGATTTTTTGTATGAGAACCATAAACATATCCTCAGACATGTCAACTTCCTCGCCAAAGTGGTGCATGAAATCTGCTACAATCAGCATTTCATAGGTGTGATTAAATTAACATGATAACTGCCTTGATTACAGTATCAAACCTAACTGAAGAGGCAGCAAACTATATGTCCCTTCTGAAATGGTGCATTCTGACCCAGCCATCCCCTATACCACTGGTGTTCTGCATTTGGTTTCAACGGTAGCTTGGCCACAAGGTTCATTGACACTATATAACAGGTGCACCAGTGTCTATGACCACACGAATTTTTATCTTTTCCACAAAAATATCACAATAAGTACACTTGAAATAAAATATACCTTAAATGTTTAGTACATGTATATCCAAGATGTCCTTTTTGTCAAGGAAGCACATGGTGCCAGTTACAATCTGTGAGTATTCATTGGTGATCATCTCTATGAGGATGGCGACATTTACTCCCTCAAGCGTGAGCACATCTGAAGTAGGTCAGGTTTGCCCAAAATTATTTGCTTCAGTATCTGGCAAGCATAGGGTTTTTAAATCTCTCATCAGGCCTCCTATGCTGCCATTCCTTAGCCTTGAATGGGTCAGCAAATGTAAACAAATGTAGGTTTGTTGATACAGCAGTTCATCAATGGGGTTGCCAGGTCTGTCATACAGCTCATTTGATTTAGGAGGAACAATTGAAGTCAAAGCAGCGGAGGTAGAGTGTCCCATCTCTACTCCGCCTGGCCTTTTTATCTGGTCATACTGGTTTGTCTTTACGACGTGAATTTGCCATTTGGTGGGAAAGTGTACTGAGAAGTGTCTCATTTCCCGCAGTTATGGTACATCATTCCAGAGGTATATCATCTTTGAGCACCATCAGAAGCTTACATTAGAAGGTTGTATGATGGATTATAGGCCGCCCATGTCGGGGTGCTCTAGAAGGGTGGGCTAATGATGGTCATTGGCGGCTTCCTTTCCAAGTTGGGGGTTTGAACGTCACAGATTTGTCATTGCAGGTAGTTGACAATTTTAATAAGGGTACATCTTCTTGAAAATCTAAGGCCATCACATTGAAGAGATCACGGTTCATTATCAAGGCTGAAGTCATTGCAATATAAACACTGGCCTTGGATAATAGCCTGCTCCTACCAAGATATGCGCTTCTTGAGTGAATCAGTTGGCTATCTTGGTCAAGGTTTCATTCTTCTGGAAACCCCAATTGTCAAGCAGTGGTCTTTTGTTGGCCCTTTATTCTATACCCCCAAATATTTGTAGCATCATGTCCTTAACTTCCTGGTAGATGATTTTGCTATCCCTCAAGTAGTAAGTTACCTAGTCATCGCTCTTAACATTTAAGGTGGATATCAATAGCTTTCTTTACAACAGTCCAAAGCTCCTTATACAGCAAATTTGAAGCGCTTGAAAAAATCTGTGCATATTCCCATCTTATTTGAAGGGAGGAAGCTTATTGACGTGAATAATCTCATCATGCTTTGAGATGTGTGGTCTGGGGTGAACTGCGTTGCCTCATGATAGGTGAACGTTGCATCAACTGAGGAGAGTACGTGGGTCATGGAGCGGAACTTAAGTCCGCTGCAGTCTTTCAAGGGTACAGTTTTATCACTCAGTATTATGGCAACTAATAGAGGGATCTCGCTAGAAGAGCATAGTACTTATCCCCAGAGCCATTTCTGTCCATAGCCTAACTTTCTTTACCATCTTAATTACTAAAGAGTTTTTGCCAATTTCTTCAGCCGTGATCTGATTGCACTGACAACGCCCTTCCTTGGCATCTCATTTGACTTTGTCAATACCATGTTGAAAGTCCCAGAAATTTTCCTTTTCAGCCTCTATTATCCGTTTTAGGAATTCAGATGCTTAACTACTTCACCAAAGGTTTCCTTATTTGAAAACTCTGGCACATGACATTGTAGGCTTGGCTGGACACATCCTCAAGTTGATCCACAAGGGTTTTTTTGTTCATAGAGTAACTAGTCTTTGGATTGACACAGGGCATCCAAGTGTTTTGAGCTCAGCGTATTCTATTGATTAAGTGAATAGATGGGGTAAAGGCCTGTCTCAGTTGCTAATACTGAGTGCCTCATCTTGTCTCAACTGGTCATATAATAATCAGTACTCAGCAGATCCATGGAATGAGGATTTTAAGGTTTTAGTTGCTCTGTGGTTACTCCACTCCTCATGGAGTTGGCTAAGTTCAAAAGCTACTGAATCCGGGTGAGTTACATGCTGTTTCAAGAGATTGATGTGACCACAGATTCACACTATGGTGGTGTTGATTCCTGTCACCCAGTCAGTCATCTCCTGCATAAAGCGTTTGGTATTGTACCTCAACGTGGTGACATCTCTAATCCATTATAAAGTTAGGCCTTGGAGGTTCAAGATTTCCACCTACCTATGTGAACTTCTGATTCAACTGAGGCACCAGTTGGTTCATGCATCTGTGTACGTTGGTTATGAGTGCTTGAACAGCATAACTGCTCCTCTAGCCTCCATGAATGTATGATCCAGGCGCTCCAACAGAATGCAGTTATTGTTCTGTTGGGCCTGTGCGAATCCTATGACATCTCCAATTTTATGTTGTGGCAGGCCATCACTTGTAGTAGCTTCTAGATGGAAGGTTGCATGTATGTGACTAGGTATTCAACATTTTCTGTTGGGAGTTGAGATGTCTTGTGAGTCCAGAAGTGCTGGCGTTTAGATATGACATGTACAGCTTATGAAGCTGAGCTTGATCTCTCTGGTTGAAAAAATATACTTATAAAGTTCTCCACTGGATCTCCGCCATAGTGACGGTACCATCTGAGGAGCCACTCCATGATGTGACGGAGCTGCTTGGGGTAACATTAATTGACCCTCTGTTAAGCTGACTTCAGCTTTGGAGAGGCTGCGAGTTGTATCTCCATTGGAGCGTCAATTGAGTCATACAGAGTTCTCACATTGAAAAGAGGATATTACTCATCTGAGGTCTTCATAGGTTCGCCATTATACTTCATTCTGAAGCCCACAAGGTCCTGATAGAGGTAATTAACGTGATGTTTGGATCTGGTCATGACTTAGGATATGATTGCTGTTTTTTGGGTTAATCAGTAAGCCCCCTGTAGCGAGCACAATATTGTGTTTCTGGCAGATAAGAAGTATAAATGAGTATAATATGGCAGAAGGTTGCTTAGGATTGATATACAACTAATTTAATGGGAGCCAAATGATGATCGCCGTCCCTCAAGAAATTTTAATATAGAATTAAAACTATAAACTTCTATATAAATATCTATATGTATCAGTATAGTCGCGCTACCACCCAATCCAGTGGTTTAATTCTATTTTTCCTTCTTTGGCAGGGTCACACTGCTGTTTATACTTACCAAAAAAGTCATCTTTTCCTGCGTCATCATCATAGTTTTTAGCTATTTGTTGAAACTGCTCCACTAACTCCAATTAAGTTTCTTTGGAGTGGGTTTGTGATTTTGGTCATGTATTTGAGTTTGAATTTCTTGACAGAAATGTTATATTCAATATTCAACCTGATAGTGGAATTTCTGGCAGAATCATATATGTTTGTCTATATTTCTGCCAAATTTTGTAATGGCGGCAATTTATCACCACGCCTCACTTCTAATTAACTATAATAATTTTTTTGGTCGCCAATTTAGCAATTGACCAATAAGGCAATCAATAAGCTTATTGCTCAGTAACATTGTTTTTCAACATCATGTGTCATGAAAACAACTAATAAGACTTAGACTAGGTTGGGACCATCTAGTACTAAAAAAGACTTAGACTAGACCGCCACTATGCATGTGTAGACATCCAAAAGACAAGCTAGAATACCAGAGGTGTAACTGAACAAAGCACTTTATGTTTATTTGATAGGAAAAGAACTTGAGGCTGACACTTTACCATAAAAGTTATCAGTACCACATGTTTGGACTTGAATTTTGAATAAAAATGAATTGAATAGTGTTAAAGTCAAATCTTGCCTCTCTAAAAATACTTCATTTACCAATAGTAAATTGCTGGAGGCACCATCTCCTAAAATAAAGACAAAGGAGAGAGATTAGGATTACCAACTTTAAGGCGTCAAGAGACTACCATGGAGGTTCCAAAAACTATAATGATACAAAAAACTTGCTTTGTCCTTTTTTTACCTCTGGAAGTTCAGGGAGATTCTCATTGTCAGCCTAAAAGGGAACATTCCAGATGCAATAGCCCCAATCCATATAAATATTAAAAGCTTCAGTAAGCATACATAGTTTTTTGCTTATCTAACTTGTAAGATTACAAATTATAAGTCTTTTTATAAGATATCCAGAATGTTTGGTAATCCCAATAGACTGGTCCCTCGCTATATTATTAAAAAGACCATATACAACTCCAAGCAGATGAAGTATGTCCCTTCACTCAGCCCTATCTATCAATATTGCTAAAAAACTGATGATCCCTGCATGTCTTCCAAGTTGCCATTAAAAAAGCGAGGACATACAAGAAGATGTATATTAATACAGATTAAGAAACCTCCCAAGATAATGGGTTTTAAGGCACTAACTTAATGGCTCAGCAATACTCTTTTTGAATTAGACGTCCCTATTCCGTATACACTTGAGCTTTTAGATGTGTACAGAGAATTAATCACCTTGTGAACTAAAGTAAATATTAGATAAAATTGACAAACTTGACTCAATTGTACAATAATACACAATGATATATTTATACCTGTGGGACGTTCTAAAAATCTCAGGTGCCAGCAAACAATATGGACAGGGGTGTGCATCCCTTTAAAACTAAAAATGATTTAAACCTCAAGTCCCATCCCCTCACCCAGATCTCTGTCCTAGAGTATACCCTGGATGAGAGATGGATAGCCGCTGCCCCTCCATGCTTACCACACGCCTTTATCCTATCCATCCCTCAGCCCAAACCCATCCAAGTTTCAAAAAGAGTAAGTTTTTATTTAAAGAAGTCCAAAAACATTGTTCAGATTTTGGAAAAGTTAAGAAGCTCTCTACCACGGTTCTCATTCCCTGCCCCATATGGGTTCACCCAGAATTTAACTGGGTAGCAAAAACTTACCTAACAAGCCAACTAGGGCATTAAGTCGATGAGAAAAGGTCCAAAACAGGGATCAAAAATCTACACTCTTTTATGGAAAAAAGCGAATTTTGACACTTAGATTTTGGGGAAAACACCCCAAGAATAGCTTGAAAATGGCATCCAATACTATTGAAGGGAAATTAGAATTCAAAACCATCAAATAATGGAATCAAAAATTTTAAAACACACCATACTATTGTGGTTCAGCTTAGTACTCTACATCCAGTAAAACATAGACCCAGCACCCTGATAATGGTAGGGTGTTGAGTTAATCTTTTCTTTAGATTTACCTTGTAGCTTAATAAATATCTTTTTAAAACACTTGTTTTTAGTTACGATTAAATTTAATGGCAAATGGGCAACATTTCTTTGGATTGGTGCTTTCTAACACCTCCTCATACAGGGCCACTCACAGCACCTAGTCCAGAGGTTCCTTGATCACTGTGGCTGCTCTTGGGGTTCTAGAACAAGTCCAAAGGAAGCCAAGTATTTCCTTAGAACACCGGGATTCTAAAACTTCTAGTTGGGTCAGAGTAACAACTGTTCCCTCCATTATAAGGGACTTATTCTCAGCTCCTAGCATACCTGCCACTAAAGTCTGAACTAGAGCCTTTCATTACCTCTAATACTTTGTACACCCTGCCATTTATCTTACTATGTAGATTTTAGGGTTACAGAATCATGAGGTAACGTAACAATTGGTCCTATCCAGTCCCTTTATTAATCTACCTATATTTCTTAAAAATCTGCTTCCTCCTTTGTGAAAAAAACCAAAACGCTTTCCTTGAAAATTGACATTTATTTACCAAAGTACGTTGCCAGATGGCTTTACTGGAAGAAGAGGCCATTGTGTAGCTGCAGAATCAACTTACATCTCAAGTTATTGCCGCTGCGTCTGAAGCTCATCTTCAGTTTAGACAGAATGTTGGTCACACTTGGATCATATTATGACATTGAATGATAGAGGGGACGATGCTTTATACAATTTGAAGCCTTAAAACACTTACGCTTAGAGGTACAAGGCCCTGCTTGTTTTAAAGGGCCCCAGCTACCTTGACCAAGGTCTATGGGGCCCACTGGGACTAATGAAAGTCAAGGAGATTGTAGGCCTTCTGAGCCCCAGGATCAATGAGGTCACTGGGGCACTGGGGAACATTGGCCCTCCTGGTCCATCTGGATTGACAGGACCTCAGGACCTTCAAGGGGAAGATGGGCCTCCTGGCTTCCAGGCCCTCCTGGACCTCCCAGGACTGCCATAATTGAGCCACAAAAGAATATTTCCCAATTAAATGAAGAGATACTAAAGATTAAGTTGCTCAACTAGAATTAAAGGTCTTGACTGTAGCTCATGGATGTGGCATGAATCTCGAGGGCCAACCTTTAATCATAAGTATTATCTTAAAGCTTTAGGAATGGGCTCATAAATATCAGTAGATTCTGCTAACTAATTGTTGATCATTTTTAATTGCATCAATGACCGGCTTATCCACCTTAACTGTCAAGTCAATATAATTATGGCGGAGCAAAGCTCCACTAAGGCGGCTATAGAATCCAAAAACTGAGATTACAAGATCTTAAGGAGAAACTTGCACAGAAGGACTTCTACCATAGTAATGAATCAGTGGGCGGAACTACAGAATTAAATGAACAATATGAGGGCTCAATTTGACCAAATGCAACCTAAAGAGTACATCAATACCAAGTTTGTAATTTGTAACCCCCAATAGTGACTAAGATTAACGTTTTATCACCCTATTTTACTAACTTTAAGCCCTAATTTAAGGAAAAGTGCGTCCCAGGTGAAGGTAGTATTGCCTCCTTCCTAAAGTTGTACAATGTGCCATGGAAGAGGGCATTGATCAACAAGAAAGTTAAACATTTTCCCACCTGTTTGATTTTCATTGCTTAAAAAATAATTGTTCCTCACTTAATGAACAGCCAAACCTGTAGCCAAGTTATATTAATGTGATAATGGAATCTAGGATCAATCAGACCCTGTTCTCTCAGAAACAAGCCTCTTTGAGTAATTGCATTAAAAATATAAATTCTGATTGAGTTCATCATATGGACGTATTATGAGGTCCAGAACTTAGTGGCTTGTGACTTCATCTCCATTGATGACGCTATCACAGCTTCCATATCAGCTTTGGCATCTCGCTAGACTTACAGTTACATACCAGAGCCGTCAAAGGAACTTCACAAGCATCCTGGACATCAAAAAGGCCTTTTCTAAGGTTCCCATCAGTCTACTCCAAAAGGATTCTAAGCCCAGCTACTTTCCAAACTGACACCCCATGTCAATGCTCTTGAGAAGAAGGGGGCTAATAAGAAGTACAGTTAAATTACTGCGGAAGACATCGGCATATAACTGAAGAATGTAACAAGAGAATTGCAGATGAAAAGGGAAAAGCCCCTTTGATATAAAGAAGGAGGCTCCTCATGTATACAACCATCTTATGCCCCAACCATCTACCTCTTGAGCTATTGAATCTGCTGCCCAAATCCCAACAATTTTTCTTATATGTGCATCAAGCTAAAAACTGAGATTTAGATTAATCTTGTTCTCTCTGTGCCTCTGTAACCTCTTTCTATACCTACAACCGCAATTTGGGGACTCAATCACCAAAATAGGTTTGGGCTTTTAATTTTAAAGTTCAAGATATTGTTAACACTGGCTCGCTGGTAGATTGCATTATCCAAGCTGGCCAGTCATGTTAAAGTTGTACCTGAACTTTAACTTATTGTTGAGTATAAAAACTGGTGGGCTTCTTTAGCCAGATCACTCCTCACTTACTTAGCCTTCCCATTTATTGGGAAGCTTCTTACAACTGCCCCAATGTGATTGTTTAAAATTAGAGCTACAACTTATAGGAACTCAATTTTTACGCGGCATTCTCAATTTGTCAATATAATTAAATCCTTTTTCTATACTTGGTCACTGTGGCATTTATCTTCCAATCTTTTATATCTAAGAAAGACAAACTCAAGTAGAGAATATGCTTTATAAAAGATTAAAATTCTTTATATCAAATAAAATTATATTTTAGGCCATGCGTGAAAATGCCTCCCCTGTCTTCAAGAGCTCAAAAGAGATGCATTTATTCATTTCATTTCAGTTATTAGCAACGGCTCATGACATAAGCTATAATACACTCAAATCCAAGTACACATTCCACCAGGGCATATACTGGAAATTTGTAGAGTAGATAATATGTCCATTAAGGAGACACTGCCCTTCCCAAGCATCTTAGCCGGCCTACTCAGGGACCATCTAGTTTTGTTAAGGACTCTGAACCCAATTACATGCTTCGTAGAAAAAAGGACCCTATAGCTCATGTTCAACTGCTACTTAATGAGGTATATAGTTTGCACAGATTTGTTCTCCTGCGGGATTTTGGACTAAAAGAGCTTCCCACTATAGCCATCATCGAACATAGCATTGTTATGACCTTACCACTGCTCAATTAAAGGCCTCTGAGAAACAATTAGTTGGTAATCTGACATCTTTTCCACTAAACGTTATGAATATAGAAAATATTGTAGTGACTCATCAAATAGATACAGTAGATTTTTTCACATACAGACTAAGCCTTTTACAAAGTCCAAAATGGAAGAAGCACAATTATCTTTAGAGTTGAAACAACTACTAAAGGCTACATGTTGAAGCTTTGCAGAGCCCCTGGGCCTCGCCCTTTTTCTAATAAAAGAGAAAGACATGACCAACGTGTGGTGATAGTTTACATTTTTTAAACTCAATAACACAGAAATACAGCTAACCCTTACCCCGGATTGAAATTCCATTTTGGATGCTAGCTGTCTCACAGTAATTTTCATAGATGGTTTTAGCCAGTGGGTGCTGGAAGATAGACATTGTCAGGAAAGTGTAAGGTTAAGTTTAGACTGGCCTGCCAGTCTGGATGCCTAAATACCCAAATGGCAAGCCCAAATGCCAGAGGTACTGATGCTTAAGCAATGGTTAATTGATCTGGGAAAGATTCCACCAGAGAGCGCCAATAGGCCACAATTGTGTATAAAAACCTGGCAATGGACCAGGCCAGCATGGTCCCAGGTGTAACAATCAATATTCATACATAGATCTCGTAAGGTTGGGAATTATGAGACTTGGGTATGTTGATGGTTACAATTCCGTTATTAAAATGCAGTTTACCTAATCAGATCAACAGCGGGATAATTATTTAAATATTTAAGTGGTTGTCCATTTTGAGGTTTCCCCATTTGCCAACTAGTTGCCAGAACGCTGTTAATTTCAGAGGCTTTTATGCACCTCATGACTGACAATGCATTTAGCCTTTTTAGGTAATATTTCAAAGCAAGGTCGCCCCCAATGGACCTCACTTTGAAATTCCATTCTGAACTTTAAGTTCAACCCAATAAAGGCTGCTATTTGCTAGACCTAATATCATTAATATAATTTATTAATATAACTTATTTGTTTAGCAGGTTGGTTTGCCGCAGATGGTGGTGCAATAGGAAGTGAAGAAGAGGATGTAAGTCCTAAGATCCTTTGGGGTGGCGATGCCCTGGTGGAGCGGAATACCTAAAACTAGTGGAGGTTTAATGGGTGAGCTTGTCAAAAGCTGCAGTGCGGGTGACCAGAGGCTGGCAGGATATTGTTGCCTGCCACACCTCAGCCCGCACCCATCCCTTTGGGATGCAGTTACCAGAGTGGCCCTGAGGTGATAGAGGCCAGTTTGTCACGCCTCAGCTTGGTGTGCTCAGTGAGGCACCTGCCCAGAATGGTGTCTTGGGGGCTCAGTAAGGCTATCACCTTTTCCCTCATTGGATTGACCCCCATCTGATGGTTTGGGTTCATGGACAGTGGTGGGATGGGCCTTGGGAGACCCGTCCATTACATTATTCCAAATTCAACATTACCTTGGTTGTCTGTGGTTCTGGCCAGCCTACAAGATGGCCGCTATTAATGTCCTAAGCATCACCGTGGGACATCAATCCTTTTTGTTGGTTTTGCGGGGCCTTCTGATGAAGGGGATGGGGAGCTTGAGGGGTGGGCTGAACTGCTGGCAGTTGATGGCCACTTGTGCTGTCAGGAGACCTCCAGAGAACTCGTTGATTTAATCTGGTGGCTCTGTACTTCCATCTGACTTCCCTAGGCTACCCGCAGAAAAAGGTCCCCTGTCAAAAAACTCGTTGGTCATTGCATGCCTGCCTTGACAATCTGGGTTTGGATCCACTTGGATTCTCGTTTCTATAGGTGATGTAATGGTTGATGATTGTACATGGATCTCATAAGTTTGGGAATAACGAGATTTGAGTATTTCAATGGTTGCAATTCCGTTATACAATGCAGTTTTCCTAATCAGGTCAACAGCGGGATAAATATTTAAATATTTATTTAAGTGGTTGTCCATTTAAGGTTTCCTCATTTGCTGACAAATTTCTAGGACGCTGTTAATTCCAGAGGCTTTTGCACCTCATGGCTGTCTATGTACTTAGCCTTTTTAGATAATATTTCAAAGCAAGCCCGCTCCCAATGGACCTCACTTTAGAATTCTCTATGAACTTTGAGTTTACCCCAATAAAAACCGCTATTTTCTAGACCTGTAATAATTATTATAATTTATTATTATATTTTATTTGTTTGGAAGGTTGGTTCAGCATGGATGATGGTGCAATAGGAGGTGAGAAAGAGGATGGACGTCTTGAGATCCTTTGGGATGGAGATGCTGGGTGGAGCGGAATACCCCAGCCCATTAGAGGTTAGCTGGGGGACCTTGTCAAAAGCCACAATGAGGGTGACTAAAGGCTTACAGGACATTGTTGTCCGCCACACCTTGGCCTGCACACATCCCTTCAGGATGGAAGTTACCAGAGTGGCCCCAAGGTGACAGAGGTCAGTTCACCACGCCTCAGCCTGGTACCCAGCAAAGCCACCGGCCCATATAGGAGTCTTAGGGGTTTGGTACGGCTATTGCCTTTTCCATCTTGGAAATGACCCCCATCCAGGGGTTTGGGTAAACAGCCGGTAGCAGCTGGGCCTTGGGAGCCCATAAGTTACACCAGGGCTGTGGGTTTGTGATCTGGGAAAAAGGGGATCAGAATTGGAGATTTGAATTATGTCATAGGAAAAGATTGAATTTGAAAAACAGAATTTCTTATTGAAATTTTAAAACAGAAAATCAACCATCAATTTTCTCATTGTTACAACTGCTTAAATAGATGATTGATTTGAGGAATAGCTTAGATACTATTGGGATCAGGCCCTTGAGATTCACCTAACCCAAACCCCAATGCTGTCCGCCATGGTCTGCCAGCTAAAGTGGGCGCCAGAAAAAAAGTTTCCCTAAAGCTTCCTCGCCGTCTGATATAGCTTCCTAGGCTGTTAGCTGAGGTGCCATATTAGGAATTTTTTTATTTCTAATAATCCCTTTGTTTGGCTCATTTTCGAATAAAGAGCGTGGCGGCTCCCCCTTTTGGGTTGGGCATCACTAGTGCTAAAAAAAGAGACTCACCTAACCCAAGGACTTCAAGCAAGGGGGAACAAATTTTTTGGAACCATTTTTAAAATTGTCAGCGGTGGGCTGAGTCGCTGTCAGTTCAACCTTAGATGCTCAGATTGCCAATTTTATTTACTTTTGGTGCCTGGAGAGATGGCATCTTACCCAATGGGCAGCAGGTTTTCACCCAGGACAACCCCACGTAAAGTTGGTCCCAAGAGGTCAGAAACAGCTTTGGGACGGCCAAACTACCTGCACACAGTTTCTCTGGCATCTGTTTGTCCAAGTGGGAAATATTGGACAAAGATTTTGATGTGTCTAGGTCAGATTCTAAACTGTGGGCTGCATTTCCCCAATGGACCAATGGCATCGAGTTTTTCTGAAAATACAACATTTTTTAAAGTTTTCATACTTTATTTAAAAATTAAATTAAACAGAAAAACTAGAGGAAAGGGCGGAATACAGTCAATTTGGCAAGGTTAAAAGACTGAGAAGTCAGGCCACTAGTTTCTTAGCACCTCCAACCATTGCTGGTCAGCAATCGCCATTGCTAGACACAGTTCTAGCATTGATGGGCTTACAGGCCATTTGATCTTGAGTTGATTTGTTGCTTCGTCACATACAACTAGCAATCTGGTGGGAAAAGCCAAACGCATGGTTTTATAGCACCCAGGGATTAAGTGCAAGAATTTCAAGATCTGTCAGAGCTGATCAGAAATAATTGATTGGTCTTCAGTATCAAACTTTTGTTATGCGGGTGCTTGTTTTCATAACTCTTATAAAATTGAGAGCCAAGTGTAATATCCATACACAATAATGTTAGATGAAGGCTTGTAGTCAAATCAGGTCTGTTCTCAGTGTTTTTGCAAAAAAGGTCTTGCAACAGATGCATTTCTATCAGCAATTGTTTGCCCAAGAGGATATATCGCATTGTTGACCAATAATTTTTGAACAAAGCACAATTGTAATATCAGTGGGCGATATCTGCTTCTGGTTCAGTGCATATGTGGCATTCCTTATGAAAGTAGTCTGGTTCACTATGCTTACTATATTTAATTGCAAAGTGTAGGATTTGCCAGGTGATCGACCATTATTTAGCCATTTATTAGTCAAGAGTTTAGGCCAAAACTAACTCCTTCGTTTGGTAGTTTGTGTTGTGGCCTTTGACTGCCCAGTCATTCATAATTCTTGGTCAAGCATGTGGGTTGCATCCAGGTTTTGGAAGCGGATCACTGTATTTGATTGGAGTCAATTTGTAGCAAATTTTACTTTGTCTTGATGATGTATTTGAGGGTAATTTGATTGCGCACCTCCCAGTCCATTGTGAAAATAATTGCAGAATTATGGGCCTCGGCATCCCTGTGGATTTGGTCAGCATCCCAATCCACAAGTTCAAATGACCAGCCATCCCAGTGCAAAACCCAATTGCACAGTTGCCAATAGTATGGCGTACCTTTTTGGGAAGGCATTAACAGGTGGTTTGCCATCCATTTGCATAATGAGCAGGGAGAAACCAGTTCCTTAAGCCCTGAACAGTAGCCCAGTTCACATTCCAAGCTAGGGTAGGGAAGCGCATGTGCGTCTGTGTTAGCCTAAGGAACAACTTTGCCTAGATACACTGAGCGTGAGATTCAAAATCCAGAAGGCTCATGCTCTCTTTGCTCTTTGGTTTGTACAGGGTCTCTAGAGCTATCAGCGCCACTTTTGCCTTGAACCATAAGAAGGTATGGAGCATCGTCCTGATTTTTCTCTAGGTTCAGGTTCATTAGCAACACGTGGGCGACATACTATAGATTTGAGAAGATGAATACATTGATGGCCAACACTTCTCCTTGAGGCATAGTCTTGAATTTTTCCAGCTTGCCATTCAAACTGACAGGCTCAACAGCACCTCTTGTTCGTTTTTTCAGTACCACTGGCCCTTTGTCATTAAAGAGTATCTGAGGTATCAGATCGTCTGAGAGTTCAGGACTGGCATTATTTCAGTCGGTGGGCTGAGTTTGGGATACCAATCCTCATTACTGAGGTTTTTTCCAAGTTGATCTTTGCGTTTGACGCTAACTGGTATAGGTCTAGGAGCTCCTTGGTGCCTTGAAGGTCAGTCAGTGAGCTGATACCTACTACCATGTTGTCCAAAAATGCCATCATTTTCAGCAGAATTTGGTTAGGGTGTACTAATCCCTGGAGTTTCATGTCCACCGCAGCCAATAATCGTTTGCTGCAAAGTTAAACATAATTGGTGACATAGGGTCACCTTGTTGGAGACCCTGCATGGCCAGAATATTGTTGGTTACTCCACCAGTAATGATTACTTTGGTGATCAGACCCAAGTGCAGCATTGATATCCATGATTTATAAGAGTTGGGAATACCAACTGCCTTTAGCACCACATATAGGGAGGACCACGCTACCCAATCATAGGCCTTCTCCATGTTAAGGAACACGAGATAGCCCTGTTCAGATCCCACGTGTCCTGCAACACGATTTGGACTGTACTTATACTGTCCCATATACTTCAGCCTTTGATAAAGCCGCTTTGGGCCTTATGCAGCGTATGCTGAACTGTTGCCATTAGCTGATTTAATAAGATGCGCGTGATGACAATATAACATTTGATACTTTGACAGTTGTAATTCATTATCTAAAAGTATGCACCTGTGTCATGAAAACAGCAGAAGAAGTTTAGATCAGCCTGGAAGTCGGGATGCATAAGCACCCAAAAAGCAAGCCAGAATGCCAGAGGCATTGCCGCACGTATGACGTTGTATGGAGCTGTGAATTGGGAAATGATAAATTGTTGGTGTAGGGCAATTGTAAATAGCAACCCAAAAACGAACCAAATGGAGACAAACCAAGACACTGGGGGTCTTGCTGCAGGGGATAGCACTACAGGTATAATTTCTACAAGGTCACCGGAGGGTGGGCAACTCAACTGAGGAGATAAGGGGGCAGATCCTTACTTGGAAATGGTGGATGTAAGGCTACAAGATCTCAGTATATTGATGGCGGATATTTGAAATAAAGGGGTTGACTTGCAGAAGTATCTGGCTCGCTGAATCCAGTTGACAATGGTGGGGGCCATAGTAACCATCATTACTGGTAAGGCCCATCCAGTTAGGGACTGACAGGCCACCAGAGTAAAGTCATTGGGAATATAGCCAGAAGGATATCGATAAAGTCAAAAATTGATAGTTTTTAGTGGCTTTTTTTATTTAAAAGAAAATGAAGAAAATCGACCAACAATTTTCTCAGTGCAATGCTACTGATTAAATAGTAGCCAATTTATGCGGGAAAAAGAAGGGATCAGGTCCCTCAAGTTTGACCTAACTGCGAATTATTTGGGGATGGGGGCAGATAAGCTCAATAGGAACTGACATCATAAGATTCAGTGGCAGGATGAGTCACTGTTGGTTTAATCTTGAACGCCCAAACTGAGGCTCAACTGCATTTCCAATGGTTGGCATGACGGCGTCTGGCCTGATAAGCAACAGGAATCCCCCAGGGCCATCCCATGTAGGGGCAGTCCCAATTGTTTGGGAATGGGTTTGGGATGCCAACCCGCCCATGCTCAGTCGCTGGGCCATTTGTTTAGTCAAAGCATTGCATCAGCTTAAACTCCCAATTTGCCAGATGGGAGCTTTGAACTATTGTCAATGGTGTCCAATGCTACTACCTGCACGTTGGGGATCATTCCCAAAAATTTTGAGAGGGGGTTAGTTTTGACAATCGCACTGCTGGCTGAATTAAAACTGTCAGCAATTCCGCCCAATAATTCAATCTTCATCCCTTTTTGACTATGTGGATTCCAATCACAGGGCTTATTTCCAATCATTTTTGGACCAAACGACTTCAATTCAGCGATCTCAGCGCAAATTTCCCTGATCTGGTGAACAAGTTCGGCCAGGGTAAGCGTGGGCACTGGGGGAGGGATCTGAAGAGGGAGGGCTGTTACCTAGTGCTCGTCTACCACATGGGCGAGGTCACCCTGGGTAACGAGGGGTACAGCCACCCTCTTTGGAACCTTTTTACTCATAAATGGGAAGAGAGCCCGATCTACAAACAGGGTACATTCCCCAGGACTTACAACCCATTGGGCTTTGTTGCCAAGGATTTAGAAGTGCAAAGCCTCTATATCAAGACCTTGTTATCAACCTTTGTGTGGGCCCATAGTTCATGGAGATGACGATTTACATATATATCAGCACAAATTTCCTCAATTTTACATACTAGTTCAGATGAGGTTGATGTGGGGACAGGTGGCGGAATATATAAAAGGAGTGATGTTACTCATTAATCGTCTACCACATGGGTGAGGTCACCCTGTAAGATGAGGGGAAAGATGCCCTTCTCAGACCCTTTTTAGTAGGAATGGGAATACCATCCAGTTAGATCGGTGTATCTCCCCTTTAGGTTGGGACCACCTAGTGCTAAAAAGTTCTACCATCCAGTTCAAGCAGAGGGGACGCTCCTCAGACTTACAGACATCGCCATGGGAGACTGAACTAAACACGCTTTTTGTTACTAAAGAGGGATTATTTGAGCCTATCCAAATGCCGCAGGGGGCTATGTAACGCCCCTGCTACTTTTTTCAGCGTGCCATGAATGGCATTCTGGGGGATCTGAAAATGTCCTAAGTCATGATATTTAGATCTTATCAACGTCTTTCCAAAAAATTTATCTCTCATCTTGACCTTCAGTGGCAAGTCTTTAAGAATATCAGAAAAGTTTCCCTAAATTTAAAGCCTCCAAGGGTGCTTTTTTTCCAATTTGAGTTAAAGTTTTTAGGCCACAAAGTTACAAAAGAGGGGATCCAACTTTATTAGACAAGGTCACTTGCTTTACATAAGATACTAGCACTAAGAAGTTTGAGAGACATACAGGTTTTTCTTGAGGATGGTGGGGTACTATTGACAATTTATTTCCTATTTTGCCAAACTTGTGGAACCCTTAGTTTATCTGTTACAGATGTACGTGCTTTCCCAATGGAAATCAATAAAACATTTGTCTATTGATGCGCTAAGAATGTCATTAACCAAGAATCCCTTGCTGATGAGCCCCAAATTTATTTTATTTAATCAAGGCAAGCCGACCAGGGGATGGGCATTACTGAGTATATGTGGAAAACAAAGATAGATAAAATTGGGCACCCCGGGGTACTCAGGTTACCCCTGTTGCCAGCGGGACTGCCAGGTATGGGGGTTGGTGTGCTACTCTGAGGGGGTTTCCCCTGCTATGGAGCAGGTGTGAAGGAAGGGGTCTGTGTGGAGGAACCAGAGTGGGAACCAAGATTCTATGAGCGCCTGTTGCCTTGGCCTCATATATCCATAGAGCTAGGCTTGGAAGTGCTCCAATAAGTGGACGTAAAACCTGTTGATAACCCCATAAATGGTTGGGACCGTGCCCCTGAATGCATCTAAGGCAATGGTGTGGATTGTCCACATTGCAATGGGTATCATTAGGGAGCGGAGGGTAGATGGGATTGGTGATTCAATCTGGAGCGCGAGGAGGCTCTTTGATAAAGAAAATTCCTGCTCGTTTTGGATCTTAAGCAGGCGCGCGAATTCCTGCCATATGGCTTTAGTTGGGGGGCATGTTTCTAAGCGGTGACGTAGGGATCCCTCCCCTCCACATACTGCTCAGGTTGCGTGGAGGGAATTGGAGCAGTCCGCCGTCCTATAGGTCCTTCTCAGACAGCGCTAGGCGTTGGCTCTTACCCTCAGCTGTAGGAGTGGGTGGTGCGTCATTCTCCACACTGTCTTCTGTATGGTTAAATCGTAGGGGATGTCCAACGCATCTAGGTATTCAATTCTAGCAATGGTTGAGGTCATAGCAAGCGTGTCTCTCCGGGGTGATTTTCTGAATTCTTAACTTAAAGTGAGGGCGGGTCATCCCTTTACCTGCACAGTGCCAGTGTTCTCTACGGTCCATCCCATGCGGTAAATGGTTCAGAGAATACATTTGAAGTAAGGGGGGTTCCATGGTGGGCCATTACAGTAGGGTGTTTAGTAAGGTATGATAGTAGTCTGGGTGGGCTATGTGGGTTAGTTAATTTGAGCGCCTGTGCGAAGTTAATTCTCGCTGTCCTAGACCAGTGTTGTTGCAGGAGGTCTGAGGCAAGGACTTCCTTTATCCAGGTACCCAGGATGCGGTTGTCATGGCTCTCAAAATCTATTAGTCCCATGCCTCCACTTGAGCATGGGCCAAAGAGTGTTTTCATTCATATGGGAGGATGGGATCTGGGCCACAGCCAGCCCTGGATGAGCGCGCAGATTGATGTTATGAAGGTGGGTGAGAAGGCGATTGTGAGGGCAGGGTACCATAGTATTGGGAGGATGAGTGAGTTAGCAACTGCTACTCACCCCGTTAGTCCTGGGGATCTTCCCTTGAGGGAGGCGACGTGTAAGTCTCGGGGAGTGTCCTTTGGCCCTCAATTGAGCTATTTTTCCGTTTCTGAATAAGAAAACACTGAAGAGGATGGTGGTACCCTCATCACCCAGGGCGATCTCGCCCATGTAGTTGATGAGCGATGGGTGACAGCCCATCCTTTCGGATCCCACCCCCATTTCCATCACTCACCTCAGCAGAACTGTTGCGGGGAATTAGTGAAATCTGTGCCAAGATCATCAAACTGAAATTGGTTGGATCTAATTCAGGTGGCAATTGGGCTGATGGCTGATATTGAATGGCTGTAAAAGCATGAAAAATGAGATATCAGTCAGATCGCCTTACAGTTCCAATTTGACCCCTAAATCAGTAGAACAAATATCGGTTGTCATTGATGAGAGTTTGAAGTCCTCTAATAGTAATTTAGGCATTGCGCCCATTGGGCTACTATTGACCAAATGAATGGTTAAACAACTGAGCATGGGCGGGTTAGCCATCCCAAACCCATTTTCAACCAAATGGTCCCATCCCTATCTGGGATGGCCTTGGGGGATTCCCATCGCTCGTTGGGCCAAATGCTGTCATGCTAACCATCAGAAACATAATTGACCCTTGGTCCAGACATTTGAGGTTGAACTGACAGAGACTTGGCCCACCGCCAAATTTTGTGATGTTGGTTCTCAAAGAATAAGCCCCCCCACTATCAACCAATTCACCGGTTAGGCCAAATTTGTGGATCCTGACCACGCCTTATCACTACCCAATTGACCACTATTTAATCAGTTGCAAGGCACTGAGAAGATTGTTGGTCGATTTTCTTACTTTATTTCCCAAATAAAATTTTTTATTAAAACCCCAAATTTTTATCTCCTTCCTTTCGACCACATTCCATATGGCATTTACCTGGTGGTCCACCACTCCGCACTCTGGGTGGGCCTTACCAATTCTCTTGGTTACCATGGTTCCCTCCATTGCCAATTGGGCTCGACAAGTCTGAAATTTTTGGCTCCATAACCCCGCTCTCATGACCTTCCAGCAGCAATATACAGGGATTTTATGGACCTATGTTCGCCAACTACAAGAGAAAATTCGCCTCTCTACTACCCCCAACGAAAGTTTTCAATATCCAAGAATCCCGCAGAAACTATACCAGTAGTTTCTACCCCTGTTACTAGAACCCCCCTGTTTCCAGCCATATCCCAAGGTGGCGGACAGGAGTGGTGGTGGGAGGTGATGCAAAGGGTAAGATGAGTGAGTTTTTCCTTTGTATGGGGGTATGAGGTTCTGGTGTTGTAGCCCAGTTGTTAGTGTACTTGCCTAAGAGAATGATTTTTGTTTTCCTTTTGTTGAGCGATGCGTTGCTCACCATGGAGTATTCCTCTAGGGTGCGTTCCAGCTGTCAGGCATCATTGTTGTTAGCTATGCCTGCCACGCAGTCATCCGCAAAGGCCAGTATCTTGACTGTTGGCTGGCCTTGTGCAGTTATGCCCATGAGGCGTGAGTCAGTTACGCGGAGGAGTGGATCAAAACTGAAATTATACAGTAGTGGGCTGAGGGGGTCCCCTTGTTTGAGCCCTCTGTGTGGTGTGATCTTGTTAGTTAGGAAGCCAGGGCCGCATACAGCCATGGTTGCAGATTCTGTGAGGAGCATCGCCCAGTTTATGAATCTGGGTGGGAGTTTGAAAGCGTGTAGGCATTCCTTTAGGTATGACCAGCTAACGCGGTCATATGCCTTTTCCTGGTCTAAGAAGACTAGGGCTCCAGTTGCTTTGGACTGACATATGTTTGCAACAGGGTGTATGTTGTTCCAGATTGAGCGCCCTGGTATAAACCCAAACTGGTTGGGTGATAGGACGTCAGAGGCAATTGCGCCTAATCTGGCTGCTAAAATTTTTGTTAGAATTTTTGTGTCAGTATTAGATAGTGCGATTGGACGCCAGTTGGCCAGGTCCAATCTGTCACCCTTTTTATATAAGGTTATGACATATGATTCATGGCCACCAGGTAAGAGGCGTGTTTCCAGCAAGCACTGGTTCATAGACGCCAATAGGAGGGGGGCAATTTGTTGAAAATATTTTTTGTAAAATTTGTAGGGTATCCCATCAGGCCCTGGGCATTTCCTATGTGGTGCACCGCGGATTGTATCCCAAAGCTCCTCCCATGTAATTAGATTTAGAATATTGTAGTTCAGCGGTGTACTTTGTATTCCAGCAGTTTGTATAAATTTTGTGATTTTTTGTGGGTCTGTCAGTGTATTGCGGTATAATTCAGTGTAATAGCGGTGTACTTCCGCCTTGACCTCCTCAGGGTCAGTTGCCATGGTGCCGTCGGTCTTGCAGACCTGTGTGCATGTGGGCTGGTTGCTGCGGGAGTGGAATTGGTGGAAGAAATATGTCAAACATGTTTCTCCTTCCTTTATGAACTTACCTTTGTTCGATACTTTGATTCTGTGTTGGTGCTCAAAGATGAGGGTGTTTAGTCAGGCGGATATTTCCGCCCATTTGCATCCCCAGTTGGGGCTATAACTGGGTCTCAGAGTGTTAAGCTCGAGGTGGTCCAGTTCCGCCAAGGTACGCCTGATTGTGGCTGTATCAGTGGTGTACTTACATGATGCGAGATGTCAGGTTTTGTTGATTAGTTCCTTTTTGAAATTTGCCCATGTTGCAATGGGATCCAAAGTGAATGGGGCTGTGAATTCTTGGTTCATGGCCTCATGTTCAACCCATTCAGTTATTTTGGGTAATTTTATGTTTTCTGGGTGTAACTTTCTCCAGGGCGACACCTGTGTGTGGGTTTGGGTTGGCGATAACTGCACCAAAACAAGTCAGTGGTCAGAAAAATTGACTTTTTTGTTGTAAATTTGGAAATTCTTGATTGTTGGGATTGCAGAATGAGGATGTGATTGATGCGGCTCATTGATATGAGCGTTCCCTCGCATATGTTGGGCCATGTCATGTGGGGAAGGAGTGGTGATCTGGGGGGAGGGCATCCTGTAGGCCAAGGGATGCCTTCATTGTGCAGAATTTGATGTGTCCCAGTGGGTATCCCCTGGGGTTCAGCCATTGGTCCGTGTTGGGGTTATCCCAGCAGTTAAAGTCACCCAACAGGATGGTATCTGGTGGGAGGGTGAGTGTTGGAATGGTTTCAAGAAATTGTTTTCTCTCAGCTGTGGTGCATGGTGCATAGATGCATGCTATTGAGATTGTTTCCTCTTGGCATGTGATTGTTGCTACCAGGATGCAGCCATGAAGGTATGATGAGGAGTTTGTAATTTTTAATTTTTTGTTATTTTGGATGATCACCCCACAGTGAGATGTCCATACCAATTGTGATGGTGAGACCCTGGCTGACCAGGATCCTTCTTCCCCTTGTAGACAGTGGGTTTCTTGGATGGCCAAGATGTCTACAAGGGGTTTTTGCAGGAAGTCCAGCTTTTGGCTTGGGACGTTTGAGCCCTGGCTCCCGCGATGTTTAGCATCCCTATTGACACTGAGGTGCCCGTGGCGCCTCAGGAGCAGTTGGGAGGGCCCTCTGGCCCTAACCCACCGCGGCTCATTTTGGCCATGCTCCACATCTGTACTCCAACTCTCTCAGTGACAATGTCAGTTCCCTTGATCTGACTCAATTTTTCATGGGAATTGCAGTTTTTGGAATTTGCGTTATCTTTTCCTGCACATATCTCATGATGGTTCAATGCAGGGTGCTGATTGGGTTCTGTAATTTTGGGGTTCAAATTTGGAGAATTGTGCACCGCATTTTCGCCCATATTGCAGTTGAATTGTTCCTCAAAGTGTGCATGATTGATGTCGCTTGGTGACTCAGTCAAATTGCTGTGAAAATTTTCAACCTGGGCATATTGTTCTGATTGGTTGGCTCAGTGAATATCTGAAATATCCTCTTGAATTTGTCTGGGGCTGATGGATGATTCCGCATGTGCACTGCCGCCTCAGCCGCTGCCCGCTTGCAGGCTTTTTGTGCCACTTTGCATTGTTTATGTGTAACTGGGTCCACAATGGAGTAAAGTCCATCTTCACCCCAGCGGAATGGGTGGTGACCGTCAGTCATTCTGGCGAAGTTTTTGTTACTTTCATCCATGGCTTCCTCACAGTAGTCTGCTTCCATTAAGCCCTCCTTCACGGGGCATGCATGTTCCTTGTGTCCCAATGAACCGCAGTGGTTGCATATAGGTGGTGCGCATTACAGTGTAACTCAGAATGCAGATGACTGTCCCCCATCCACAAAGTGAAACTTTGCTGTAAAGGGGATTATTGATAAGTCATCTTTCACTTTGGGGAATGAGTTGATCATGGCGATAGCTTTGCCTGTGCACAGGGTTGGCATCAGGCAAAATTGTTGTAATTTTGAGTTGCATAATTTCTCCATAGGCTACAAGCCCTTTGTGGAGCTCCTCCTCAATTACCTTATGAGGAAGGTTTGTAGGGAAAGAGTCAAATGAGATGAACAAAGTTTTTGCTTTGTTCCATCTGATGCATGATGCGCACTATTTTTTTGCCCTCAGGAAGGGCAATTTCGATGCAGACTTTTGCTGCGGCCTCCACTTCTTCAGCTGTTTTGAAACCAATATCAATCCAGCCATGGCCCATGTTGTTGGTGGCAACATATACCGCGTGGGGAAAAGGGAGGGCTGTGCCTCACATGTTTTCTCCCACAGGGTCCGGGACTCATCCCCAAGGAAGAGTCAGAGCCTATGCTCCACCTTTGAAAGGGGTTGGTTACATTGGATATACATGTATTGATCTTGTTTTATAGTAAGCACCATAAACCCAGATGGTGTATGAGTTTGTGGTTTCTTGGCGGCTTGGGTTCCTGCTCCCCTCCAGGGCATTTCTTGCCCTTAGGTGCACCATTTTGCGCACCTCTTGATGCGACGCTCGCACAGGTTGTATTAGATTTACTATTAAAATTGCCCATCTCTCCTATGTGATTATCAGAGGTTGTGTTTGAATTGAATTATAGTAACTAAAGTGACTGTTATGGGAAAGAAAAGCCTGATGAGCCCCAAATTTATTAAATCTTATTTGATAATCACTGATGCCAGAAGTGTTACTATCAGTGCCATTTTGGCACAGCACTACAATAAGTAGAGAATCACATTGAGTACTTTAGTAAAACTTTGCCTAAGGACATGTATAATTATAGCATCACCAAAATGAGTGTTTTACCATTATCCTTACTATCAAGAATTATAGTTTTACCCTTAAGGAAAAACTTCACGGAAGTAAAGCTACTACTCCCTCTACTGGATGCAACAGATGCTTGATCCTTATGGTCATTTGGCCCAGTGGGCCCTAAAATTACAGATTATGATTTTGCAATTGTCCATTGGGCAGGCGTGGTACATCACAAATTGATGGCCTCTCCCAATTGACGGCCAACTGTTCTATCTATGGGAGAGTACCACATATATGATCTCCTCTGTTGATCTGAATTGTAGCAATAGAAGCCCCAGAAGTCCAGAAAAAACTCAAGTGGAGAGCAACTAGTATAAATGAAACAAATGATATGCTTTATAAATCAATGAGGAAGAATTAGCTCCCTTACGCTAGTTTCTCTTATCAGATCAATATTGCTATGGAGATCATACTATCACCGGCCATGGAGCAGTATGGAATACCCACCAATGGCTGAAGTCTCAAAATTTCTGGGATGGAAAGCTTACCTCTATCTAAGATTTTTTGGATGCCTGATCGCTTGTCTTCAACACAATAAACCTAACCTAAAAATTCATAATAAAGTAGTTGCTCCTTCAGCCTCTTTCTATACATCAAACATAAACGTTATAGGTCCATTGCCCACAAGAGTCCATTGCATTGATATCTAATACTATCCATGGACCACCTCACTAAATGAATCAAAGCTGTATCCATTCCCTACACCACCACCTGGACAACCACCTCATTCTTGTATTGATATCTCTTCATGCAGCATAGTAGCCCAAGGGCGCTCTTATTTAACAATGGAATAAGTTTTTCAGAGGTGGTTTGAAAATTAACTGCTTTACAGAGCACCCAAAACGTTTTTTGCACCCTACATCCCTTCCACAAGTAGAGCCATAGTGAGAGTTACCGGAACTTTCGTTTTCATCCTAAAAAAGGCTTCTACTGACCCATTAAGATGGAGCAATTTCATACCAAGTACATTGCTTGCTTATTGTGTTAGCTACCATTGGATTATAAGTATGTACCCTTTCAAGCACTTTACAGTAGATAACCCTCCTTATCAACTAGCCTACAACCTAAATTTTTTTTTTAAAAAACTCCCAAGACATCTATATCATACTAAGAGTTGTAAATAATGAGATTATTTAATCGAAACCTTTAACCATGGATGCCTTGGTACATACCAAAACCAAGGGGATTGGTCAAAGAAACTTATGATGACCCTCCCTACTGGTGTATCAACCACGAGACTCTGTGACATTTTGCTACCATCGCACTGGAGAACTTACAGGCTCACTACATCCTGGTCTGGGACTACAAGGTTTTATATAGACATGGGTTGGATAACCTTATTGTTCAGTAAGAAGGAAATGGTTACCAACTGGGAACATGAGCAGTTTCTCAGAGCTTAGATACCTACAATAGGATCTCATAGGGGCATCATTGGTACTTAAACTTTGGAAAAGACTAGTTAAACAGTGTTGATTTCAAATATTGCCTCTCTACCATTACTCTGATTGCTAATAGTAAATTGCCAAAGACATTTAAAAATTGAAGAATTAATTGCATAATTAAACCCCTACACATATAATTGGAAAGAAGTCGGTCAATATCCACAATTTTCACCAAATGTCTTATGATTTTTAGCTGTTTGGAAGCTCACAAGGCTTAACTAAAGTGATGTGACTCTTATGGTCTTCTTGAGGCAATTTGTCTTTATTGAATTAAGAGCTTATACTGATTCAAAAAGGTGCAATCTGGTATTATATTCCAAACAGCTTTTAAACACACCTAATAAGAACTAAACTCTGAAATTAAACCATATGAAAAGGATTCAAGAAGAAATGAGAGATTTATATAAGATATTATTAATTGCTTTTCTTATTTTCTTGAAATAATTGATGCTCCTCTCCTTGGACAGGCGCTGATATTATATACTCTAGGGCATCTCCTGGACACAATGTTCTAGTCCAAACATGAAATTCCCACAGATAAGTTAATTTATTTCCTACTCAATTTGACCATATACTGAAACAAAAATTGATTCAGCCCAATTGACAGAAAAAGTCTCATAATTGGGAAGATTTCAGGGGCTAAATTGATTCTTAAGGTTGAAAATGTCTTAAGATCAGCCCAATTAGAGTTATATATCATACAAATAACAAAATACAAAAAAGGGGAAAATGTATTTCTGCTACAATTATTGACATACCCTTAATCAGGACGACAGCCAACCTCTTGATAGTACTAGGTATTCCCTTTTGGAAGTCCATGTTTAAGTGCTATTATGCCAATTAAAAGGATTGAAATACAAAAATGCAACAGTGCAGGAAGGTTGATCATTGACTAGAATTATTGATGTACCCCTAAACATAACAATGATATGCCTCTTAAAAGCACTAAGTACTCCCTTTTAGATGTCCATATTTAAGTGCTATTGTGCTAATTACAGAGACTGACATACAATCCATATAAGTGCGCAAATCTGATAAAATGAGGGACAACTCGATAAGTGCCATTAGAACATGGGATTTTTAATCCAAATAATTAGGCATTGACCCAAAGATAAAGTTAATAGTGGCATTGCTAATCAGGATGAGCAAGTCACTTGCAATTTAATATATATGATTAAATCATATTATGCTGGTTTAATTAGGAAGCGTCAGGAATGATGGGATTCACACTAGCTCAGATGAAGTTCAAATGCCAGATAATTTACAACCTAATCAATGGAGTTCTATCACCGCAGAAGCTACAAAAATTGCAATGAACAATGAACTCCAAGATGAGCAACTAAAATCTTAATCCATTCTGAATCCACAGAATATAAGAACATGACCTTGCCGTTTGAGATCCTCAAAATCTGCCATATAAATTGAGAAAAGTTGTGTCTGACAGAATAACCCACATTCATCTGCATTTTTCTAGAATGACCATACCCTACTAGATCCCAGATTCTACCAAAGCTATAAATATCCACAAGTTCTAAACAACAAAGATCAATCAGTCATAATATCAACTTTTGCTTAGTTTCACTAGAGATTATCTATCATGGACAAGATATTTTGCCTTCCCAATAAGCATAGATTTGCCTAAGCAACGAATCTAACTTTCCAAAGAGATTGCCATAGAGACATGTCGTCTACTAGGAGATTCTGCTGGTGTTAAGACTATTAAATTGTGAAGCCTTCTGTTGAAATCCTGCAATGATAGGTGCTCACAGGTGCTTTTACACATGATTTCAACAATGGGGAAGTTGTAGGAAGTTTATAACTTTTAGCTGCTAACCAAAATATTATAAAATGTAGTACAAGATATAAAGAGAGTTTGAATCTTTGTGTAGCTTTATTGATAGTGGAACCAGGCGATCTCAAAGAGAAAGCCCTTATTAAATTGGCGCCGCTTAGTATATATCATATTTTGGGGATAATAGTGAGGGGCGAGAGATTTCAGGTTAGGCCAGGGATTGTCAAACATCTACCTTTGCAGCCAAAAAAAAATAAGAATTCTGAAGGCCAAGTTCTGCCAAAAAAGGAAAAGGTTGGCTATTTGCAATTTTCTGATGTCGTTATGAGTTCATTTATTAACAATAAAAATAAGAAAGTCAAAGAAATCGGCCAAAAGTCCCTGGCCAATTCTCAGTGGAACCCCGTTAATTGAGGAAACACCAGTTCAAAACCTGTATGGGCACTAGTAAATAAATCAGCTGGTCAGATTTCTCTGACCTCACCACGGACCTTAGGGGAATCATCAGAAGGCACTCCCCCAACCCAAACAAAATCCTCCAACGCACCTGTGTGGGACCCCCTTTTATAGGCTTGGTGGGGGTCCCCAAGGTGCAATAAATTTATCAGGTGGTGATTGGCTTAGATTTTTAAAACGTTACCTCATGGGTATGTTTGGGCCAATAAGAATTCTTCTTCCTTTGTTCCGCTGCCCTGAAGTGAGTTCCCAAGTTCTGATACATTATTCCTGCATATTTACTAATTTGGACTTCTGTACGTTATTCCAAACATATTCCTGAATCCCCTCGACCCTCAAAATTACTTTAGATATTAGATAGTCAGAGGTCAAGGGGCATCATTTTCCCTGTATTGCGCACTTAATAAAAACCTTAAAAATCCAATTTCTACTAGCGCTTTTATTTAAATCTTTATTTTATTATAAAAATCTGTAGAAACCAGCTGGTGGAAGCACCAGCAAGCATAATTAAGCTGGTTTCCCACAAAATGGTGCTCACTACAGGGGACCCCTGTATAAACTGAATCATAGCTCTGGAGGAGCAAATCACTAACGCCTTATCCCATCTTAAGGAGCTTGAGCAGCGCCCTTAAAATCTCCTCTTTAGAGAAAAATTTACGCCTGGTGAAGGAAACATCCATACTTTCCTGCATGTTTATGAAGCTGCCATGTGTCGCTCAACTGATACACAAAAAGTTCAGTAGATCCTTCCCTGTTTAAGCCGCTTAGCACAAGAAATGATAGTTACTTACCTAAACCCTTCGCTCACTTGGGTAAAGGTGAAGAAGGCTCTTGTGGCTGAGTTTGGATCTAAGCAGAGTCTACTCAAGGAAAAACAGGCTTTTATGCGCCTTATCATGTATGAGGATGAACCACTCCTTGCCTTTGCTGAACGGTTTTACCTCACTGCGCAAAGGTGCACAACCTCTAACATGATCACCCTGGACGATGCTATCGCTGCCCTATGAATTGGGTTAGATTCTCAGCCCTCTCTAGCTAGGCATATTACCTCAGTGAAACGTCATTTCCAAAATATACGTGATCTAAAGGAGGCGTTAATAGATGTTGCTGATTTCCATTCATGTGCAACAAACAAGAAAGATGAGGTGATCCCTCCAGCTCTCACTATTGAGGAGTTACCACTAATTGATCAGTTGAGACCTGCTCCCTCTGTGCAACCTAAAAAGGTTACCACTCTTTATGAATCAAAACCATGTAAGGTAGTAACAATCATCCATCCGCACCAACTCACTAAAGCTTCTGTGCTTACCCCTCCAGCTAAGCTGTTAAAGGCGTGCCCTAAGGCTATTCACTCTCCTGTAGCCATCTCTCCTACCTCCATCATGGCCTTACCAGTTGTTGAGAATACCCTTGGGGACGAATCTGAGGGGTTATGTTGACTTTGGTTACTACATACTTAGAGCCCCCGCAGAGGTAGAGGTTCCTGATCACCTGAACGCTGGAGGAGTAGACGAGACCACCAATCCTGAGAAAACGTACCTCAGTTAAATCCTAGGGTGTCCACAAGTGATTGACACTGCCAGCGATGGTGATAAATTCTTAGCAGGATTGATTCAACCTCTTCAGCGTGTTCATCCCTTACAAACCATCATAAATAACTATCCTGAGACGGCTAACTCACCTCCACCTCCAGCTCAAGGAGGTTTTAGCTTTGTCGCCTAACTTTGGAGGGACCCTTACTAAGGTTGAAGTAGTCATTCAAAAGGTCCGTATCTTGGCCATCTTGAACACTGGCTCCCCATTCAACGTGATCTCCAGAAAGATAATCAAGAAGATCAAGTTAGCGCCTGACTTGGAGTACACGCAAGAGTTTGGAACTGTTGGCCCTAATAACACCTGGGCTATTGGGGCTTACTCTTCCCTTCCCATTCGAGTTGGGAAGCTTATTGTATCAGCCCCTGATGTGGCTCTAGATAACAACGCATATGATATGCCCATCGGCACTCAGTTTATGATTGAGTATGAGGGAATAATCAACCTAAAGCAAGGTTACCTCCCATTGATCAACTATGAAGTTCCACTAGTTTTACCAATAAAATTTCTAGTAAGCACGAATACTCTTGCTTGATTGAATACCCCTACGCATTAATGCCTTTATCTTATACCACTTCAGGGCGTCACACAAAGAAATTGCCTGAATCAGCGGATGCTAGGAAGGTATCCCTTTCTATTCTGCAGATGAGGTCATGATCAAGACTGGTGAACAAACGAGTGGTTGACACAAAAGTCACACTTCATATCCCACTCCACTGTTTGTTGCACCTTGTTAGTATTGAGGGTGTCAGTCCTTTGGAGCCTCTGATATTGCCTGGCATTCTTGACCCTGCTTATCAAAGGCCCATTACTTTGCTATTGAGAAACCTCACCTCCAAGGACATAGTTGCAAAAACCACCAGGAGATTGGCAGAGGCTTGTTAGTCCTTGTGGAGGGCATTGAACATATTCACTCCATTGGTACTATGATGGATATGGTCCTGCCAACGGATAACCTGGTATGTACTTTACCCAACGTCCATATCTCGGATGAGCTGACCTCAGATGAGCTGGAAAAAGTTCATACTCTCCTTGATGATTATAGTGACATTTTTCCAAATCTGATACTGACTATGGCCACATGAAGGGTTGGTGCCACTCCATTGGTGTGGGTGATGCCCATCCCATTTGGTCAAAACCTTATCGCAAATCCAAAGTGGAAGAACAACAAATGAGGACAGAACTTCAGCAGTTAGTCTATGCGGGGTTGTTAGTTCCTTCAAAAAGCCCCAGGTCTTCCCCTCTCTTGCTAATAAGAAAAGAATGGAGGACATCGGATAGTCATGGATTACCGCAGGTTAAATAGCCTCACAAAAAGGATAGCTATCCTCTTCCTCATATTGACGACGCCTTGGACCAATTCTCAGGCTCTAATTTTTTTTTACCATGGACTTAGCTAGCAGCTATTGGCAAATATACCTTTCTCCTCAAGATCATGGGAAATGCACTCTTATCCGTAGTGAAGGTCTCTTCCAACCCACACGATTACCTCAAGGGTTATGCAACGCACCTGCCCCTTTCCAGCGTGCAATGAATACATTTTATGGGACCTCAAATTGACTTGTGTCATCGTCTATCTTGATGGCATCAAGGTGTTCTCAAAATCCTTTAATGAACATCTTGATCATTTGAAGGTGTTGTTTCAACGGTTACATCAGTCTAATAGAAAGTTGAAGCCCTCAAAGTGTACCTCTCTCAAAGGAAACTCGATTTCCTTGGTCACTCAATTTCTCAAGAAGGAATTCAACCCATGTGGTACAAGGTTGAAGCCATCTCAAAGATTACAAACCCAAAAATCTACGGGATATTCAGGTATTTCTAGGGATGATGGGGTATTACCATCAGTTCATCTCTAAGTTCGCTCAACTCATTGAGCCCCTTGTCCGCCTATTGACCAAGAATACTCCTATTCAGTGGGATGTAGAACAGAAGGCTGCTTTTGAGACGCTGAAGCAACTGTTGAAACAACGCCCTATTCTACGACACCCAGATTATAATAAACCCTTCATCTTATTCACTGATGCTTTGGACTATGCCGTTGGGGCCATCTTAGCCCAATTGAATGAAAACGGTGTAGATTATTCTGTCTTTTACTTTAGTAAGATGATGTAAAAGGCTGAACGAAACTACAGTGTCACAGAAAAGGAGTGCCTTGCTGTTCTGTTGGCTGTAAAGCAGTACCTCCCTTTCCTATATGGTACTACCTTCACTGTAGTTACTGACCACGCATCTTTGAAGTGGTTACAGAATATGAAGGATCCTACTGGTCGGCTAACTCGCTGGGAACTAAAGCTCAAGCCTTATGACATGAATATTGAACACCATGCTGGAACCTGTCACTTGAATGTTGATGGGTTGACTCAGTTACCAGTCCTTCACTTGGATAATAGTGAGGCAGAGAGGTTACATGACCTTTTAATGAGCCCCAGTGCATGGGAGGATGAGGATGAGCCTGTTTAAAAGATGTTAGCCCGGCACTCCCATAACACTAAAGTTGAAGATGGGAAGTTGTATAAGCAGGTGGGGACAAAATGGCTACCTTACCTTTGACCCTCGGAACATGTATCTGCTATTTTAGAAGCACATTCTACCCTAGGTCATGGAGGGGCAAGTAAAACCTATGAATGGAATAAGGATCGGTTATACTGGGATGGAATGATGGAATCTATAGTTGATGTTTTAGAAGCCTGCCTTATTTGTAAGAAGCAATCTGGCTTCAAGTCTAGATACCAATATCAACCAACTACCCCGCAACAACCATTCCACACCATCAGCTTAGATGTAATAGGTCCCTTTCCTCAGTCTACTAGTGGAAACAGATTTATCCTAGTAGCTATTGACCACTTCACTAAGTAGGTTGAAGCCGTGGCTCTTCCTGCTCAAAAAGCTAAGGCCACTGCCACCTTTTTACATCAACACATCTTCACTCATCACGGTTGCCCCCAAGTACTACTCTGTGATAATGGCAAAAACTTCACCTCCAGAGTAGTCAAAATACTGGCCACTTCCATGGGAGCACAACAACTTTTCTCAGCTCCATATAACCCATCCACAAACGGGACTATAGAAAGAGCAAATGGAACCTTGGTTTCCATTCTTTGCAAACTGGCCTCATCTGATCCTCTTCACTGGGATCAATATTTATCTAGTGCTCTTATGGCATACCGGATTAGCTGCCACCAGATTTTGAAGATGTCTTTATTCCTTGTTCTGTATGGGCGGGAACCAGGCATACCTGCCCTCTTAGCTAAGGATGTATTCTTTTCTAGAGTTGAGGAACCAGAGAAATTTATGAGGAGATTGGCCCAACGCATATATCAAAACCAATCTGAAGCTATGACCAAATTAGCCAAAACAGTAACAAAAGAAGGGC
Organism: Massospora cicadina; assembly: GCA_022478985.1. Lineage (NCBI taxonomy): Eukaryota > Fungi > Entomophthoromycota > Entomophthoromycetes > Entomophthorales > Entomophthoraceae > Massospora > Massospora cicadina. The sequence continues at coordinate 52,800 of JAKSZP010004017.1, forward strand.
AAGCTGCAAATGAGTCCTGCAGCCCTTACCCAATTTCAAAGTTTCTGACATGGTGTTGTACTACCACAACTGCATCAACCCTAGAAGCGGTACACTTGGAACAATCTGGGAGATCCTTTTACTATCATCTACAAGAGATGAAATGAGTACTCTATCAAAAATTTAGCTACTGGTATCACTATTAATCACGTACATAGCTGTTTCCTTCAGCCCTACTCGCCCCCAAACACTCTTGAGGGGGTGATATCAGACATTTACCTTTGCATCAAAAAAATAAGAATGCTGAAGTCCAAGTTCTGCCAAAAAAGGGAAATGTTGGCCATTTGCGATTTTCTGATGTCATTAAGAGTACATTATTAACAATAAAAATAAGAAAGTCAAAGAAATCGGCCAAAAGTCCCTGGCCAATTCTCAGTGGAACCCCGTTAATTGGGGAAACACCAGTTCAAAATCTGTATGGGCACTAGTAAATAAATCAGCTGGTCAGATTTCTCCAACCTCACCACGGACCTTGGGGGAATCATCAGAAGACACTCCCCTGACCCCAACAAAGTCCTCCAATGCACCTGCATGGGGACCCCCCATTTATAGGCTTAACGATGTCCCCCAAGGTGCAATAAATTTCTCAGGTGGTGATTGGCTTAAATTCATAAAAACGCAACCTCATGGGTATTATTTGGGCCAATCAGAACTCTTCAAACCTTCATTCCACTGCCCTGAAGTAAGTTCTCAAGTTCTGATACATTATTTCTGCATATTTCCTAATTCTAGACCTGTGTAAATTATTCTAGAGATATTTTTGAATCCCCCTCGACCCTCAAAATTACTTTAAATATTAGATAGTCAAAGGTTGAGGGGCATCGTTTTCCCTGTATCACACGCTTAATAAAAACTTTAAAAATCCAAATTTCTACTAGCGCTTTTTTTAAATCTTTATTGCATTATAAATATTTTTAGAAACCAGCTGGTGGAAGCACCAGCAAGCATAATTAAGCTGATAACCCACAGGGATATCATGATTTGGCTTGGATTTGGATGCAAGTTCAACCTTTGGAATGCCATAATCATGCAGGAGCATTTTAATGTGGCCTACCAATAAGCCATCTTGCTCATATGTTATTTCAGTTGAATGTTTAAGTTCCTAAGTGGCAATTGATTAATATGAGATTTTCACTCCCTGAAGCCCCTTCAGGTGAAGGGTGGTTAGCCTGGCAGGTAAAACTGCTTCCACTCTAGTGCAGGTTTTGAGTTCAAAACCTGTACTGGCTAGAAAACATTCTCGGTGTGGTATGTTTGTCCCAAGGTCGACCCACCTTGAATAATTTTTATTAAATTGGGACCATCTAGTACTAAAAAAAACCCCTTCAGGTGTATAAAAGGGAGTGGTTTTCCCTTAGGAAGTGGTAGTAAATTTAAAATAGTGTGATTGAGGACTTCTGGGTCAGTTGTTCCATTCTGCCAAGGGTTCATCATACCCTTCTCATTGCAAAGCGCTATATTAGACTGAATAGGCGGAGCTATACCATTACTCCGCTTAACATGATTTCAGCGAGAATTGCAGGTGAATTTTATATTAACATTTACACACTTCGTAGCATTCTAACTCACTAGTCAAACTTTAGATTATCTGAAATTACCCCTTCTTTTTTTTTTTTTTCTAGTACTAGATGGTAAGGTAAAACTGGTGCTATTATACAATAATAGACATACTTGTTCACTTAAACTGATAGTATTGTATATAAATATAGTTAAATTATTCGAGGTGGGTCGACCTTGGGACAAATATACCACACCGAAAATGTTTTTAGCCAGTACAGGTTTCGAACTCAAACCTGAACTAGGGGTGGAGACCCGCTCGGCTAACCACCCTTTGAAATTACCCCTTCAAGGATGTTAATAAGCGTAGGACTCATTCATGATATCGATTGACAGCAATCCCAGAAGCAAATACTTGATGAAATATTCATCTTCTCTTATAAATGACACAAGAGGGTACTTCCCAGATGGACCCAAGCTTATACCTTCTGGGGGTAATTTAATTATTATAATATAACACTAAGTCAGAGATTTTGAAAAAGAGTAAAGATGGTCAGAGCTCATTAGAGTCTTGTCCCTCTTTGATGACAGATTTCGCAAATTAGTCATAGCTTCTTATTGTAGTTGGATGATATGTTAAGCCAACTTCCTCAGGGCCTTGTCTAGTCATCAGCATTAACTGAAAAGACATCTTTTGCCAAAAAAGCGCAGGTATATCAGGTTCCCAGACATATAAAACGTGAAAGGAGGCATCTTTAGTATCCGATGGTAGCTATTAAGATAGGCTGTGAGAGCATTGGGCAAAAACTGATCCTGGTGCAAAGGGTCAGAGGTGCAATTTTTATATTATGGGCAATAAAGTTTCATTACCCTTTCTACAGTCCCATTGGTAGAAGGGTTGTAAGGGGCTGAGAAGAGTTGCTGGGCTCTCAAGGAGGTAGCCAGGATCCTGACCACCCTGGAGTAAAGTTTCTCCCATTATCACAGAGGAGGACCTAGAGACAAACATGGCGAGTAAAATTGGCTGATGGAGGAAAGTGGCAGTAGCTTTTGCAGTTTGGGCTAGGAGAGCCACAGCTTCAATCCATTTCGTGAAGTGTTTAATACCTACTATGATATTGCGATTCCCACAGGTAGTCTTGGGAGGGGACCTACCAAATCTAAATTATCGTGTTGAAGGGTTGCTGAGGGTAGTAGTCAATATTTATACTTGATTCTGAGGCTGGACTGCTTTTTTCAAGTTAAGCAAGCATCAAGGTCGTCTAAAAAGGCCTCCATTATTGCTTCCCATTAGTAACGCTCTTTAACCCACTCATTAGTCTTCTTCACTAACCATATTTTGGTAAAATGAGCCTCCATGATAGCAGGTACTCGTTCTGAGGGTCAAAGATAGGGAAGCTAGTTGATCCCTACCTTTTTTACAACTTCCATATCTCTAATTTAGTGTTGCGGGAGTGTCTGGCTAGCATTTTCTTACCAGGGTCATCTTCATTATCCCAGTCGTCAGGGGCCATAAGTAGGTCATGCAACCTCTCATCTTCACTATTATCTTGTTGAAGGAGTGGCAACCAAGTCAACCCATCCACGTCCATATGGCAGTTTCCCACCTGGTGTTCAATCTTCATATCATAATGTTGGTGTTTTAAGTCTCAATTTACAAGACGACTAGTGGGTTGCTTCATATTTTGAAGCCATTTCAGGGAGGTGTTCAGTGACTACAGTGAAGGTATTGTCATATATAAAGGGTTGGTATTATTTCATTACTAGCAAGACAGTAGGTAATCTTTCTCAGTGACGCTGTAGTTATGATCAGCTTTGGATAACATCTTGGTGAAATATGACACAGGATGATCCAACCCATTCTCATCCAATTAGGCCAGGTTAACTCCACAACATAGTCAGATGCATCAGTAAACAGAGGAGAGAAATTACTTTAGTCAGGTTGACGTAGGATAGGGCGTTGTTGGAGAAACTTCTTTAACCTCTCAAACGCAGCTTTTTTGTTCATCACCCCTAATGGAGAGGAGTGTTCTTAGCCAGTAGGCGGACAAGAGGGTCACTGGCTGGGCGAACTTTAAAAATAAATTGATGGTAATACTATATCATTCAAGAAACACTTTGATACCCCTAAGGTTTTGTGGCGTCGGCATTTTAGAAATAGCTTCAACTTTATCCTGTAGGGGCTCAATCTCTCTCTTGTGAAATGGCATGTCCCAGAAAATCAAAGAGTTTTTGGAAGAAAGTACACTTCGAGGGTTTCAACTTGATATTGGACATGAAATGGCTCTAAAAGATTTTTCAAATGAGCAAGGTGCTTGTTGAAGGTTTTGGAAAAATAGTGATGCCATCGAGGTAGACTATCACGCACTTTAATTTTCGGTCCCGCAAGATGTGATTCATTGCTCTTTAGAAAAGTGCTGGAGAATTTCACAACCCTAGAAGTAGGTGAGTGCGTTGTAATAAGCCTTCACTGCAAATGAGAGCACATTTCTCCTGGTCTTGGGGAGATGGTCCATTTGCCAGTATCCACTGGCCAAATCCATGGCGGAAAATAACTTAGATCCAGATAGTCGTGCAAGGGCATTTTCAATATGGGGAATAGGGTAACTATCTTTCTATGTAATACTGTTTATTTTCCGTTAGTTTATAACTACCCAATGACTCCAGTTTTTTTATAAGGAGGAGAGGAGACGCCCAAATGCTTTGAGAAGGTACTAGTAACCCAGCGTCTAGCAACTGTTTGACTTTCATCCTAATCTTCTATTCCTCAATCTTGGATCTAAAGTAAGTTTTGATCGAATAGAACTGGCATTCCCCCACATCAATGGTGTAGGTCCAATCCTTCATATAACCGTAGTCAGTATCAAATTTGGAGAGCATATCCTCATAGGTCTCTAGTAGCAAGTGGCTTTCTTAAGCTCCTCAGAGATTACTTTGTCAGAAATGTGCACGTTGAGCAAGGTACATAACAATTTGTCTATGGGCAGCCCATCTCTAACATAAAGCCAATGCAGTGAGCTTGCTTAACATTGCTAAGGGGTGGTAACAGACCTTTTACGATCTCCTGGTATTTTTCCACAACGAGGTCTTTGTTGGTAAGATTATTCTAGCAGAATATTGAAAGCTATCAGGCTGAGTATAGGTTTCTAGGCAGCACTCGTGGCTCTAGAGCACTTACTCCTTCAACGCCGATTATGTGGAATAAGCAGTTCCAGGGGATTTGTAAAGTAATCTTTAAGTTTTGTGTGCCCATTGGGGCACCCAGTGCAGGCAACTTTGTGGGATGAAACACAGGGTACTGCCCCCCACTGCACTGGGGATGCTCAAATCTAAGCACCACCGGAGTGGGCCTGACCATGGGTGGGGTGGATCACGCCACCTCTCAAACTGACATATTCTTCACTGTTTGGTATACCAGGTAGCAAAGGCTACCCAGCCTGTTTTGAGATATGGCTCTTATCACTTACTGTGAGGAATGGGACCAGACTGACCCCCAAGCTGGATTTACTTAAGGAAAGAGGATTGTCATAGCTTTCTACAGCTATTTCTAGCCGTCTCTTAACTATGGCCAAGGAGCTTGTTGCCTGGATTCCTTCTGAAGGGAAGCAACGCTGGTTTCTGGCAAGCCATAGACCATACATCACCTCCCCCCATATCATGCAACAGACCCAGAACCTCTCCTTGTCTGCAAGCAGACTTGGTGGGGCATACGCAGTCAGGATCCCTGGATATGCGTGATGACCAGAGGATAACTTAAACCCTGGTTGGTATGCTTTATACCAAAGGAGAACACTACTCCACACAGCATCCGCTGCCAGACACTCTGTGAAGATGTGCTTTGCCGTCTCCTCCTCTCCACATACCTTGCAGGCATACAGAAGGTCATCCTCCTTATGCTTACTCCACTTATGCAGAGTCTCCCCAGTGACCAGGATGTTGCTGCGGAGTTTGGAAGAGAAAGTTCTGAACTGGTATAGACCAGAATCCCTTAACCCTCCTCCCCCACAGGTCCATCAGGCCAGGTCGCATTTTGCAAGTGATCCAGGACACTTATGCCGAGCAATGCTCTCTGTCTTGTAGCTTCCAGAACTTGGCAGTTGTAAAATGTGAGAGGCAGACACTGCTACCTCCCCCACCTTGAGCCAGTCCTGAAGGACGAAGAGGCTTTCCCATCTAGAGTAACTCCAGCCTTCTCTTCCTTGCAGGAACACTCTCCAATCCTGCCCTCCACAACCTTCTGAATGGGCTTCCCCTGCCTCTAATGCAGCCAGAGGAAAGCTTCTCTCCAGCAAGAATGCACTTCAGTTGCTCACACAACATCCCATGCCTTCCTTACCAGCACCTTAGAGGTACTGACAACATTATTAGCTGCTTCCACCCTAAGCATCCTCCAGCTATCACCATCAAGGAGGTCCCCCAAGTGGACCGCCTTCATAAAGTGCTTGAAGGCCTTATGCAAACGAGGTTCCATCTCCAATCCCCAAGCTCCTCCCCAAAGGGGAATTTCACGGATCCTTTCAATGGTCCACTCTCCACCCTCTAATCTACCCTTGCTGCCCTCCAAAGCTCTAAAGTAATCCTTTCAGTAGCCTGGTAGGTTCCTCGTGCTTGGAATGGCCCCTTGATTGATGCCCCAGCTGACACCAAGATCTTTGTTCAAACTGTCCTTGCAAGCCTTAGAGAGGTAGTCCTCCAGTATTGGAGACCAACAGATAGATTTTCCTTTCAAGTGACCCATGCAATCCATTTCAGCTGCAGTGCTTTGATCAAACTCCCCAAAGTTAATCAGACCAATGCCCCCCTTCTTCAAAACTGACACAAGTTAGAGTAACAGGTTTTTGACGCTCGCCCTCACCAAATGAACTGGATGATTGAACTTTGTATTCTCCTGATGGAAGATGCCAGCGGTGGAAAAAATCCAGCAATGTACCATAGTCTGGAAAGAGTAAAAGTGTTCATGACATTGGCCCTTCCCCAATAGGATAAGTGGAGCCATTGCCACTTCCAAGCCACTTTTTTAAGGTCCGCTTCAAGTTTGAGCCATATTTCATGCAGTGACACTCGCCCAGGGATGGGAAACCCGAGGTACAGAAACTTCTCCCCTGTTGCTATCCAAAATGAGCTCTTTGGTGCCTCACCCAACATCGCCATTCTGCTTACGGGCCAAGACCTAGATTTTGACAGATTGACCTTTGCGTTGCTTTCATTATGGTACATCTTCATAATGTTCATTACCAGCTTCTCCTCCTCCTCTGACAAAACATAATTCCATTTATCATCCGCAAACATTGAATGAAAGTACTCCTTGCCATTGATGGTAAGTTTCCTCCGGTCTGACTTTCGCAGAGCCACTGAAAGGGTCTCTATTGCAAGGACAAAAAACAAAGGAGATAGAGGGTCTCCCTGACGCACGCCCCTACACACCTTAAATGGGTGGGAGAGGACCTCATTGATATTGACAACTGATGAGGCCTTCTCATAAAGTGCTTTAAGCATTCTCAACAATTGCCCCTTGATTCCAACCCTACTTAACACTTCCCCAAAGAAACTCATGATTCACCCGATCATACGCCTTCTATTAATCAAGAAACAGTAGCCACCCCCTCTGTTCATACTGTTTACTTGCCAACTCTTTTATCAGGTGAAGCAGCATCAAGTTGGCAGTAATTGAACGTCCTGGGATAAACCCATTCTGCTCTTTCCCAACAACGTCTGCCACAACCCCATTTAGTCAATTGGTTAGTATCTTCATTAAGATCTTATAGTCAACATTAAGCAGAGTCAAAGGCCGATAGTTCCCCATGAGGGAGGGATCGCCCTTTTTATACAACAACACCACCACACCCTTTAAAAACGTTAACTCGATTATACCTTATGCTAGATGTTGATTGTAAAGCTCAGCAAGCATCTCAGACATTTCTGCATAAATTAACTTGTGGAGCTCCAATATCAACCCACCCTCCCTGGGAGCCTTGCCATTCTTGCCTTTGTGGATGGCGTCTGATACCTCTGGCTTGAGGATCCTGTTGCACAGTTGCAGCTGAGTCTCCTTTGGCAGTAACCCCAGTCCGCTTGAGAGTACTTTGGATGCCTCCAAGTCATTTTCAGAGGGGCCATAAAGGTCCTCATAGTAGGATTTGGCCACATCAGCCATGCGAGCTGCATCCCTCACCTCAACTCCCCCATCAAAAAGTGGCAAGATCCTTGCTGAAGGTCTGAATGCCCCTACTGCCTTGCGGAGTAGGTAAACATTGCTATTAGAATCCTCATCTCATCTAGACTTCCTTTGTTTGAGGCGATCCACCATGAAGGCTCCCATTGGTTTCGCATACAATTCATCCTTGGCCGTGTAGGCAGATGCCCTCATGACAATGTCCTGCTTGCAGTTACTCTCAAAGCTCCTCTCCAAGGTTTCATACCTCGAACGCATGGCCCCTAGCTGCCTCCAAAAGATTTCACAAGCCATCTTGAGATCATCCTTCATCCGCAATCATTTTACTGGCGCATCAGGCTTCCCCACAATCTGGCTTCTCCACCACCTCACCTTATTCCTTATGATATCCTGAAGTGTACTTCACTTCAGGAGTTCAGGGTTCAGTCTCCAGATCCCTTTCCCTGCAGAAGCAACCTGAGAATCACTGATATGAAGTTCCAGGGGTCTGTGGTCTGAAGCACCTGGATCATGATTCCAAAGGATCAACTTGCAGAGACTCAGGAGAGGCTGGGCACTGACACAAGATCAATGCGGGAGAAATGATCCCCTGAATGTGAGTCCACCCAGTCTCTCCCTTCTCACCATGGCCAGCTCTCCACACATCCAGTAGGCCAAGGTTGATCATTAAACTGGCCAACTCGTAGGCTCCAGGATCAGAACTACAGTTTCCTGGATCCCCTACCCTGTCATCCCTAAAGCAGACACAGTTCATGTCTCCCCACAGCACTACCAACCCCCAATGCCTTCCTCCTGGATTCTTAGGCCGACCTTCTGAAGAAGGCCTTCCATTCAGATCCAGAATTGGGTGCATATATGCCGATAAACCAAATTTATTCCTCTCCAAACAGTGACATTACTGCCTTTGCTCTTCCAGGAACCAATACCCTTTTATCCAACACCTTAACCTTGTCTGCCCACCAGACCAAGATACCCCCTTTGGCTTCTCCCCCTCCCTCTTTCCCTCCCCTAAGGGCGAGTCTGAGTTTGGTTGATCCACCAAATGAGAGTAAAATGATTGTTTCAGAGAGAACTGGTAAGCTCAGTCCTCTTCCACCCCAGGTTTGTACTTAGTCTCAGTGAGGAAGCTGATATCTATCCCATGTTGTTGCAATTGGAGTTTCACCCACTGCCGCTGCTTGAGTCCATTCAGACCCCGCGCGTTAGCAAATTCAACCCTGATCGCCATAGGCTCAAAACTGAAGAGGCCTCGGCGTTAGGATCTGGGGGTCCCCATCCTCTTCCACCCCAGCTGGTTTAGCGGGACCACATTTCTTCCTCCCCTTCCAGTACTAGACTGGGCTGAGGGTGGAGGCTGCTTAGTCACAACAGCCTCAGAATTTTACCATTGATAGGGTCCTCAATAGACCCCTCCGCTTTAGTTGGAGTCATTGTGTTAGAAGGCATTGGCCCACTATTGCTAGAAGGCAACACCTCCCTCACCTCCGCCTCTTCCCCTATGGGCCTCACATGCGCTGTCACACCTACATCCCTTAAAATTGCCCGCCTCTTATGCGATTGAGTGATGGGGAGAACCCCATCCGTCTGGGAAGCGGCCAATTTTTAAAATGACCTTTGCAGATTAGGACAAAGCGCCACTCAGCTCGATTTGGAGTCTAGCTGCTTCCCTCGCCTTCTGGGAATGCTTTGAAACCTTGTTGACCTTCCTCGCACTTTTCAGCACTCCAATCACCGCCTCTAAAGTGATGCCAGCCGCAGCCTCCTCCCTTGCTTTGGCTGACATCTCAGTCAGCTTTTCTAACGCTTCCTGGAGAGCCAACTTATCCTTCTCAGAGGGCGCCATCACTGGCACCCCCGCGCTAGGCCTGCTAGTCTTGGCCACTGCTGCAGGAGGTTGAACCTGAGGACATTTGGCTCTGACGTGCCCCGTTGCACCACACAAGAAGCACCTGTCAAGCGGTACCACAGGGACACTCCAAGTCCCCACAGTGACTGAAAGAGGTAACTCCCCGTATGATTTTGAAAGTTCAACCTTCAAAACCCAGTCCCCAGATCCTACGGTGAACTTTTTCAAGCTACCGTCCTTCTGCTTCAAGTTCTTTACCATATTGTTCTTATTAAAGGAGATCACTCTGCCAAAGCCTTTCAGCTAAGACACCATGGCCCCTCTAGTAATCACAGGTGGTACGTCCCTCAGAGTGAACCTTCTGATCTTGGTGCCGATGTCAATACATATGGCCTCCTCGTTCTTTGTGCTTAAACTGGAAGCCAAAACCTGTTCCTCTTGAAGCTTAGACTGGAAGGTCATAAGTTTCAACCCAGGAGCCAAACGTGGAATATGGAGTGGGGCAAACCTACACACCTTAATCACCCTGACCATGAGCATCTCCTTAGACCATCCAATCTTCATTTCCACAGCGTGAACCCTCTTGATGCTCTCCACCATGCTCGCCATCAGATCCTTGGATGGGCCAGAGTTCCCCACTTCAAAAACTTGGTTCCAACACCAAATCCATTAGCAGCTGCCACAGCAAAATAGACAAAAGCCCCCTGTGCAGCAGAGGCCACCCCCGCTGTTGATTTGTTAATGGAGCTGGTCTCTCCAGTTTGGTTTTGTTATGAAGTTTGCTCTTTGGGCCCTTTTTGTGTGGGAACCATCGCAGCCCTTTTGGGACAGTCCATCATATTGGTACGTGAGTGCTTTTGCCTTTCACTGCACCAGTGTAAGCCTACGTAAGCTACTAGCCGCTATCCAGATTTCAGGCCAACCTAGAAAACCACGGTGATTATTGTGGACAGGTGAGCCAAAACTCAGCCAATCAGTATTGCCCCACCCTTGTCACTGAGACCTGCTTTTGCAGCGCCCCGCCTCATAGGAAAGTAGTGTGACAGATGATATGCCCGACTCTTGCCTCCCCCTTCCTGCCCATATTCCCCTCCAAAGGAGAGTGGAAGCACCTGCAAGAACAGGTTGGGTCACAGTCATTAGCTTTTATCTCACTCCCCATCCAGGCATACAGGACCCTTCCAGGGCGCCTCTCTGGGTTCTGGTGTTAGCTACTCACTCATGTTTCCACGAGCTTTCCTTGGTTATGCCACATGAAGGCCCCAGCTTACTCTACCTAGCTCCCTGTAAAGTAGTCTTGATATCAACTACCCGCTGTTCCCCAGACTTAATTAACATCTCCTTGGAGTCATAAAAAGGAATGTCTTCAGAGGCATCGACTGATTCTGTCAACAGTTTTATATGGCGACCATATGTGGTGTAGTGCAGTCATAATGCAGAAGATGAGTACTCTACCAAACAGGAGTACTCTTTATTGGGGGATCCTTATTAGGCAGAACCAAAAGATCCTCATATTTGAGAAGGGATAAATAACCCTGTTTCAAATTGATAAGCCAGTTTTATTTGATCATAAACTGAGCTTCTATGAGCATATCATAGCCATTATAGTCCAAGGCCACTGCATGGGCTGATAAGATAAGCTTCCAAATTTTAAGGAGAAAAAGAGTAAGCCCTGATAGCGCGGGTTTTACTAAGACTTGCAGTTCCAAATTCTTGAGTGTACTCCAAGTCAGGCGCCAGCTTAACCTTTTTGATAAGCTTTGATAGGATAATATTTACTGGTGATCGAGTGTCAAGGATGGCCATAATCTGTAACTTATTAATGACTACTTTCAACTGGGTTACAACACCCCCAAAACTAGGGGGAGAGCTAAAACCTCCTTAAGACGAAAATAAGAAAGTTTCTTAGCGGTTTCAGAGTATTGATCTTCAATGGAGTGCAGAGTATGAATATGCTGAATAGGGTTAAGAAACAATGCAAGGAGCTGATCAGCATCATGGGAAGTGTCAATAACCTCTAGTCACCCCAGAACTTGCTGAGGTAAGTATCTTCTGGTATCACGGCCTTATTTACTCTTTCAAGGTTCAGCTATTCTAATATTTTTACCTCCACGGGGGCTCCAAGGATGTAGTGTCCCACGTCCTCATAACCCCCTTCAGATCGTCATATGAGGAATTATCTATTTTAGTCAGAGGATGTGAGGAGGGAAGTTTGAGCCAGATACTTTAGAGGGTCGGCAATCTCCCTAGAACATTCCCTGTCAGATCCCCTTCCTTTTTACACTGGATGCCTTAGGACGCGCAAATACCATTTATATTGGGGAAAAAGCATTGACCTTTTCTAAGCTGGGATGTTAGCACTTTATGGCCTAGCTTGAGGGTTTTTATGCCCACAGGTTTGGGTTATGTCCTTTTAAGACGCACCGAAGGAAAAGGTTTCAGGAAGCAAACTGGTAAAAGTGGGCCCATGTGTAGGACAATCAGTAGCTTGACTAGGTAGTAAGAAAGTCTTGGTGCTGAATCTCCAACTTTTTAATATAAAATCAGGGACTAGTTCATGATGGAATTTTAATAATCAGAGTAATGGTTTTACAACCCCTTCTATAGACCTGAAGGGGGTCGAGGAGGATAGAAATATATATATTCTCCAATCGCCACTCAAAAACTTTAGTGTTCGATTAAAACACTTATATGTTAAGATGGCGGATTGACAAAATTATATTAAAATTCTCACCTATGGGAACGTTATTCTAGGTTTTGAACCCCCATCTACAATATAAGCTCTACTCATATGATACAGCTTTCTAAAAAGGCGAGAGAGTAAATTATCATTCAAAAAATGGGAAGCCCCCTTGCCTATTCTGAATCCATCACCTCACTCTACTAAGCTTCAAATTAGTTTAAATGCTTAGGGAAATCAATGTAATGAGATCTTCTTTCTTATGAAACCCTGAGTCTTTAATATTGATAAAAAACCTAAAATCTACCCTTTTTAAACTTTAAAAAATCTCTTTTTAAGTCAAGTTTTTAATAGCTATTGTTAGTTTATATACTCCAGCGATGGCCAAACTGTTGTAATCCTGTGAAATTAGCACCTGCGAGCACTCAACCCCGCCAGTATTTCAACACCATGGGAATCATAGTGGCCTCCGTCCACTGGCCTGCAGTGGGAGGACCCTCAATGGTGAAGCCTTGGGAGTTCAATACAACTCCATGAGTAGCCTTATCTTTATAAAAGTTAACCACCTAAAATAAGGCTTCTTTATGTTTCTAACATTTTAGAAGTGGCGTTTGATGAAGATAATCTGCATTGATAGAAAAGGATGAGCTGTCAAGCCAATTAGAATAGCAGCCATGGCATCATACAGAGTTAGCATTTTAGAAGTTAATGGCGTCTAGGCTACTGAGTAAAGCTGCTCATCAAAGACGGTAACTGCCTCCCCCTTTTCCATGATAAGGCACATAAAGGCTTGCTTTCTCCTGTGCAAACTCTACTGAGAGCCAAATTCATCTATAAGCACTTTTTTGACCTCTGTTTAGGTATTAAGGGGTTCCATATGAGGTCTCATTATTTCTTAGCCACATGACTCAAGCAAGGGAGAACGTGATTGATTATTTTAATGATTAGTGTAACATCCATGAAAGATCCATAAACGTATAGAAACGAGGTGATTCTACCCTCACCTAGATAAACTGATTTTTTGTGGTGGTTTTAAGGAGACAAGGGCACGCCCAGTGAGAGCAGAAACAGCAGCAGCAGCTTCAGGAGAACTTAAGAGGGGCGTTTCTCAAGATTTTTGAGTCACAATAAAGCGTTGGTTAATTGCAGCTCCAAGGCGTCTAGCCTTGTTTCAGATCCTACAGTGAGGGTAGGGTTTTATCCATTGATCAGGCATTATTGTTTGGAGAAAAGAAGTTGGTGTACAGTACCCCTGTAGTGAGCACCACCCGTTGGAATCCTGCGGTGATTAGTGTTTGCAGGTGCTTTTTACAAATGATTTCAACTATGGGGAAGTTGTAGGATGTTTAAAACTCTTGGCTACTCATCAATATCTTATCAAATGGAATAATACTAGCTATAAAGAGAATTTAGACTTCTATGCAGTTTCATTGATAGTGGAACCAGATCTGAAAGAGAGAACTTCTAATAAATTGGCGCCGCTTAGTATATATCATATTTGAAGGCTAATAATGAGGGGCGAGAGAACTCAGGTTAGGCTAGGAGCTCATGACTTGGCTTGGATTTAGATGTGAGTTCAACTATTGGAATGCCATAATCACGCGGAAGCTTTTTTTATTGTAGTCCAGCAAAAAAACCATTTTTCACATATGGTTAGTTTAGCTTTGTACTTAAGTTCCTAAGTGGCAATTGGTAATAAAAGATTTACACTCCCCTGAACCCCTTCAGGTGTATAAAAGGGGGTGGTTTTTTTCTTAGGAAGTGGTGATAAATTTAAAATAGTGTGAGGGCGAGCTTCTGGGTCAGTTTGCCTATTCTGGCAATAGTTCACCATACCCTCCTCATTGCAAAGCGCTATCTTAGACTAAGTCATAGTAATATTATTACTCCAGTTGATATTATTTTGGTGAGTATTGAAGCAGATTTTCTATTAACATTTTCATATTTGACCTTGGAGAATTCTTACTCACTAGTCAAACCTCAGATTGTCCAACACCCTCAAAGGAAATGGCGGTTTGAATTTAAGTAAAAAAGCTTGAGACCAGTGCTCTCCTCCAGGTCTCTTCTGAGCTTACCTAGTGAAGATGTTCTCAGCTAACAGTTCTCTTGACTGTCGCTAAAGTCCAAAAATGAGCCAAAGGGTGAAGATTAGTGATAAGTCAAAAGTAAAAGATGGAAGGAATATAGACTACTTTACTGTGTTAGAAAGTGTCAATATCTATAGGGCACATGGGAACATGATGCCTTAGAGACCTTCATGGTCCTGTGAGATCAGGATCTTTTACTGAATTCCGGATTTAATGCCTGGAAAGTGCTCTCATTGTACTGCATCATCCTCATGATCGCTGCAGTGGGGCCCATGACTCTCATGATTTGGTAATGGGGAAGGGAGGACTGAAGGTGATATCATTGTTTCTCATACATGTGATGCTTCCTGATTGAATCTGCTTTTGGTGCCTTCCTGATAGGGTTCCTTTTGCGCTGTTTTAAGAGTCAATTGGTTAAGGCTCAATATGGGAGAAGGGATATTGGCTTGATGACCATCTTAATTCTAACAACGCCACCCTCAAGATCCTGTAGGTGGGTGTATAGGCTAGAGGAACTGAACATGCTTCTGATTCACCTTGTCCCCAGATTGACATTGGCAATGGTGTACTCAGAGTTCACCTTATAAATGACCTTATAAGTCCAGACCAAAGAACTTCAAGCTTATTATGTCGACCTCCAGATTAATGGCAATAAAAGAGAACGAGGTCACCTGATTAAAAATGGGTAAGGAGGGTCAGCTGACATTAAATTGGGAAATCTCCCTTCTGGTGGTAATAACAATGCCTTGCGTGGTAGGGCTTGATGCCATATAATTTCAGCGGCTAAGACCCTCAAATTAAATCAGAGTTCTCAGGAGCGGAGGTTTTGAGAAAAGGCTATATGCTACTTGGGAGCCAGGTTTACTTTCATCAGAGCTTCAAAGGGAACATTTTATAAACTTGTTGGTATCTTATTCGGTAGGTAAGCAATGCACTGGTAGAAAATGATTCCAGTTGGCAGGATTGGAGGTGGTCATCTTCCTTATAATAGAGACAAGGGTATCGTTAGCACATTCCACCGCCCCATTGGTTGATGGGTTGTAAGGGGAAGCTAAACTTTGGTTAGTTTTAAAAGTGAAGTAAGTTCTTAGACTACCTGCAGGATGAAATTTAACCCATTGTCAAAAAGTAAGCTTTGTGGCCATTCATGCTGGGTGAAAACGGATCAAATAAGGAAAAGATTCATAGCTTTTGCAGTAGCAGTGGGGACTGAAATCTCTTCACCCATTTGGTCAGGTTGTCCACGGCTAGGATGATGTATTTATGGCCATGTAATCCAGTGGGGAGAGGACCTGTCAAATAGATGCCAATGATGCTAAAGGTCCTGTCAGGGTGATGGCCAAGGGTTGAAATCAAGGATTGGCTCAGTCTTGGGATTAGAAAGCCATACTTGCCTCCAAGACCTCTTGGATGGTCTCTACCATTTTGTCCCAGTAACATCGTGACTTCAACCATTTGTGAGTCTTCTTGACCACCACCTGTCCCACAGTAGTATGACCCTCTAGGATAACGTCAGTTCAGGAAGAAGGTGAACATAAGGGAGTCATTTTTATTGATCCTCTTGTAGAGCAGCCAGTCCTTGATTCGAGTGTCTTGTGGACATCCTTTAGAGCTCAGCTTAGACCTCAAGAGTATCCAAATCTCACTGCTCAGGTCGACAAAGATTTTTGTATAGTCAGTCCTCCTTGGGGTTCAAAACTGTTAGCACCAGCATCCTGGAAAGGCCTTCAGCATTTTAGTATATTGCTCCTGTACGATGGAAAATGGTGAAATCATAACTCTTCAGTCACAAGGCCCATCAGGATAAGCAGCCATCTGGGTTCTCCATCTGCTTGAGCCATTAGAGCGAGAAATGGTCAGCGACAATGGTAAAGTGGTTACCATAGAGATAAGGCTGAAAATGGTTGATGGCTATCAAGAAATCCAGGCATTCTCTCTTGGTAACGCTGTAGTTCTGTTCATCCTTACTCAGTGTCTTATTTAATAGTCCATAGAATGGTCATCCGGATTTTCGTCATGCTGGGCTAGTATACCAATGATGGCAACATCACTCACATCCATGAAATAACAAGAAGGGTTGTTAAAACGCTGGTGGAATAAAATGGGTTTAGTACATAAAGCAGTCCCCAAGGTATTAAAAACCTATTCTTGTTCAGGCCGCCATTAAAGCTACACATTATCCTGCAGGTCTTAAAATAGTGGCTCAACTAGGTTTGCAAACTTGGGAAGACCTGATGATAATAGCACACCATGCCTAGGAACACTTGAATATCCCTTGAGCTCTGTGGGCGCAACATCTTTCCTATGGCGTCAACTTTGTCTGATATATGCTGGATGCCGTCCTATTTTACTTTGTGTCCCAGAAACTCCATTTCTGACTGGAAGAAAGAACACTTCAAAGTTTCAAGTTTTATAGAGGCCTTCCAGAGACGATTGAAAACTTCCCTGAGATTCTTGATTTGTCCATTAAAGGTTTTTGAGAAAACAGTAATGTTGTTTAGGTAGATGAGGACACACAACAGCTTCAAGTCCCCGATAATACCATCCAGGGTGTTGGAAAATGGCCAAGCATTGCGGAGGCCCCGTTGCATCCTTGTGGTATCAGATACTCATTCATTATCTGTGAATTCATATTTGGCTCAATCTTCAGTGGCGAGCTCAACTTGCCAATATCCGCTGGAAAGGTCCAAGAGGAAAAGTACTGCGATCTGGAGAGCATACAGAGGTAATTGCCAATTTGGGCAGAGGATAACTTTCCTTCTTAGTGATGGAATTGTGTTGTCAATAGTTCATCTTTACCCGGTGGTGGCGTCCTTTCTCTGAACCAGCAAAAGGGAAGAGGAACAAGGGCTGTTCAAAGCCATAAGGAGTTCGGCGTCAAGTATTTGTCTGAGCTCCACCTCCACCTGGGCTTCTTCAACCTTGCTCTTGATAGTAAGGTCATGACCAGAAGGGGGAGCGTCCCAAGCCTCCACTTGATATAGGACTCCGTTTATTCTCCCAGAGACATAAGTCAAGTACAAAAATAGGTTTGAATACTACCCTCAACAATTGAACTTTGCGCTGTTTGTGAATCAGTGAGTCTCTTTTCAATACTGGTATTGACACAGCCCACTGATGGGGCGTTTCCAAACCAAATTCCTCTAAACTCCTAAAACTATGGACATTACTGACATCCTATACTGGTAGGAGGCGGAAATAGGTGGTGGGACTGTTTGGGCCTTTTATTTTGGGTTTGTCAGTATGGTTAGCCAACAACGCTGCTATAGATCCAGCATAAGCTGGATCTAGAAGTCCCAGGCAGGTTAGCACCTCCAGGATGGATGGGTTGTTTAGGCCTTGGATTTCCAGTAGGTATCCAAAGGGGATGAAACATGGACTCAGGTTTTAGCGATGACTTGGGACTTTGGAGGTATTGTAGTCGCCCTAGATAAGTAGATCGGCATACCTTATTGCCCATTGATGGCAGGGGGCAATCAGATTCAAGAGCCCCTTATCTGATACTCTAGCCAATCAGTATTGACCTCACTCTCCAGTAAGCAGGGTCAGGCCTTGGCATCCATCTTAGAGTCATGAGAGGTTTCTAAGATCAGGGAGACCTGATGCCCTAGTAGGGATAGAAAGCTTTTATCATAATGAATACTGCTGAGTAATCTCAAAGGAACTGAGTTCCGAGAAGCAGGTAAAAGCTAGGTTATCCAGCGCAACAGTGGGGGTATTTACAGAGAGATTCCCAAATAAAATAGGTAGGAAAGAATAGGCCCCTTTAGATTGAGTACACTGTAAGCCTTGCTGTACTTCAATTAGTGGGGCAAGTCCAGAGCGATCTTGATGCGCTTCATCAACTTGAACAATATGATGTTCATGAGAGAGCCACTGTCAACTATGGCTAGGACTTGGATCTTGTAAACCTGAACTTTGATGCGGGTAAACAAGCTTACAAATAGGGGATGTAGTGTGATAAACATGTGAGAGTCATTGAAAAAGATTAAGAAAAATTAATTTCTTTATTATTGAAGGGTACCAAAGCTTCTTCTCCAGGTATAATAGCTTTAGGATTGTTCGAGTTTATGGAGAACTCTTGAGGTGAAATAGGGATTTCATCATGTAGCGCCTCGTCCTTCATGCCGATGGCCTTTTTCCCGCCTCCTTGGCTAGTCATTTTCAGCAGGTGTTGGCATTATTCAGAAACCTTTACAGTAAATGGATCGAGATCAAGGATTCTTTTGTTTTTTGACAACATAGACTTGAGGACGGTTGGAGGGACCCAAAGAGGTAGCCTTAAAGTGTAGGGTCGATGCAGTAATCTCTTTAAATAATTCTATAATCTCCCAGATGCAGTTAAATCCATTCTTCTGTCCAATCATATGTCTTTGAACCTCAGGGTAGATCCCAATGCAGAAATGACAGTGGTAATAGCTTTTTCTAAGGTAATCTGATTGGTAGTGACTAAGGGTTGTGTTTGGGAATAAAAACGGCTTGCAAACCCATGAGGCTTTCTCCTTTGTTCATTCAGATATCCTTGAACGCCTGTTTTTGGTTGGCCAGAGTTTGATTGCTGCTGAACACTTAGATTAAAGCCGTTTATACCTGTTCCCACGTGCTGCACTCCTTCAAATGGGGGATCACGATCTCCCTGGCAGTGTGTTGAGGCAGGAGTGGTTATGCTTCACTTTCTGCTATGAGGTGGCCTCCTCCATGGAACTCTCATATGTTTACAAGGATGAGGTGATGCTCTCCTGGCTGAAGGTGATCCTTTTCTTCAAACTAGTTTAAAGTTAGTTACAAGAGGTGTTGAAAGGGTGTTAATGCTAGGGATGGGTGCTGGCTCAGAGTTCTTTGTCTCTGCATAGTTGCGGGGGACCTGTTGGTCTCACCGTTGCCATAGGCTCTCAAAGCGCTCTTGACTATCATCCCAGTTTTAGTTGATGGAGAAAAGGAAGCCTGATTTACCACCTGCTCTTTTAGGGATTTAATGTCAACGCCTTGAAGGCGAAGCTGACCCTCTAGGGTGGTCAAACAGGTTTTGAACCCTCAACAAGGTTGTTTGAGATGAGAGATTCAGTTATTGGTAGGCTTGGTGAAGGCGCTGAAGTTGTCCATTTCGTCCAACAGTGCTCAATGGAGACCTTAGGGTCGAAGGGGACTCCGTTTACTCTGAATTTGCACCCTGAACTACATTACAAATATGATTGTGTAAGGCGGCCAAGGTTGCTAACACATTTTTTGCCATGGGTCGTCAGGGCCTTTGGGAGTGGGTGCTTAAGACCTGAGGGCCCTTGAGGTCCCTGGGGACCTTCTGTTCCTTTGGGTCCCTCTCATCCTTTGTGGCCTTTGGGCCCCCTAGGCCCTTCAGGACCTTCGCTCCTGGAGTTGTAGTCGCAAGAGGCCAGCTCCCAATAGTGTTATTGCAGGGTCTGTACCCGATCCTCAACTTGTAGGAGGCGCTGGTTTCTTGTAGCCTCAAGGAGCTGGATTTTTTGATGTATATGGTCCTTGAGATAGCCAAAGATCCCGCTATCCAACATTGCAATTTGGCCTTGGGCCTTGTTGATTAATTGGCATTTTTCAGAAATGGCCTTAAGGTTGTTGTGGATCAAAGAGGAAGCCATGTAGAAATTGACGACATGCTGGGTGTAAGGTTTGGGTGAGCCCCAATGTTGGGAGACCTCATGATGGTGAAACACAACTAACTGGAAAAAGGTGATGAATAGCTGGGTGAATAAAGTTTTGAAGGTAGCTTTAGGATCCCAGGGTAAGTTCTCCTGATGGCATTTGGGTCGAGTTATAATGGTCCCACATGGTAGAGGGCATGAAAAAGGCTTAAGAATGGCTGAAGTGGCACTCACGGAGTAGATACTGTTTATTATTTTTGGGCAATATCTTAAGGTTCGCATGCTGAAGTTGGTATTAATTTCCGTCAACCAAGGGCATGGTGAACTGAAATGCGGCGCAAAATTCTAGACACTCAGGCTGCGTGGGCAACACTTCATATCACGAAGCACTAATCCATTGAGCAACGCTTATTGACCAATCAGCATATTGATCATTAAATTGTTAATATTATCCATTCTTTGTGATAGACGTTTTCACTTAGGACAGCTCAGAGCTCCCTGAAGTGAGCATTACTTCTCTCAACGTAACAATTCTATTGACTGTCGCTGAAGTCAGAAAATGGTCTTGAAGCTGAAAATAGCAAAGATGTCAAAAAAATGAAAAGACGGAAGGAATATAGACTACTTTATTGTGTTAGAAAGCGTTAGTATTTATAGGGCGTGTGGAAACATAATGTCTTAGGAACCTTCATGCCTCGTGAGGTCAGGATCTTTTGTTTCCTTCTGGATCAACCGCCTGGATGGTGCCCTCATTGTACTGTGTCATCCTCATGACCACAGCGGTGGGGGCTGCAACTCTCATATTCAAAATTTGTGGACAGGATTCCTGAAGGTGATTCCATTAATTCTCATACATGTGATACTTCCTGATTGAATCTGCTTTTGGTGCCTTCAGGATAGGGTGCCGTTTGAGCTGTTTTGAGAAGTGATCAGATGAGGATCAATTAAGGACCAGAGATTTGGCTTACACATCATCTAGAATCCCAACAATCAGCATTGAGTAAATTTAGAGACCAATAGTTCCTCATGAGGGTAGGTTCGCCCTACTTATGCAAAACTACTACCACGCCTTTTGAAAACTCTGTATCAGTGATACCAGAGATAAAGAGTTGATTATAAAGCTCAGTAAGCATCTAAGACATTTCTGTCTGATATAGATTGTAGAGTTCCATTACAAACCCATTCTCACCAGGAACCTTACCATTTTTTCCACTTTAGATGGCGTCTGACACCGCTGAATTAAGGGATCTTGTAAATAAATGCTTCTGATTCTCCATCAGCATTACTCCACTCCGCTTATGTGTACTTTGTTTGCATCTGGTGTATTCTTTGAGAGGTCATAAAGGTCCTCATATTAAGATGTGGCCACACTGGACATGCGAGATGCATCTGTCACCTCAGCTTCTCATATAAAAGTGACATTATCCTTGCTGAGGGTCTAAAAGCCCTATTGCTTTTTAGAGTAAGGCCACATTGTCTTTAGAGTCCTTATCCCACTTAGATTTCCTTATTTAAGACTATCCATCATGAAACTCCCATCAATTTTGCATACAAATCAACCTTGCCGTGTAGGAAGAAGCCATGACTAAAGTCTTCCTACAAAGTACTTTAAAGTCCTCTTCAAGGTTTCATACCTCAAACGCTTGGCCCTAGCAGCCTCCCAAATATTTCACACACCATTTTGAAATCCGCCTTCATCTGCAGCCATTTTACTGGTACATCTGGCTTCCCTACAACTGGATTTTCCACCGTTTCAACTTCTTCCTTATGTTTTCTACAGTGGAGACCATTTAGGAGTTCAGGGTTCAGTTTCCAGATCCCTTTCCCACAGAAGCAACCTGAGGTTTACAAACATGCACTTCCAAAGGCCTGTAGTCTGAAGCACTTGAATCATAATTCCAAAGGATTGACTTGCAGCGACTTAGGAGAGGTCAGGGCACCTATGCAAGGTCAATGCATGAGAAAATGATCCCCATGAAAGTAAGTCTACTAATCTTCCCTTCATCACCATTGTCCACCTTCCAGACAACCAGGTGTTCAAAATTATCTTTTACATAAGCCAACTCGTTGCTTTAAGATCAGAACTCCTGTTGCTTTAAGCTGCAACCCTGTCATCCTTAGAGCAAATACAGTTCATGTCTCCCCCAGCACTACTTACCCCCTCCCCCAATGCCTTCCTCCTGGATCCTCAGACCAACCTTCTAGAAAAGTGAATTTCTTTCAGACCCAAAATTTGGCATGTATATACTGATAAAACCAAATTGATCCTCTCTGTTGTAATTAGTTTGACTAACCATTAATTAATTACTAATTAATTAATTTAGCTTTTAGCCAATAATTAGATGGAGATCAATAAATGGCAGTTGCGAAACTACATTGGATCACTGTTGGTAAAATACGCTGGGGTCAGTATTTATTTGATATTACACTGACAGTTCAAATACAAAAAATGCTGGTGAAGCTCTCATTTTCTTCATTATTAATCACCAAAGCCTATGACCTAGGTTGTCATACTCTCCTTTATATATTATGTTAGTCATGATTTCCTACCTTGCCCTGCACTAGCAAAAAATATTGGTAATAGGCTCACTTATTGTAGTATAACCATCCAGCGCAAATATATTACAACTGGCATGATTATTCGTGGTATGGGAATTTCCAGAGCTCTATTCACTCACTTTATTGGAGTATTATGGATATTAAGCCTGTGGTTTATCATTCTTAACTGCTGCTTAGTAACCATGGAATGCACCAATGAGAATTCCTGGTAGTGGAAGCATATCTGAGCGAAATTGCTATCTGTGAGGGGGTCTTTATCATAAGTAACTAGCTTTAGTCTTATTTGTAGGAGTATAGCGAACTTTGATTTACTGAAAGTATTATATTCTACAGTGTGATCATTTTATTTTATTAATAAAAATCATATTTTTAAATTAAAGTTTAGATTGGTTAAATCTTTATTCAGTCTTCTGTTAAAAATAGTACCTGGTGTTGTTTTGTGTATTGACCTTTGTATCTGAAATACAATGCCCAACTGCCATTTCCAATATTGATGCTCACTATAGGGGACACACCTTGTTCTCCTAAGTCATTTTATTATATATAATTTCTAACTACCCAATCGAGGACTACCTCCTGTAAGATGTAGTATGAACCTCTACCACTTAAGTGGATGGCCATGAGGCCCCACAAAATGTTTCATATGAGATTTGTCAATTATGAAGAGACTTAAATGCTCTCGTTGCACTACTTTTGGACATCTAGATAAGCTAAGAGTATCAAGTGAAATATTTAGTAAAGTTGACAAAGTTTATTGATGCCACCTTGATGGCATGAGTGAGATTATGGCTGTAGTGATATACTACAATACTAATTTAAATCAGGAACTTGACTCTTCGCATATGTAACTAAGTACTTAGGGACAAAAAGTAAGGACCTTAGTGAGTGAAAACATCACTATAGAAGTGACTTTCTGGCTGATAAGCAAACTAATGGTTATATGAGCATCACTTTTCAATCAGCACGACGCCAGTTTCTCTGAGATAATGAACCAATTTAAGTTTGAGATTCATCAGAACTTTGTAGATGTTAACAGAATCAATCTCATAGTAAAACCTCTGATATAATTCAGAATGAACAGGATGCTCTGACGCTGTAATATGATAGTGAAGGCTAAGAGGAAATTTTATGCATAATCTACCTGTTGTCATTTCATCCATTCCAGCTTGTGTAGCATTTGCACATCCCATCACAGCTGCTGCTTCCAGCAGGATTACTTGCATCTATTATTTTGCAACTTGGGAAGTAAAACCTGAACAATGAAAGCCCTTGGACCCTGCAACTATGAAACTTAATTTACTGGTTACCCCTGTTAGCTTACCAAAGTTCAACAATGAGGCAAATGTGCATATTTTTAGGGATGCATTCAATATTAGTATGACTGGAGCGTTTAATTCTGCGAAATTGGCGTCCATATTGAATATCTGGATTCCAAAGGTCAGGAGTTAGTGATGCTGAAAGTTAAGAAATCCAACATATCATACCTTAATTCCTAGGAATTTTTATAAAGGAGTTTGGTGGCGCAGAAAAGGATGACTAGTAAAATAATTCCTTGATATCTCTTTAAATAGAGATGATCCAATACAAGAAAATGCCAAGCACTTTTATTTGGATATGCATACATTATCTGGGTCCTACATTATAGACGGTTTGACGCCCAGATCACTCTTCACCACGCCTTTGATCCCTACATGGAATTGTATCATGTTCTGATACCAGTCCTGAATGAGGAGAATGATATACTCATATGGTAAATTATCTTCATCATTGTGCTGTCACTTTTGAGACGAATAACCAAAGTCCAAGAGATGCCTGACTAACTTAACTGCGGTTCTCCTCAACTATGGTTACCTTAGTTGTAAGGCCCTCATTCTAAGAGTCCTGATATTAATTGGGTCATCTGCTATCTTCACAAGAATTTGGTTATTATGCCAATCATTGCAAAAATTTAAGTTCTAAGCTTAGTGTTCATTTGAAGGACCCTGTGAAAGCGGGGGGTTTGGGAAAAGTCATGGCAGAGTAGAACTGGGATTTACTACCTCAACCTCCACAAAAAAATCCCTGATAATAAAAGAGCCTCAGAGCCACTTCCTATTAAATAAGGGGCACCAGTGATTCCCCACTTCCACCAGCTCAGCATGTTACCTCATATAAGATGTTATTGGTTAACAACCACTCACAGAAGTGTTACTTGGCTGAGTGGGCGCAGAAAGTTAGACCAAAGCCTTAAATTCTAAAGTACAACAAGAATTTTAGCAGCCTCCAGTGAAATCCCCACATTAAATGTAGTCCAGTTGGCCATACCTGTTGAAAAGTTTGTTTTATCCAGCCCTCAACTAGTCAAAGAAACCCAATATTACTTAGGTCAAGCGAACAAGTTTTTTATCCTAGTATTAAACTTTGATGATGGGGCTTCCTCTAAATGCACTTATATGAAACTTGCAGCGAATAAGCTCAAAGGCAGGGCAATTGTTAACAATGGGGTAATGGTTGCCATTGTGCCGACTATGCTTGTCAAAAAACTGGGCCTCAAATTGGACATACCATCTGAAAGTCTAAGGTTTAGCGGTCCCCCAAACCACCACATCTGAAGTAAATTACAGCACTTTGTCATTCTAGTTTAGCTCCCTGATAATATCTGCTCCAACCATTGTTTCTAAATTCAGAGCTACAATTTCTTTATTGGAATTTCATTTATGAGGGCGCATGGAATCAAAGTCGATTTTAAAGAAAATACATTGGAAATAATCAGACAAACGCTTCCATTATTTTACAATCAAAAGGATAAGACCCTGGCGCCTCAAATCAGGGGTTGGTTAGCCTTGCTTATCTTAATGATATATGCCAATTGGTTATCAAAAGCTGTGTAAGCACCCTGGAAGTTACCTAATCAGATTGGGGAATCTAAAGTTTTCTGATATGCACTAACTATTGCTTAAATATTTAAGTGGCCATCAACTTTATTGTTTAAACTAAAATTAAATTGAACATTCCCCAAGGGTTGTACACCGGCATAATTATGCCATTTTGTCATTCCAATTCTGAACCTGTCACCGCACCTAGGTTTATTCTTCCTGATTATGGCAAAATTAAGGTACTGCTGGCTAACTATATGATTAACCTATTCTTTAGAGCGACATTATACTGTCACTTCTGTATATTTGCTACCCATTGAGAAGTCCAGAATTTTTCATGATTTTGATCACTTTGATAAACTGGCCCTGGAAGGCGATTCAGTTTAATCTGTTGTTTCCTGGTCCCTCAGGAAAGCCTTTTAAGGTTACTGAGTATGAATAGGACCAAGCCTTGGACCTTTTTTGACAAATATAAGATGTTCTTTTCCAAAAACGATTTTGATTTGGGTTGTGCACATGATGTGCCACACCAAATTAATACTGAGAATCATTTGCCTATTTCCTTCTATCCCATTAGATGTTAAAAGGAAGAGGATAAAATGGTAAACTCTAAGATTAATCAACTGGTGTAGCAGATGTTAGTTTCTTCTATTATTCTTGAGACGCCCCGCTTTTGATAAACAATAATGGTAAATCCATTGATTAGTAATTGACTGCTGGAAGCTTAACAGTATAGAAAAAGGTTTCCTACCCTTTACCCCAAATAAATGATGCGTTAGACCACTTGGATAGATAAAGTATTTTTTCTGCCATAAATATTATTTTTGGCAAAAGCAGATTGAAATGCTTAAGTATGAACTGGAGAAGTGTGCATAATTGCAGCTCAGGACTTGTATCAACTTACCCAAATGACACAAGGGTTGGTCAATGCCCCTCACAACTTTCCAATGTGCTATGGTTACTATATTATTGAACTTAAATATGTTTTATATGTTAGTTTATCTAAACAATCTAACTTTATTTAAGAACATTTGATGATCATCTTCATCACTTAATATAGGTTTTTACCACCTCATTAAGGCAGATTTTGAAATCAAGCCACGTAAGGACATCTTTAGCTAAGAGAAACTGGTATATATGGGGTTCACTATTGATAAGCATGACTTGCAGCCCCAGATGGCGAAGATTGAAGCAATTGAACGCATGTCACGACTGAGTAACAAGCGTGACGTCTAAGTATTCCCTGAATGATCAGCTATCAATGCCAATTTGTCAAAAATTTCAGTAAAAAGGTAAACCATTATTACACCTTTTTAAGCCTGGAGTACCATTCAATTGGACGGGAAACTATCAGCTGGACTTTTTAAACTCAGGATATAACTGACAAAGCGCACCTGTTGATTTATATAACTTTGATAAGCCATTAATCATTCAGAAGAATTCTTCTCTCACCGCCGTTAGGGTGGTGTTATTACAAATCAATTCTATAAGATTTGAACACCCTGTGGCTTATTTCAACCAGATGTTTGAAGTCCACAAATGGGAATATATAGTAACCAAGAAGGACTTCCATGTTGTCTTCTATTCCTGTAAGCAATTATAATTTTATGTTCATGTAGTACACTTCACCATAGAAAATGGAACATGCCTCCCTTCACTGTTTACAGAATCTGAAGGAGTGGAGGGCGATTGGCTTGATGGGAGGTAATTGCAAGCCTAAAATTTTGAAATTCAGCATTGACCTGAAGTAAAGCATCTGGACGCCTATGAACTAACTTGACTACCCACCATAGCCTTAGCGGCCAATTCAGTCAATAAATTATTTTGATAAGATGTCAATCCAAAAATATTCCATCATTCCAGCATAAGTTCAGCATTCCATAGAAAATTCAAGGAAGAGCATAGTTGTCAAAAATGAGAGGCTCTATAAGCTTATAAATAATTTAAAATATTAGTTACCCTGACCTACAGATGAGCTAATATATCAAGTAAGGCCCACAAGGCGATGGAGCGTGGGGGTTTTATGAAGACGCTTGAGCTTTAGAAACATCACCACTATTAATAATCATCTATGTTTGACATTCATGTGACCTTTCGCTGTAATAAGGATTGCCAAATGAAGGGCCTTAGCTATAAGTTCACCTCTTATTAGCTGTATGTACCTTTTTGCTTGGCACACCGTCTCTATTGACGTTGTGGACCGCTTTCCACAAGTTCTGGTCAGTTTAAGTATATAAGTATGGCCATCAATCTCCTTACCAAGTGGGTGGCGGCTAAACTAGCTAGGAACTTAGAGGCCACAACTATGTGAAGTTTATCTTAGAAGTTATTATTAATCACCATATATGCGCCACTTCTTTTTAATGGATAACATGCCTAATTTTATGTCCTAAATGATCTCCAAACTCGTTTATCTGATGGGTATATGGGGGTATTGTCTACCCCATATCACCCTTAGACCAACAGCACCTTGGAACGTGTAAAAGGTACTCTTGTTAAAAACATATGAAGGTCATTACAGCTAAGGTATCAGTTGGAATCTTTTTTTGCCTTAAACTATTTTCGCTTATAATCTCTCATATCACACAGCCTTTGGGCCTTCCCTATTTTGCTTTACTTTATAAGAAGCAACTGGTGCTTCCCTCAATTGTATTTGTTGGTATAACAAGACAATATATCTCCCCCAAATTATGAGTTGCTGACTCAGAAACTAATCTAGATACAAAGCGCATCCTACTATAGTGCTCTGGTTTATAAAAGAAGGTCTAGGCAACATTATAACTAAGATTGGGGGCCTTTACCCTTCTTTTCCGTAGAATAAGGATTTTATATTATGATACTCATGGTGTTGGACAGACTTTCAAACTGGAGCACATATTGAAAGGACCTTTTAAAATCATTGAGAAGTTCTTTACGGATTCATAGGCTCTGAAGGATCCTACTAAGGGCACCTGGTTACCCTTGTATAGCTGAGTTTCTGAAGGAGTATCACCAATGGTCCACCCTATTGGGCCTTAGCCTTAATGATGTTGTGGACCCACACTATTTACTGTTCCCTAATGTTTAATAAAGTGGGATAATTGTTATGATTGGTTTAAATACCCATCAGTAATTTAAATTGATTACTTAATCTTTGTTTAGATATTAGTTAGATGGGGTTAATCAATGGTAGTTGGCTAGGCACTAATTTACAGTCGTCAAATCTACCAGGGCTGACTTTTATTAGTTATATGATGGTGATTCAAATCATTAATCCTTGCCAGCAAAACTATCACTTTTATTAGTTTATTGATCATCAAAGACCATGGCATCTGTCATCATTTCCTACTTTATATTATGTTAGTCATAATTTCCTATCTTGCCCTTCGCCATCAAAAAAAAAATTAGTAATAGGGTCCCTAATTGTATTATGGCAGTTTAATGTGCTTCAATTCCAACTGGGATATTATTCATATTATAGATTGTCCTAAGCTCTATTCATTCACTACGTTGGCTAATTTGGATGTTATGCCTGTAATATACCACTCTTAAGTGCTGCTTAGTAACCATTAAACTCATCAATGAGAACTTAGGTAGAGGAAGCAAATCTGAGAAAATTTGCCATTCTCAGGATACCCCTATGTAAGGTAGAATCCTTGTCCTGAGGAGAAGATTGACATACGCCAGTATATGGGACTTGATTCCTGAGATGCTTATTTGGTCCCATAAGTCCCAAATTAAGGCTTGATTCTATGTCAGCAATTTAGGCTTCAAATTTGAGGTATTACTTGTATTACTCCAAATCTGGTTAATAAGCCTATTTAATTATATTCACGATTATTTACTTAATTCTGAGGCCACATTCACATGACTCTATCATCTTTGGCCCAAAGATCATAATAACTTTACCTGTTTTTATTATAGAAGCTAGCAAGTTGGACTTCCAAATCTAGACAATGGAAGAGCTCATACTTAAATTTAATACCAATTTTACTAGTACTATGAACCTATTATCAGGAGATTATGAAGCTTATATGACCTTCCAGGTGGGAAGCGATTAGGGACAATCACTCAGAAATTAAGAATGATTAATGATCCACTATTGGAAATTTCCAGTGCTTAATGATTACCCTTTCAATTTCAACAGTACTATAAGTAGGGTTTTCTAATTTTTTTAGCAATGTAAAAAAAAAAAAAAAAAGAAAAGAAAAAAGAAAAGAAAAGAAAACTTTCTACAAAAGAATTCATTTGTTGTCTTTTTTATCTATGCTCTTATTTATTTCTAATGAAAAATTTCCATCCATTGCCGCATCTTATCAAGTTCTAGTCCTCTCAGCTGACTGTGATGAACTAAGCCTAAAGAAATCAGCAACTATGTCGGGCTCCTCAAAGCTAGCACTTGCAAGCACATCTGAAAGCAGTACAACAGTTATCTGTGAGGGGGCCTTTACCCCTAATTATCAGGTTCTAATGTGAAGGATTGTAGCGATCCCCTGAGTCACTGGCAGTATTAGATACTATTGTGTGCTCCTTTTATTCTATCTATAAAATAATATTTCAAAATATAAGGTTCCCTTTAGTTGGATTTATCTAGTTTTTTTCATTAAAAAGTACCTGGTGTTGGTGTGTGTATCAACCTAATTATCTGAAGCATGACTCTCAGGTGCCTCTCCAACACTATCAAAACAATGACATTACTGCTACTGCTTATCAGGAACCAAAACCCTTCTGTCTCTCACTATTGGCCTAATCTGTCCACCAGACCAAGATACCCTCTTTAGTTTCTACCACTCCCTCTTCCTCTCCCCTAGGAGTGAGGTTAGGTTTGGTTGATCCATAAGTGAGAATAGAATGATTGCTTAAGATGAATTAATAAGACCAATCCTCTTCTCCATCCCAGGTTTGGACTTAGTCTCAGCTAGAAAACTGATATCTATCCCATGCTGTTGCAATCTGAATTCTCTCAATACTGTTGTCTAAGTACATTCAGACCCCACACGTTATCAAATTAAACCTGGTCGCCATAGGTTTGAACCTGAAGAGGCTTTAGCAGGATCTGAGTTGTTCCACCCTCCTCTACCTCAGCTGGTTTAGTAGGACTCATCATAATCTCCTTATTAGTATTAGCTTGCACCTGGGTTGATGTCTACTTAGTCACATCTTCCACCAGAGTCTTACCATTGATAGGGTCTTGTTAGAATTTCAGCAATATCTCAGAGATATGCCAACGGGTTTTGCACAGGATCAAGCCCACTGAGCAATAGGAATAACGATATGAAGATTGTCATCCCTCAGAAAACTTATTTTAATTTATTGTGGGGAAGGCCGACCATGGGACGGACACTTCCAAATATGACTCAGACGAGACAAAACTTAGTACCAGGGGAGGCACCCCAGAGAAGCGATGCTATCTCTTGTTGCCAGCGGGAACGCCACTTATGGGAAGGGGGAGGGAACGTGTGTAGGGGACGTAGCCACTATTGAGCACGTGTGGAGGAAGGGGTCTGATTTGATGAACCAGACTGGAAACCAGGAGGAGACCAGCTGTCAGCGACGCGGTGGGAGATATCCAAACGTCCACGCTTGAAAGTGATCCACCAAATGAGACCGGAATCTGTGGACAGCTTCAGGGAGGGTGGGGATGGATCCAGCGATGGCATTCAAGACAATCGTGTGGATAGTCCACATGGCGATTGCAACCACCAGAGCACGGAGGGAGGGTGGGGGGGGAGGCCATTGATGAAGCAAACATATCTCTTGACAGACTGAAGGGATGTGTTTGATCCTGGCCTAGCAGACGTTGGACTTCGCGCCATATTACTTTAGGAGGTGGGGCGCTTCTCCAGGCGGTGAAACAGCGTTCCATACTGGCCACACACGACACAGGATGAGTGTAAAGCATTAGAGCGCTCAGCTGTACGATACACCCGCCTCAGGCAGCGCCACACATGGGAGCGGACTTGAGGCTGCAACAGAGGATGGTGTGCGTATTTCCAGATAGTCTTTTGGGTCTCAGTGGAATAAGGAGTCCATCATGTCCAGGTAGTCCACCCTGGATAGGACTTGAGGTCAAATGGGGATCACGCCATCATGGATGGGTAGCCCCTGTACCTCTTGTGTGAACTGAGGAGAGGGGCGGCCTCTTCGGGTTGTATGTCCACTAATACGAATTCTCCACTCTGAGCTTCGCATGGAGAGTAGGATTCGTTTGTAGTGGGTTTTGGTCCCGTGAGGACCTGTGGCCGATGTGTGTGATGCGAAGTATTTCATCAGGGAGTGGGGGTTTGATGGATTGTTGAGGCCCAAGGCTCAGGAGAAGTTGGAGCGGGCTGCGCGGGACCAGTGTTGGGATGGGAGTGTAGGAGCAGTGACGGCCGCAATCCAGGTGCCCAGGATCTTGGCGGCATGGGCTTTGAAGTCAAGTAGGCCCATGCCACCATGATGATGAGGGCCAAACATGACCTCTAGCCATACTGGTGGAGGGCGGCCTGACCAAAGCCAACCTTGTAGCAAAGCATACAGGGATTTGAAGAAGCTTGGGGAGAAGGGGATGGCGTGGGCTCTGAACCAGACTTTGGATAGGAGCATAGAGTTGGCAAGAACAACCCTGCCAGTGAGGGTAGTAGGGTGGGCTCTGAGAGAGGCGATTCGCTTCGTCACGTTGTCCAGTATATGGCACTCCATTACTGCTGACGCGTATCCACCTGCCTCCATCCACACGTCCAGATGGCGTACTGGTCCTATGGTAGGTCGTGGCACAAAGGGGAGCACCAGTGGAGCGGTGTGTTTTGAGTTAGTAAGGCGTGGACGTGGGCGAGCAGATGGGCCGGGTTGGGAACTACTTGCTGGGGCCCAGCAGTTCTGAAACTGACCAAGGAGGATGATTTTGGTTTTGGAGGCGTTCAGTGCCGCATTGCTTACCCGGGAATATTCCTGGATGAGGGCTTCAAGCGCGCGTGCATCTTTGTTATTAGACACCCCCACCATGCAATCATCTGCAAATGCCATCATCTTGACTGGGGTTTGGCCTGGCACATGGACCCCAGTGAGTTGGGCATTCACATTTCGCAGTAGTGGGTCAAGGCTGAAGTTGTATAAGAGTGGGCTGAGGGGGTCCCCTTGTCGCAGGCCCCTTTGAGGACGGACTACTTCCGTTAGGAAACCTGGGCCGCGCACTGCCATTGTTGCAGATTCCGTGAGCAGCATCACCCAGTTAATGAAGCGGGGAGGTAGGCGGAATTGTTGGAGGCAGGCCCTAAGGTATTCCCAGTTTACTCTATCATAGGCCTTTTGTTGGTCCAAGAATACAAGTGCCCCAGAGGCTGTGGACTGACACACATTAGCCACAGAGTGCACGTTATCCCAAATCGACCTTCTGGGGATGAGACCAAATTGTTCTGGGGAGATGGTGGCAGATGCTACAGTCCCTAAACGGTTAGCCATGATTTTGGTTAAAATTTTGGTGTCTGTGTTTGTTAGAGAAATGGGGCGCCAGTTGGCTAAGTCTAGCCTATCCCCTTTCTTGAAGAGTGTGACCGTAAAGGCCTCATGTCCTCCTGGTAGGAGGCGCGTTTCCAACAGGCTTTTGTTGAGTGAGGCTAGCAGCAATGGGGATATATATTTAAAATATTTTTTGTAGAACTCATATGGAATGCCATCTGGGCCTGGGCATTTTCGGTTTGGCGCACTGTGAATGGTAGTCCATAATTTGTTCAGAGTAATTAAATTCATTATTTCTGGGTATCAGAAAACAGTGCGGATATGAGCTTGGTTGAGAAATTCCGCCATTTTGGCCAGCTGAATTGGTTTGGCTCAGTATAACTTGGAGTAATATCTTTGCGTTTTGATTGCCACTTTGGCCGGTGTGTCCACAATAGAATTATCTGATCTTCGCACCTGTGTGCAGGCCACGCTCTGGCGTGGTGCAAAATTTTTTTTAAAAAAGTATGCGGTACACTTGTCACCTTTAGTGATGCGTGTGGCCCTGTATTGGACACAAACCCAATGTTTGTGTTGCCTTTCAAGTGCGTTGAGGTGGGTGGCTGCCTCCGCCCACTTCTGGCCCCATGCAGGGCTATATACTGAGGCTGGAATGTTTGACTCCACTTGGGCCAATTCCACCAGCGCGCGTGATATAACCGCCGATGTGGCTTGTGAGCGTCTGGATGAGAGATGGTGATAGTGGCGGATGGTGTCTTCTTTGAAAGTTGCCCATGAGGAAATGGGGTCCGCACAAAATGGTGCAACAAATGATTTTGCCAAAGTTGCCTCTTCCACCCATGTGGGAAATCCTGGCGACGCGAGCTCTGGGGGGTGGATTTTGCACCAATGTGGGGCCTTAGCAGCCGTGACAGGTAGGTGGTAGGTTATTGAGACCAGTCAGTGGTGGGAGAATTCCATTTTTGTTGTTTTGAAGTGGGAGATGTGGGGTTGGAATTTCGCCAGCGCTAGAATAAGGTTGATGCGGGTCATGGACCTTAATTGGCCGTTGTGGATGTGGGGACGCGTCATGTTTTCGAGCAGTGGGGCATGTCATGGCAGCGCATCCATTAACCAAAGGTTGGCTTTTAGAACGCGTAGTTCTACATGTCCCTGTGGGGCGTGGGGTGAGGGAGGCCACTGGTCCATTGGTGAGGTTAGCCAACAGTTCATGTCGCCAACTAGGAAAGAATCAGGGGGTAGTGGGAGGTATTTGACCAACGAGAAAAATTCTCAATGCTCGTGTGCACTGTTAGGGGCATAGATGTTGATGATTGCATGTGCAACGTCGGCCCACGAGAAGGTGACAACGAGCACTCAGCCATTTAGGAATGTTTCTGAGGATGTGAATTTGAAAAAATTATTTTTCCAAATTAGCACCCCAAAGTGCTTCGACCAAAAGGATAGGGATGGGAGGAGCATTATTTTCCAAGCATCCTCAGAACCTCATGGACAGTGGGACTCCTGGATGTACAGGATATCCACGGGTAAATTGTATTGTAAAAAACTCAGTTTCCTAGTCTGGGATGGGGAGGCCTTGAGTCCAGCAATATTTAACGTCCCTAAAGTGAAGGTTTCCCCCATCACACCTTAGGTGTGAGGGGGTGGGCCCCTGGGCCCACCAGCCTCTTCAAGGTCCCCACAGGTTTTCACAGCAGCGCAGGTGTTAGCAGCAATGCTATCAGGGTTTTTATTAATTTTTGCGGAAAGAGTCACATTGGCTTTGGCCTTCGCTTTTTGTTTTCCCAATGTCAGACGAATTTTTTGAAGTGCGGATGAGTTTGGTGCACCGTCAAGTAGAAAAAGAAATTTTCAGTTGGGATAGGTCCCAAGTTGGTTTCAACTGGAGCTTGGGTGCAGTGATTGGGTGAGATCAAATCTCCCATCAGATCCTCAGATTGAGTGGCCCAATCAGCATGGGCTTCCCAATCTGATTGGATGATGGATTCCTGAGTCGCTTCCACCGCGAAGGTCTCCATATCCTCCTGGCGTTGTGAGTGTGGGATGGTGGTGGTGGCCTTGGCCGCTTCCTTGGCCACAGCCCTATGGGCTTGCTTGGCCTTCTTCTGCTCCTGCGAGGAGATGGGCTTTACCAATAGGTAGCAGCCTTGTGCTCCCCACGGGAAAGCCTCCTTGGTGCTTGCAGTTGGTTCGTAGTGCGCCTCTACGCTGGCCATGGCCGCTGAGGGGTGCTCTTGGAATGTGATGCCCTCTTTGATGGGGCATGCATGCGCCTTATGGCCAAACATGTCACAGTGGGTGCAAATGGGGGGCGCGCTGTCCATGGTTACCCGGAATGGGTGGGTGGTGTGCCCTGCGATGTCAATAAAGGTGGAGTGTGGGATCTGGGTTAGGTCCTTCGCGATCTCCTTGGTTGGGGTCAGAACTGCAATGGCTTTGCCGGTGCACAGGTGTGGCATCAGTGTGAAACGTTGCATTTCAAAAGATTGTATTTCGCTATATATGGCGAGACCATCTTTCAGGTGTTGCTCCAAAATGTCACGTTTTACCGTAGTAGGCAAAAAGTCAAACGTGAGGAAAATTTGGTTTGATTTTGTCCATCTGGTGCATTTAGTTTTGATGACCCGTTGCCCTTTGGGGAGGTTGACCACTATGCGCACCGCTGCAGCCTCATCTGCTGCTATTTTGCTTTCGAAACCTAGGTCCAGCCAACCGCGCAACATGGAGTGAGGTGCCACGTACACCGCGGTTAGGAAAATTTTGTGTACATCTTCACAAAATTTTTCCCATAGGGCTATTTTTTGGATGTCCAGATACACACAGACTCCAAATTCCAACGACGAAAGTGGCTGGGAATGTGGCGTGTTGGTTTACTGGTTGCATTGTGCTTGCCACGTGAGTATCTCTGGGGAAATTGTGACCGCCAGTTTTTTTTAGATTTTTTCTATTCCGCCAGATTCTCTGGGGCGTTTTCGAATGTTAGAGGCCGCGGGCCTTCCGCCTGCTCCTCTTGCCTTGCTTGCCCAACTGCTCCCAGACATGGGCGCAGACTAATCCCCTCTATGAGATTATCAAACTAGATTTAGTCTTGAATTGAATGGGTTGCAAAAGTGTTTGCAACGAGAAAGAAAAGTTCCCTCAGAAAACTTATTAATGTAATAAAAAATGGAGCAATTTTCCTGCTGACACTTCTTTATTTAATTTAATATTTACAGCGGATCTTTGCTGTTCCTCTCTCTTTACTATTATCAATCCTCTCATTTCAATCTTCTCATCTAATTTATAAAGTGTGAGACATTGGTCAATACTGACCTATTTGCTTAGACTATTCATTTCTGCTATATTCTCATTGGTTTTGGCAGAGTCTACTGTTCTCTAATTCACTATCGCCTTAGTTTAAGGCAATCTACTAATTATTTGTTGTACGTCAACATCACTTATTGCCTGATTTGGAGGCGACCCACTCAGTACTTGTCTAGAGCTTGGTATCACCATATCACTTAATGCCAAGACGATCTTCATCCATATTATTAAACTACTCAGTTCGGCCAATCTCCCTATTCCGCCGTAACTACTTAGGGCTTATCATCCAGTCATATCAAAATCATGATATTGCCCCCTTGGCTGGATGATAAGTCTCCTATTGTTTATATGCCTGAAGGAACTTTGCATGCATTCAGTTATTGATCTGACCACTCGCGGGGTCCTTAATGATAAAAACATTCACACCTGTTTTCTCAATTATTTTAATATACCAATCCAGATTCTGGTTAATTTGTGCTTCTGACTAAACCCATGTTAATCATGTAATAGAACCATGTCCCCGTCTTTGACCTGAGTTATCCCTCTATGCCATATCTGATTGGTAGCCTGGTTCTTTATCTTCTTAGCTAAGTAACCAAGTACACTTCAGTTTGCAGCTTGATCAGTGTATTTATTAAGTTAGTCAAGTAGCGGTGAGGATCCATACCACCAGTATATTTCACATAATAATAGAGCAGTGCAGGTAAAGCTGGGTGCCGTCCATATAGTAACTGAAAAGGAATCTTCCCCATTGCTGAGTGATAGTTGATGTTGTAGGCAAATAGGTGGTGGTATAAAAGTAGGGTACTCTAATCATAGGGTCTATCTGTTACCAGCTTCAGGAGTATATCCACCATTGTCCCATTGACCTGTTCAACCATACCATTAGATCTTGGGTGAGATGGGGATGTTAGAACCCCGCGGATAGCCATCAGTTCATTGAGATTTAGTAAAATGTGTGAGGTGAAGATGGTCCCATTGTCACTAAGGATGAACTGAGGACAGCCATGTTGCTGAATTATACATTTTATCACAAACCTAGCTTCTGTGACTGCCCCCAAATCATGTATTTCCCATGCATTAACCCACCTGGTAAAATGGTCAATCGCCATCAGAATCTTCTTGGACTGGTTTGTTCCAGTCAGCAGGGGCCCCACAACATCAATAGACACCGTATGCCAAGCAAAGTAAGGTTTCCCTAATTGATATGGAGTCTTTTGGCGGAATGGCTTCTCCACTTGGCACCAGTGGCAACAGGAAATCGTTTCATGCATGTCAAAGTGCATGCTTTCCCAGTAGTACCGAGGTCACAACAATTCCAAGATCTTATGTACTTCACATTGTGCAGCTGTTCTTTGTGCGCTCATGATAATATTTGGTCAGGTGGAAGGTTTTGGTATATATGTGGTAGCGTCCTCTATCCACTTGTACAATTCACCGTTCTTATGGAATGTATTATCCCTTATCCCATCTAATCTCTTAAAGACTTGGGGCGGTTTATCAGTGTATTTCCCACTGAGAATTTTGTTGTACATTACATCACTGCGATCCACCGTAATGGTAATGGTTGGAAATCCTCAGTAAGCAATCGGCATTTTGGTGTTTTTCTCCAGGTTGGTGGAGAATTTCAAAGTCATAAGCCTGCAGCTTAATAGCCCATCAGGCTAGATGTCCCTCCGGCTCTCTGAGATTCTTCAACCAGTGTAACAACGCATGATCCATTATGACTATAAACTTTACCCCATGCAAATATACCCTGAATTGCTTGTATGCATAAATCACTGCTAAGCACTTCCGCTAAGTCATGGTGTAATTGTGTTTGTGGCAGTTCAAAATATGACTGCAGTATGCAACTGGATGCTCATCCCTCTCATCGTTTTTTTGATATAGAACTGCTCCAATGGCGGAAAGAGACGCATCCATCTAGACAATAAACTTTTTTTAAAATTTGAACAATGTAGCACCAGCGCCCTGATTAATACTATCCAAAGTGTATCAAAGGACGTTGGCAACGTTTCATCCATTTGAACGCGGCATACTTTTTTAAGTAATTGAAACAGCGATCTCCAATACAGCTGAAGTTGGGGATGAAGCGTTGGTAGTAACCAAACATTCCCAAAAATACCTGTACATTGCGTTTGCTGCTTGGCGGGGTCATTTTCCAGACAGCTTCTACTTTGTCCAGTTGAGGTTGTAGCCCCTTTGCGTCTAATACAAATCCTAAGTACTCCAGCTGGTCTTTGAAGAAGTGGCATTTACAGGGCTTGATCTTAAAGTTGGCCCCAGTAAGCCAGCGGAATACCTCCTCCAAATGATCAAGGTGCTCAGAAAACGTGTGGGAGAATACATTAATGTCATCAAGGTACAAGAGGACACATGGCAACTTAAGATCTGCAAGGATAGTTTCTATCGCCCATTAAAACGTAGCTGGGGCGTTACACAGCCCTTGGGGCATATGGGTCGGTTGAAAAAGCCCCTTGTACGTAATAATGGCGCATTTCTCATGTTCTGCCGTGGGCAACTTAATTTGCCAGTAGCCCAATAGCAAGTCCATCACTGTGAAGTAATAGGCTCCGCCTAGCCAATCCAGCGCATCATCAATTAGAGGCAAGGTTAAAAGCCCTTCTTAGTAATACGGTTGAGCTTCTGGTAGTCTATCACCACGTGGTTGGTACTGTCCTTTTTTTACAATCATAACAGGTGAAGCCCATGGACTCTTGGATGGTTTTAGAATCCCTTGCTCCAATAGCTTTTTGATCTCCTCTGTCACAACTTCCTCAGCTGCCCTCAATTGGCAGATCGGCCATGACTTGATGGGAGAATGATCTCCAGTATCCAACTGGTGGACCTCCCCAAGCGCACCCTAAATCATGATTGTCAACAGATAAATCTCCTAATACTATTAAAATAAAGCTATCATTTAGTCTTTTTGTTCTTCTGATAACCCTACTAAATTCTCCCGTGGTACCATTGTCATTACGCCAGGCTGCAACTTGCGGTTAGACCAAATTCAACCAGTGACCCAGACTAATGAACCTGAAGGACCTCATCAACTGGGGTCAAGTGTAAATATGCACTATTTTATGCCAGAGGGTTTGCACTGGTTTGCTCTAAAGATTCTCTAACAAAATTCTTGATCTCCCCATGGCCTGGGACTATAGTACCTGGAGCCATATAAGGCTCCAGCCGCGTTTGCTGATAGGGCCCTTGATCTCCCCATAGAGCCAGGCTGGCACTTCCACCTCTAACTCAGTGTTCACTAGGACTTGGTTTCTGGAAGGAATATATATAGGCCCAGCAGCTCAGAGAGGTAGCCCTTGTAATTTGTATCTCTGCTTGGGAAGGGTCCAGGTCTTGCTTTTTAGTCAATGGTAGCAAACTGGAATCACCCCATCACTATATGCAAGGTTGATATGCCCCATGTGCACCAGATCCTTTGGCACTACACTAGAGGTAAAGTAAATTGGGATCCGCTGTCCCAAAATTTTGAAGGTTTTCTCCATCATATCAATGACAGCACCAAAGTGTCGCAGGAAAGCAGTTTCAATTAGCAGGTCATAGTTACTGTTTGGTAGCACTATCACCGGAGCTACAATGACAATTAACCCAAACTGCAAAGTTAGTGTGCTGTATTCCCCTTCACAGACTGTGCTTTCCGTTCCAGCGATCCCATACACCATTTGATGTTCCGCATCAGGATTTAACATCAATTTTGCCACCAACTCGGTGGAATCTATGTTGACTGGGGCCGCTCATATCAATTATAGTGCAAACTCTTTTTTGCGCTAAAAAATGTCACAGTATGTATACTCAGAATAAGAAGAATATTGACTGTTTAATATGTGAACATTTAAGGGATCTCTTTTTCCAAGAATACACATAATCCCTTCACTGACTTTGGAGTAAATTTTAATAATAGCTTACACCAGAAGGACTTTTATTCCTTTAAGGGTTGGCACATCTGCGGCTGGATCCAGCTTATCTTAAAAAGCTTGGTTGAACCTTTAACAGTTGCACAGCTTCATTTTCTCCTGAGGTTCTTTGTCCGCCGTGTCCTTGGCCTACGCTCATGTCAGTAAATTCACTCCTCCAACTGAGAACTGATATATAATCCCATCATTGTATTGAGGGACTTCCGCTGAATACATTAAGATTGATTCAGATGGGACGTTCAGGTTTGGGATAGCGGAGGTAGAGAGTCCCATCTCTACTTGACTCCACCTTTTCCCTGGTAGTATAAATCCTGTTGTACATAGTGAACTCGGAAATTAGGGAAGGTCCATACAAGATGGCCAAAGTGACCACATTCAAAGCAATTTAACCCCATAGGGGCCTCATCTTTGGTTCTCATAAGAGGGGCCAAGTTGATAGTTTGATTGTTGATGATTGGCATAACCAGGGCCAGGTCAATAGGAGGATTGCTGATTATCGGCGTAACTAGATCTGGGTTGGTAGTTGGACTGCTGAAAATTTTCATAAACAGGCTCAGAGCAGAAGTTGAACTGCTGAGGGGTAACTTGGCTGAGGGCAAGGCGCAGAATTATAATAAGTCTGGGTGTTACTAAGTGGAATATGGGCATGATGGGAAAATTCCTCCAAATAAGAGGGTTCAGTGACAGCGGTGGTATGCTTCCACTCTGTATTAGGTGGAGGGAAGGTGCGGACAGATGGCGCAGAAACTGACAATTTTGAGTAACGGTACATCATTGTCCAAGGTTGGAGTCATAAAATTTTAAAGCTCATGGTATGGTCTTACTGTAGAGGTCATTGAAATGCATACAACGGCTTCCACAAGAACGCCTGCCCCAAATCAGCACATTAGCTTCCACCATAAAATGGTCAGCAAATTCAGTGAGGGTCTCTTATGTTGTAACCTAACAGTCAAAAATTCAGCCTTTTAATGAAACATTTTGACAGTACCCCCAAACAGCTGCAGCACAGTATTCTTTACTTCTTGGTATGTAACAGAGCTGCTTGGAGGATAGCATGTGACTAGATTGGCACTCCCAACATCCAAGGCGGATATAGATAGCTTATATTACACTGATCTGAGGCTCCTTCCACTGCAAACTTAAACTGTTTAAAGAAGCTGCGGATATTCCCATTATGATTGAATGGAGACAGCTTATTGATACAGACCTCCTCCTCCAGCTCATAACTGCAACTTTTTGGGGCATATTGAGGGTTAGGTCAAGATCCATAAGTGCTCTCTAGCTGAGGAACTGGCCCAGCGGATGTTGGTTGTCCACTAATTTAGGAGGTGACGTGAGCCTCTTCAGTGGGCTCTACTACCATCACTTGGTGAAATTGGCTCTCCGATTTGTAACCATATCCAGAGCTGCCCTCCTGGGTGTAGTAGCTCATACCAGCATCATATTCTTCATAAAATAATTCTCCCCAAGCAGCCCTTGTTGTTCTTCCTCTTCCCAATGAGGGATCTGGGAGGTACGTTCAATTTCAGCTCTGCATAATACAGTCACTCAGTAGTGTCATCCAAGCAATTAGCAAGATGCTTGTTTTGTTTATCCAGAATTTGCATTTAATTAAACGTTCTGTCAAGCTAGTGCATAACAATATACCGCTCATGAAGAAGCTCACCCTGTTTTTGAGCACCGTGTCTAAAGCGAGTTTGAGTTCCTCATATTTGGCTGGGCAGTTTTTTGTAAAGATTCCTCATTAAAGCAGACCTGATGTGACGTAGCCAATGACCAGAGATTTTAATTTTTTAGTGGTTGATCAATAGGCCCCCTGTATTGAGCACCACTGTTATAATATTGGTGATACCATTGGGCTATGCCGTAAGGGTTGCACAGGTCAAACCCACTGAACATCAAATGGTTGATGTGAGGATTGTCAGTCCTCCAAATAATATAAAATAATAATAAAAGTATGAAGCAATAATCTCCGACCACAGTATTTTATTTACTTTAATTTAAGTAAATTCCACCTTCTTCACGCTCTGAATCCTATTAACAACCTCCATCTTTAATTGCCCCATCTCTTTTATATATCAGCAACTTTGGACAATACTGCTTCCTTGCTTAGACTATTTGGATCCACCGCATTATCATTGATTCCAGCAGAGTATGGTATTCAAAAATCTCTATTGCCTTAGTTCAAGGCAATCTAATTAATATTTGTCAAATATTGACATTGCCTTATTTCCTTATTTTGAGGCAATCCAATAATAACTCATTCTAACCCAATATCTACCTCATCTCAAGGCGCTCAAATAATTGTAAATAGTCATCATGGTCGGCGGATTCTCTCCAATTTGCCATAGCTATTCAGGGCTTATCATTCAGACATATCAGAATCTTGACAACCCCTCTCCCCACAATTTGGACATGGTTCTCAGTGGATACCACTTAGGTGGTTCAGTTTTCTGGTTTGCCTATCTACCTTCCCCCTGAGGTGCTTCATCAGGATTTTATGGACGGTTTGGCAGCCTACATCTTCAGCCCCATCTCACAAATTGTAGTCCCAAATGGGGCCACACTCCTTCTGGGCCTTGGACATTTGCCACAATCAGCCCTGAATCTAGTATATTGCCTTGTCAAATCCCCCTCATGCCATCATTCCTTATGCTCCTGCCATCCATTCTGGGCCTGCATAGGGGCGGCGGACAATCTTTCCATCCTGTCTCAAGTTGGACCACTCAAAATGTAAACGTCTCTCCTTAGCTTCTTCCGCCAGCTCTGATTTTTTCATCAGCTAACCTTTAATTCACCTCCCATCCCACGCCAGTTTTGGTATGAGGTACTATCCTACCTCCCCCTTTCGAAAAGCCTGGTGCTTCAGCTGCACTTGCAGCCAGCAATCAGCCTCTTCCTCGCCTCAGCGCCAAATATGCTCCCTCCAGTAAAGCACCAGCTCGGACCCCACTTTGCTCTTATGATTCCCCAACAAACCAACCAAACATCAGTCATACACTGATCCTCAATTCAGTCAACCAAAACCCTTAGGATCTATTATTTGAAATTGATGGATCTGATAATATTAATTTTAGACTCCACTCTATAAATAGAGCATTTTGTGTATCCTGACATTGACGCTAAGTTAACCCCTCATTTATTCGCCCCTAGAAAAAAATGTTGAAATGTTATGCAGTGACTACCAGCTGACTGTTAAAGAAAAGGCCAAGCCATAATGTCTTCCCCTCCGTAAATCTGTCACCAAAGTAGTGGCAATGCTCTCAGGAGGAACCCCTCTTCTATTATACCCTCCATCCTCAATACTCTCCAAAATAATATAATGATTGAAGCTTACAAAGCTACCAATGATGCCATCCAGAACATGGCATTGGTAGCATGAAATACCAAAATTTAATATTACACACACCAATATTGCCACATTTGTAAAACTCTCTTAACTCCTGCATAAAGTTTAAACAGCTTTGGCTAATTATGTCATCTATCTTATTGACACCCACTGTTTTCCTGACACCCCTCTATCATTAAAAAATTTTAACCACATCCTGATGATGCCCCAACTTCCTTGCTCTCCGCTTTAGCCTGTGCCCTGCTTTGGGCTGGAGATGCTGCCAAGGATGAGCCCCCCAATCCTTCCTTCCCTTCCACCATGGTGGTATAAATGGTTCTCCGATGTCCCATCTGGTTAGTTGTGTTCACATTTTTAGGTAGTCCACTCATTTTGAAAAGTTTTTCTGTTTTGTATATAGATAATTGATTGCTATTTGAGCTTTGGCAATGGCCATCCCATTATCGTCTAACCTTGAATATTAAGTAAAAATTAAATAAACCATAAAAAATAGAAAAAATGATATAAGAATTAAAAATGTACAATATATATTACTAAAATTTGTATGATTTCTTGGTTGAGCAGATTCTGATTACTTGTTTATTATTAGTCTATTTTCTTAGCTGAGTAGTTAGCAATTTAGTTATTTTAAAATTTAATCGAGGCATGCTGACCAGGGGATAAACATTGCCAAGTGTGAATGAAAAAACCACACCTATAGTCGAAATGACATGGCCAAAGCCCTTTAAATGATGTGAAAACCACACAAAACTCCAACCAAGTTGGAAGCAAAAACTGCTAACTGACCATGGTGTTGGGAGAGGGGGACCAGGAGGCTGGGCGAGCTCAACTGGGGTGGACAGGCAGCGGCACAAAGCAGAGAGCAGGGGCATAGGCACGTCATGGAATTGGGGGTCCAGGGAGGGGAGTGGCGCTGGCCAGGGATACCTTTTTTGAAACAGTCAGAAAGGCAAGTGGCAAGGGCCTTCTCTCATTTAAGGCAGGCGTCATGCATGGGAGAAGCCATGTGTAAAAATTTACTCTGGTGGTTGTTATCAGCAAGTAACCCAGTATCCTTTTTTGCTGCACAGGTTTGATTTCCTT
Organism: Massospora cicadina; assembly: GCA_022478985.1. Taxonomy (NCBI): domain Eukaryota; kingdom Fungi; phylum Entomophthoromycota; class Entomophthoromycetes; order Entomophthorales; family Entomophthoraceae; genus Massospora; species Massospora cicadina. The sequence goes on from JAKSZP010004017.1 coordinate 97,236, forward strand.
GTGCACTGCGTTACGTTGTACAAAATGAATTATTATTCAATAATAGTTAGAAACTATTATCTGTAGTTGAGTATGAATTATATTTCAGCCCAACGCTCATCCAGTATTCCCAATTAAATACTCATGAAGTTGTACTCGTAGGGATTCGTTCCCTATGCTCTTGTCCACCTGATCTTCGCTGAGATACCCTGGTGACAGTCTCTTTTGGCCCAACACACATTTGGCAGCTATCCATGATTGTCTCTTTCTTCTCTAGATCCCCGCTCAGATCTTTGCTCTTCTCTCTGAGAGTCTTCCAATTATTTCCCTCTGCAATAATATCCTTGAGATAGAACAGACACAATAGAAGCTGATAGTCTAACTATATACTGAATTGATGATATTACTGTAACTCTAAAATCTTTAAAGTACTGTAGATACTGGTTTTTTATTATAGTAAATCCTAGGGAATTATATAGTGGGGAATTTGGCTGTCTAACCTCAGTTGACATCTCTTCGATGAAATGGCAGCCATTGCCATTGAATCACCCATCCTCATCTCAGCAGTGATGGTCTTCCCTCATCATGGCTAGGATTCTGTCATTGGACATCCTCAAGACCTCAAACGGAAAGAGTTGGAAATGTATCCCTAACATTTTCCTCTTGATCCAAGTGAAACAACCATATTTGGTTAGCGACCTGCTTAGGTAATGGGACTTATTACCCATTATGGCATGTCACTCACCAACCACTCAATTTGCTAGTTGCAGGTGGCATCACTCGCCTCACAGCTTGCTATTCATTCCCAATCAGTTGGTGATGAAACCTGACCAATCCCAATTGGTACACTTGATAGTTAATCACTATCAGATGCCCCTATTTCATTGGCAACTCCACCCGATGAGATCTTAAGTATTTGTCTGGATTAATCCCTGACGGATATGACCAGCCAAATATCCCAAAATCCTCCAAACATAGTTCCTCCAAAACTTGGGCCAACCAATTTCTGATTCACTTCGCCTTAGGAAATTTCCCCTAGCAATATCAGGTAATCTATCAGGCTGGGAATATGGGCAAAAATCCCAACACCCCCCTCTTGCCTAGATTTCCAGTGAGAAAAGGACCAGGACATGAGAATACCGCTTTGGGCATTTGGTCAAATACTTCATTGGTTCAAGCGGAGTACACTTGTCAATACTCAACACTGCTCAGGATGACCTTTGGCATATGGCGTTCTTCCTCTTCCTCCTCGCTACCACCTTCTCAGAGCATGGTCCCTCATAATCTACTGTTGTGCCAGGCTGGTCAATTTACTCGTGATGATATTAGTCCCAGGATCCCTTTTTCCCCCCGTCAGGGTATATGACCCGCTGTCTTATTCAGGATTCTTGGTCCGGCGTCCTTGATTTCCTGATTTTCTCCTCATCCTAGACAAGAGACTCTTACTGCCTATGTTCATTTTGCAGGTCAATTAAGAATACTTATTTCTATTCGCCCTTGTTATTTTGCTCATAACCTCTTGGCTTAAGTCATTCCTAATTCTTCCCCTGGAGAGCTTTTCTCATTAATTTGAGACTAATTTTTCTGAAATTGGAGCTTAATGGATTATAGAGTGCATAATGTCAATTTCTATATAAGTCTGACATCCCCCCTCTCATCCAGCTCATATGTCAAATTCCAAATTACACTACCAGCAGCTCTTGAATAGTTTGTCTGATCCAGACCTCGGTCTCTTCCAGAAGATGAGTCAAGATGCTCAGCAGAACCTCTTTTATGGTCCTTCCAGGACCCATACGCCTAGTCTGGCGCAAGTGGCTAGTCTTTCCATCAAATTACCAGAAACGGTAACTAATCCCTCTAAAACTAGGGTGGCTATCATTTTAAACAACTCTCAGCCGACTATTTTTCTGCTGTCAATTCCAGAGTTGGACTTTGAAACTCTCCTGGATTTGGCTCCTTTCGCTGATGCTCCAAACATCATCGTAGATGCTCTGGAGATTATGCCAGCTGCTCTGGATCATTCGTTTCTTGCTGGGTTGGACCTGCTCCCTGAGTTCCTCTTCTGACTTAGTCAATATTACAAACCCGCTGTTCTAGTCTCCAAGCTCTCAATTGGCATCAGTATTCACTTTATGCTCCCCTATACTGAACTCTGGACCCAAGTCACTGAGGCTTTGACTCTAGCGCTGCATCCCTCTGATCTTGATAACCTTCTGGATTAAGATACCGCCACTTATGCTCTTCGCTTTGCTGGCCAAGTTCTTCAAAGTTGGTCCACGAAGCTTCCATCCTCGCCTGGGTTCCACTGTTTGTTCAACTTTATCTTCTGAGAATCCCATAGTTACTGCTTGCAGGATTCAATCTGCTCCCTGCATGACTATCTCTCCTCCAGAGCTTACCATAAGTATCTTCCACTGATGGCGTTGATAGGGGGCATGATTCAGCAACCCCCATCAAGCATCCCTTCTTCATTGCCGACCCACATGTCTGATGTCCTTGATGAAGCCCATTGTCAGGCGCTCAGGACTAATCTTCCAGCTCCAGTACCATATTGGGATTACTTGGGGTTATTCACTGATTGCCCCTTTTATACTGTTGCCTTCCTCCCTGCTCCAGGGTTTTGCAATTAACTTCCTCCAACATCTCAATTTCCCTTCCCCAAGTTTCTTTCTCTCAGGGCTTGGCGTCCGCTTAAAGAACATGGTTTCATGTAGGTCTCGCCCTTGCTAGCATCCGATCACATATTGATTTCAATGGGCTGTTCATTCCTACCACGATCCATCCTCCCTCCCCCTAGAGGTGACATAGGCGGAATCATCCCCATACTGAGGACAATCAATAAAAATAAAAACTATAAAAATATATTGGCTTTTTTCTCTGTGCGGTTTCTAATTTTTTTATCTAATATCTTTTATCAATTTTTTATCTTTATTCTTCTTTTTCTTATGGGACTTGGCCTTGTTTCGGTTCAGCAGTCCATCTTTTTTATTTTTCCCCCAAACTGGGTCCTGGGTACTTAAATCTGCCAGCTTTCTATGGTTCAGAGGTCCTTCTTTCGGACCAACCATATAGATTGGTTCAGAGGTCCTTTTTTCAGACTTGACCTAATCATTAGGACATGACCAACTTAATGACTCATTGGTCCTTTGGGAACTCTTTTATTTTTTTCATTGATCCAACGCTTCATATACTTAGCGTGGACTTGATTCACAACTCTTCCATCCAAGAAATTCTTGATGGAGTTTGCATTGGTCGCCATCTTGGCAATTACTTCAAACAGACCTTACCACAACGCATCTAGTTTGTTTCTTCATCTGAAACCATGCATATCGCAATAGGCAACTCTTTCCCCTATTTGATATTCTTCTAAGGACAGTTGGTTCTTGTCATCCGTTGATTTCGCTCATATCCTTTTCTTTAAGGTTGTATTGAATGCTTTCAATTGCATATCAATCAGGATACTCATCAGTCAGTTCAGGTATTGCTTGGTACTCATCCATGACGTAGGTTCCACCACCAAATATAAAATCAGTGGAAAAACGTCCTTTCTTCCATATAACAATTTAAACAGCGTCTTCCACATCGCCTAATGACTGATATTGTAGGTGAACGTCACCAAACTCAGGTACATTCCCCACGCAGAAGTTCTCCCTGCTACTAGCTTCCTCAGTATTGTGGCCAGCGTTCCATTGACCCATTATACAAGTCTATTCATCTCCAGCCAGTAAGGTACTGACATGACTCCTCATATCCTCATTATCTCATTTAATCTCAGGATCACATGAGACGTGAAGTTGGTCCCATTGTTACTAAGCAGGACCTGCGGACATCCATGCCAGTATACCAATTGATCCAGGATGAACCTCGCAGTACTGGTATTGTCTACTCTCATTAGAGCCTTCATCTTGACCCATCTTGTCAGATGATCAATCGCAACTATATTATACTTGACTCCCTCTGTGCTCATTGTCAGCGGTCCCATCATGTCGATAGACGCCATGTGCCAGGCAAATCCAGGGTGGACCAGTCAGTATACAGTTGTATTCTTATGTGGTTTGTGCAGCTGGCACTCCACGCATCAAGCTAGATAATCCGCGACATCATAGTTGATCAACTCCTAGTAATAATACTGGCGAGTATGGTTGGTTGTTTTCCTCAGGCCTCCATGCCTGACAACCTTGTGAGCTGCTTGTACTATCGCTGCTCTTTTTGACAGTTTTGGGAACAAAACCGCTTTCCATTGATCATCTTAAAGAATTGTCCATCCATGGTCTCAGTTTTTCCATCACTTTCTGAAGTGCACCTTGGTTTTCTTGGGGCTCGTCCCCAATTTTTTCTTTGACCATTCTCTGGAATAGCTCATCTGCCTGTGGGTATACCAAATGGACCATTGGCAACCACAATAAGCCATCCGTGTTCTGGTGAGAAGCCCCCACTCAGTGGACAATCTCATAATCATAAGCCTGAAGCTTAAGTGCCCATTGGGCCAGTTGTCCTTCTGGCTCTCTTAAATTGTGCAGCCAACGCAGTGAAGAGTGGTCTGTCACCACTTTGAAGTGCATTCAGTGGATGTAGACCTGAAACTGCTTGCATGCATAAATGACCACAAGGCATTCGTGCTCAGTCACAGTGTAGTTCCTATCAGCGGCTGAGAGTGTCCAGCTCACATATGCCACAGGATGTTTGTCCCCAAGTTTGTCTTTTTGGCTCATTATGGCACTGATTGCCATCAACGAAGCATCAGTTTGAATGATAAACTCCCAATCTCCTTCATGATGGCCGCCTTTGCCTCAGCATATGATCAGCTATCCCCCTCCAGTTGAGGTAACACTAAGGTTTGACAGTCAGTTTCTAGGCAATTCATGACTGTCAATGCCTTTTGACGATCTCTGTAGCCATTCATGGTCATGTTGAACAGTCAGAAAAATGCTGGGGCATTATCCCGATGGAATATTGGCAACTTTGTCGTTGCCCTAAATTCCTCTGAGTTATTTCTGGCTGATTCTCTCAGTTCAGCTATTTAGCTAACTTGTGGAGTGACTTCAGGTGTCATCTCCAAAATGACATTAAAAGCGGGCGGCATGTTCTTTGGGGTACTCTTCTTCCCAAGTATTGTGAAAGGACTTCTTTCTTCAGCATCACTTGCCATATCAGGCTCACAAGCACATCTGTGAGCTTTAAATTCCTCCACTTGTTTGATTAATCTTTTGATATCCACACTGAAATTTCTTAAACTAACACAATCCGCTTCTTGCTCCGTTTTCAGGTATAGTTTAAGGAGAGTGTCTATAACTCTCCTGTTCCCAGCGTAGCAGTGCGCGGTGCACCAGGCCAACGCCAGGGAACTAGCCGTTAGTGCCATAGTGATTAGAGCTCAGCAGAGGGTGCTGGAGCAATAACCGCTTAGGCATAAAATTGCGAATTTTATAAGAAAAACCCCAGTAAAAGTGATGTGGTACACATATTGACAAGGGAAAAGTGACCCAGGTTGGAGGGAACCTGGGCGAACAAATAGTGCATGAGGGGAGAGCTGCAAGGTACTTGCAATGGCAAGGGTAACGGAACATTAGACCTCCTTGAAGAGGTTCGCGCACAGGAGCATTTGGAATATCATATAAAATTTAAAATAGCGTAAAACGGGGAAAAAGTTTATTGTGGAAGTCTACCAACAAGAAATGTTGGTTGGGGAAAACGTATTTAAGCTTGAGCGGGGGAATCAGGGGTTATGCCGCAGTGGGCCCAAACACTGGCTCACCAATAGGGTGACACTGCCATCCGAGTTGGTTGAATAGGCTGAAACTGACTTCACTTGAGTGATCAATTGAAGTTGAATTTGACCTGAGCGCGTTATTTCAAAAATGGAATGGGTTTTTAAACCCCGCTTCTCAATAAACCAAATTGAACTGTCTGCGTTTATTCAGTATATCATTCGTTTTAACGCCTGGCTTGTCATCAGATGCTGAGCGTTTGGCACACCACTAGTCCCAACCTGTGCATATTTTGCCCAAACCCAGCGTTGGTCCAGGGTGTGCCTCAGGTCAGGAAGGGCCTTCAGCTTCACCCTCTGGGCCTCCTGGCGCCCAACCTTGTCTTTGGGGTTGGTCCCCACTGTTATGTCATATGCACATGACATATAGGACCTCTCAAACAAGGTCCCATTCTTTCTTCTTCAATGAGTTTACTTTACCAAGTAACTCATTCCCAAAGCTGACTACATTCTCTACTCCTTCCTCCACCTTGGCGACTCATTCTTCCAAGGCTGTAAACTCCCAATGGTCCACTTGAGTTTAAGGCATTCTGGTTTACAGTGGCTATATCAGTCCACAGTTTGTGTAGCTCTTCTTTTTTATTTATTTGAGGCAAGCCGACCAGGAGATAAACATTACCAAAACTAAAACTAGCTAAAACTAACATAACTACTTGTTCAAACAAAACGCCCTAATGAGCTGATGGAATGAAATGAATTGAAAAACAACCAACCAGGTGGGCAGCAGAAACCACTTATCCCTCCATGGCAGAACGGGAGGGGGTCAGGGGGTTCATCTTCAGCAGCCTTTTTGGCAGCAGCTTCTTCCTCCCATATTAGAGTGCGTGTCATGGCTGACAGTAATGGCGTTGGGGCATCTGCTTCATGGGGTTTGATATCATTGATAATTGGAATTTTATGGAAATTGCAAGCTAGATAAATGGCACTGAGATATTTGGTTAAAGCTTTTTCAGCTTTGATGCGGGCGTCTGGGAGTTTAACAAAAGTGGCAATGTTGGTTCAGGTTATTTTTGTTTTTGGATTCTGTGCTATAGTTGCCACGTTCTGGATACCATTGTTTGCATTTTTGTATAGCTGGTTCACCTTGATTTTACTTTTTGGAGTTAAGGTTACAGGGATAACAGGTTTGGAATCCCTCCTGTGAGCATTGCTACTGATTTAGCAACAGCTTTACGCAGGGGACGACAATCTGGTGTTGCAGCTGCTTTGACTGCAAGCTGGTGATCACTGCAAAACAATTTGGCGTTTAGCTGTGGGGTATAAAGTTGATGGGGATATCTGGCATCCCATTCTGCATTAACAAACTGCTCAATTTGCAGAGATATATCTTCAATGAGCTCATCTGATTCGTCAATTTCAGCCAATAATTCCCATGGGTTTTGGTTAAATTCTATTAAGGGAATCAGCGTATGGTTGAGGTTAGGTTAAATCATTTAAGGAAGCATGGGATCAAACTGGGATCCATTCCAATGCTTGATTGGTGGAATTATTTATGGCATTGGGGTGAGGAGGAGGCTGATTGGTTGCTTCAGGTGCAAATGTAGCAACAGGCTTTGGGGGTGGGGGAGGTAGGATTGTGCCCCATACCAGAAGTTGTACAGGGTGGGCAGCAGATTAAAGGTCAGCGGATGAGTCATCCAATCTGTCAGAAGTGGCTAAGGAGGGGCACTTGCATTTCAAGTGGTCAACTCAAAACATGATGGACAGATCGTCTGCCTTCCCTCAATGTGGGCCTAAAATGAATGGTCAGGTGCAGAAGTAATAATGGTGTGAGGGGGAATTGACATGGCAATTTTATTAAATTCAGGGCTGATCATGGCATATGCCTGAGGCCCAGAAAGTCAAGTGGCCCCGTTTGGGACCACAAATTGTAAGATGGGGTTGAAGTCATAGGCTGCCAAACTGTCCATCAGCTCCTGGTGGAGCACTTCAGGGGGAGGTGGGTGGGCAAGCCAGCTAACTGAACCACCAAGGTGAGGTCCACTGGGAGCTGAGTCCAAGTTGTGGGGAGAGGGATGCTTTGGAATGCCAGGGGCACAGTTGCTGCAGTGGCAGCATAAGCTTTGCAGGTGAAGCTGAGGTCAAAATACCCCTTGTAGGGGCGAAAATCATTAAAACTGGCGGATGTCATCACTGCCTGTGCCATTTCATTAATGGCTTGGTCATGGTATGGGAATAGTTTCCCATATTTGACCCTTAGGCCATAGCGCATGTTGCTTCAGAGGAGCACTAGGGGGCAGCGAGGTACTGCTTGGGTATGAGCAAGGTGGGCGTCTAGGTCCTTGGGTAAAACGAATTGTCACATAGGTTTGGAATGAATGGGTAAACCAGTCCTAGCGCATTTTCCTGCCAGACGGAAAATGGCGGGGGAGTTTCGCCGCTGCCCCACACTGGAGCATCCAGCAGAGAATCCAATGACATTGGAGAAAAACTACAACGTGTGAATTCAATTTGTTTTATAATTCATGTAATTTTTCTCAGAAAGTTACTATGAGCGGAAAGAAAGTAGTTGTGTAGCTCTTCTTTGTACTACATTATTATAGGTTCTTCTCTCAACTACCCTGTAGTGAGCACCAACTTGTAAAAATTTACTCTGGTGATTGTTATTGGCAAGCAACCCAGTAACCTACTTACTGCACAGGTTTGCTTTCCTCATGCACTGCGTCGCGTTGTATAGAATGAATTATTAATCAATAATAGTATAGAGACTAGTATCTGTAGTTGAGTTTGAATTATATTTCAGCCCAACGCTCATCCAGTATTCCCAATTAAATACTCATGAAGTCATACTCATAGGGATCTGTTCCCTATGCTCTTGTCCACCTGATCTTCGCTGAGATACACCAGTATCAGTCTCTTTCAGCCCAACACACAGTTGGCAGCTATCCCTGATTGTGTCTCTTTCTTCTCTAAAGCCCCGCTTGATCTTTACTCTTCTCTCTGAGAGTCTTCCACTTATTGCCCTCTGCAATAATATCCTTGAGACAGAACAAACACAATAGAAGCTGATAGTCTAACTATATACCAAATTGATAATATTACTGTAACTCTAAAGTCTGTAAAGTACTGTAAATACTAGTTTTTTATTATAGTAATTATAGGTAATTATATAGTGGGGATCTAGTTGTAAAACCCTTAGAGGAAACCTCTTCGATGAAACGGCAACCATTGCCATTGAATCGCCCATCCTCATCTCAGCAGCGATGGTCATCCCTATCCTGGTTAGGATTCCATCATTGGACATCCTTGAGACCTCAAACAGAAAGAGCTAGAAAATGTGTCCCTAACGTTTTCCTCTCAATACAATTGAACCAACCATATTTGGGTAGCTACCTGCTTAGGTAATGGGACTTATTACCCATTATGGCATGTCACTCACCAACCAATCAATTTGCTAGTTGCAGGTGGCATCACTCGCCTTGCAACTTGCTATTCATTTCCAATCATTCAGTGATGAAACCTGACTGATCCCAATCAGTACACCTAATAGTTAATCATTATCATATGCCCTATTTCATCGGCAACTCCACCCAATGAGATCTTAAGTATTTGTCTGGATTAATCCCTGACGGATATGACCAGGCGAATATCCCAAAACCAACTGAACGTAGTTTCTCTGAAACTCAGGCAACTGATTCTGATTCACTTCGCCTTAGGGAATATCCCCTAGCGATATCAGGTAATCTAACAGGCTGGGAATATGGGCAAAAATCCTAACACCATGTCTACAACTTTGGGGGTGAGGCGGGTATTTGGGCCAAAACTAGCTTGTTATTCTAAGACTTTGAGCAGATTGCTGGCATAGGAATAGTGGTGGAGGAATTCACGTTTTGGGGGAGGGTCAGCTCAGGGTCCACAGGAGGGAGAACAAGGCCTTTAGATAACCTCTCTATGGATAAACTTGCGGCAGATTGGAGTGCAATATCATGAGGGGAGGCAATTACCTCTTCAAATAACTGATGGTCAGATTGGAATATGGGTGTACCTGGGTGAGGCGAATAGTAGTGAGGGGGAACTGGGCCACATAGTCAGCATCAATGAACTCTTTGAAGCTAGGAGGGAAAAAATAATAAACAGGATTACCCAATTCATTGACTTTGTCCAAATAATTCCAGGGATTTTGGTTGACAATAATTAGATTGGTTAGAATGCATTGGCATGGGGGAGTGGGGCTTGGGATAAAAAAAGTGTGGCTTAGAATCAACTGGAGTCCATTCATACCCCTGATTGGTTGGGTAGGAAGAAGGGGCTTAGGCACACTGCTCCTGATTGTCTCGGTCTGGCCCAGCTGCAGGTTCTGGCCTTTTGATAGGAAGGGGGAGGAAGGTGCCCTAGGTGAAAAAAGTAACAGGGTTGGCTATTGGGTCATCATGTGAAGAGTCATATGTGTGGGCCACGGCTTGGGTGTTGGAGGGGCAGTGCCATTTAGAATGGTCCAGTTCAAAACACGTAGGGCAGATGGTGCGCCCTCCATCCACGCGGGCCCAGAAAGGATGGTCTGGGGCAGAGGGAATGATGATGCGAGGGGGAATTGAGAGGGCAACTTCCATAGAAGTGGGATGTATGGTTGCAAAGGCATGAGGGCCTGCAAGTCAGGAGGCTCCAATGGGAACCACAAATTGGAGGATGGGGTCTGAACCATATGCCAACAAACTGGCCAACAGTTCATTGTTTAAAACTTTTGGGAGGAGGTAGGTAGGGAGTCCCATGAACTGAACCACTAGAGTGGTATCAGTGGGCAACTGAGTTCGAGTGTTAGGGAGGGGTACACCCTGGAACACCAGGGGAATAGTAGCTGCAACCGCTGTATTGGCTTCACTTGAGAAGCTAAGGTCAAAATACCTCTTGAAGGGGTGGAAGTTGAAGCCAGCAGGACGCAAAAGATCCTAGGCAAATTTGATGATATGGTGGTCAAAATATGGGAACAACTTTCCATATTTGACCCAAAGGCTGAATTGCATGGTGCTCTGAGGAGTACTAGGGGGCTACGAGGCACCGTCTGAGTGTGAGCAAGGTGTAAATCTAGGTCCTTAGGCGGGAAAAAGCGACCGGCTAATTTGGGAGGGCTAGTAGAACCAGCCCAGGCGCATTTCAGCAGAGGCTAAAAAACACTAGGAGGGGGCGCCCCCCTGCCCCATGAGGAGACAGCAGGTGTCAAGCTTGTTGACATAGGGGGACCATAGAGGGCTGACAATGAGTGTAGTTGTGTTTTTTAAATTAATTGATCAGGATTTGACCAAAAAAGTGGGCAAATTGAGATAAAGGCAGTTTAGTTGTTTTAAAAGATTAAATTGGCTTTGGCTTAGTGATTGGTGATTTTAGTAAAATACATGTCTTATATCTGGAGATTTGGTCAAGAATTGGATGATTTATAACTGAAACATGATGATATGTAACATCATGCAATGGATGAAAAGCTAAAAAAAGTTAAAATAAAAGCTCTCAGCTGATTTGTTAAGTTCTATGGTTTTTGCGAGTGGTTGGTGATTTCTTTAGTTTGAGATGTTCTATGTTTTAGCTATGTGGTTGATTATTTATGCAACTTTGTTAGTTCAATGGTTTTCTGAGTAATTGATGGCTAAGTGGATAAATTAATAAGCAAGGTAGTTTAGCTGCCCCTGCCAACACCCTCCTCCGCCAGCATCTCCATGGGGTGATGGAACCCCTAGTTGAGGGTATTCCCATCCCAAATTTCCCTTCTGATTTTGATGAAGATGCTAAATATGAAATTGAGGAGCTTGCTTTTGGTGTGAGCTGCACTTGCATCAACGCAGCAAAAACCTCTCTTTTTGACCCCAACAATCCCCAAACCCAAAAGCGCATCAAGTCTTTCACTTGTGTACTGACTCTCATCACTTTTTCTGAGCATCAACTTGATCAATACGTTGAGGCGATGGATACCGCTGGCCTCATAAACAAAGAAAACCCGTAGCTATACCTCCTCATGCCCCATGTCACTGATGCCCCTACCCCTATGTTGTCCACCATGGTCTGCCAGCTAAAGCGGGCACTGGACAAAAGTTTCCCAAAGCTTCCTCGCTTTCTGATATGACTTTCTAGGCTGATAACCTAGGGGCTATATTAGGAATTTTTTAAAATTATGATAATCCCTTTGTTTGGCCCATTTGCAAATAAAGATGCATGGTGGCTCCCCCTTTTGGTTTGGGCACCACTAGTGTAAAAAAATATGCAAGGTAGTTTCATTTTGTATTTTAAGTTTGTTTTAAGCCCATATTTTAGTTTTTAACTGACTTTGAAAAAAAGGAGGCTACAATTTGACCTGTATGTATGTTTTTTGGATGTTTGTTCACACATAGCTTTGAAAATACTGGACCTATTTGGATGATCATCTTCTCCAAAATCAAGGATGCTTCAACTTAAGTCCCATTTTACTTTTGTAATTATTGGGCAAGTATCTGCCCATTAATTTAGCAAATATATCAAAATGGCTCAGAAGCAATGGGCTTTGTGGGACAAATACAAATATGGATTTTCTTGATTCTAGCATTGGTGAAGCAATAGCTTTGAATCACTTTTGATATGTCCTATGGCTGGGGGGTATGTTCATAATTCAGTCAGTATGAGCTCATAGCGTGATGAGCTTAAATAATTATATATGGCTATTATTTTTGCACAATTTGATCAATAAACTGATCTAAATTTAATAAAAATGAATTATTTTAGATAGCAATCAATAAATTTACCATAGATTCACTAATAAAAGCACCCAAATATAATAAAATGAATTACTGTAGATGGTGATCAGTAAATTCAGCATATGTTGATCAATGAAATCATCTAATTTAATAAAATGAAGTATTGTAGATGGCAATCAGTAAATTTATTATAATTTGGCCAATAAAATCAACTAAATTTAATGAAATAAATTATTAATATATTTGTTTATAAGATAATATATATAATAGATATACAATACGTTTTAATTTTATAAAGAAATAGTAAGGGGTCAAAAACAATATATAGAGATAGTAATGTTTAATAAAAGTATCTACCACTGCTCACAAGTTTGATCCCAGTAATGGACTTTGGGTAGGGGACGATTTTGACTGTGTTGGTTTTGCGCGCCAATGCCCCGAACCAAGACAGCAAATAGCAAAGGTGGTCCATGGAGTTCCTGGCCTATCATACGCCACGCATGGAGGTTTTCCAGTTTTATCCTCCTTTCCTATTTTCTTCACTTCCCTAATTGGTGCGGTATTGTCCCCAGGTTGGCCCACCTCAAATAAAAAAAATGTTTAATAAAAGTAGTTTAAAAAGCCACTTTTAAAATGCACTAATTTTTTGAGGGGAAAAGAGCTGGGAGTAAATTTTTTTGGGAAAAAGAATCTTCTCAAAAAGTTTTTTGGGAAAAAAGAACCTCCTTTAAAAAAGCTCTAAAAAGTATGAAATAATCAAGAAATTATGCCTCCTCAATAAAACCCTTTTTAAAGTCAGCACCATATTTTAACTGACTTATAATAGTTATTTATAGTTTATATACTCAGTATTATATATTCTAAGTTGCTTATAGTATACATTTAAACCTAATCCAGACATAAGATATAGATTGTATTTGTGGGCAAAAATCTAGAATTCAGCTTAATATATGGCGCCAGCTTCAAAAAGGGTTTATTGAGGAGGCATAATTTCTCAATTACTTCATACTTTTTTGAGCTTTTTTTAAAGGAGGTTCTTTTTTTCCTCAAAAAAATTTACTATTTTTTGCAGTAGCCTGACCTGGGGATGGCGCTGCACTGATTAATGAGGAAAATAGGAAATTAAAATCAGTGAGAAAGGAGTATAGTCCAGATAAACCTACATGCACAGTGTTCTGATAGCCTGGAACTCCATGGACTGCCTTGCTATTCACTATCTCAGGTCAGGGCATTAGTGTGCAACATTGACACAGTTATAAATTGTCCACTACCCAAAGTTCATCTTCTGGAGATTGAACTCTGAGGCAGTGGTGTCATGAGAGCTCAGGAATCCTGGATTCATTACAATGTGAAGTTTGGGTATTACCTCATATTTTGGGTTTATCAGGTGGTAGAGTTATCGTTGAAAAGCTTTTGCAGTTGGGCATTTGGCCTGACATAACATTACAGGCAGGTCATAGAAAAACTGATAAGCAACATTAGAAAAATGAAGAGTAATAGTACTTTCACTACTTTATGTAACATTGTATGCTGGCTTTTATACTTGATCAATTGAAAACATTCAAAGGAAAGGGATCTTTGTGGTCTCAAAGGAAAAGCAGATAAAAATGAATAAATGGGATATGGGATAAAACAATGGAGGGAATACCACCAATGAATTGGCAATCTTGGCAGTTTCACAACACTCCCCATATTTTTTTATGACGATTTTTCAGGAATTGAAGTTGAATACTTTGGAAATTTAAGGCAAGACTTTCACTACAAATTCTGGAGGGTAATGAGCTGTTGATCATATTGAATTTTCATTTTGATTTTCTCAATCCTGTAAAGATCTATGGTGATTGTTTCATTAGGTTGGTAAAATTTTTGTCTTGTAATGGCTGATTAATAATGTTGGGCTTGTATTTAAATCCAAACTTTAGCTTTAAGCAGTATTTCATTTGTTAGAGTGAACTTTGGTTCAATAAGCCCACACGAGGATAGGCACTTGCTCTGACCCTTGGCTTTTTAGTGAGTAAAGCTGAATCTAACCACATTTAAAACATATATTCTTGAGTTAGACAACTAGTCTAGAATAAAGTTGACTTCGATATTCTTATCCCTTTTGGTAGGAACTTGGTGGTGGAATGGCTTCTAGAGGCTATGGCTGTACTTTCACTTCAGTAGGGTTCATGTATATTGCAACTATCCTGGGTCTCAACCACTATCACTATTGTTGAGACTATCCAAAAGACATGATATTTACGCTTATGAAAAAGATTATAATTTAGTATAATTTATAAAATAAAAAAGTGTTCTATTTAAAGTATCATAAGAAAATCTGGGACGTGAAGAGTGATAGGCGAATACCACAGGTGAGGGTGGAAAGAGATTCACAATGCAGGAGATGAAGGCATATACCAGGTTCTTAGTTGGAATAGATCAGGATTAACTATTAAATGCTGGACCAAGAGCAAAGATGGTAAGCAGTTTGCTTTCCATTATCTGCCATTATGAAGCCAATAGATAGTAAGTTATAATGTGACATAAGGTGGGCAAGAGAGCAAAAGAGGAGTTAACCAATGAATATAACTTCATGCTTAATATCAAGATGATTTTAAATTGATTAGGCATACATACTATCTCATTGTCCAGTGGAGCACTATTAAGGCAGATTATCTTGAATTTTTTGGGTTATGAACATGTTGTTATAAGAAATTTCTCAGTGCTTTTGATATAATATTAATTAGTGATTTTGAGCCTTAGGCCTGATAAAACATTAGTTGAGACATGATAATAATGCGTTTGGGGATTGGGCCCAAGAAAGCGTTGATTGACAGTTAAATGATAATGTTTTAGGGTTTAGGCCTTAAAACATCAATTGACAATTGTATAATATATTTTTGGTCATAAGCCTGAGAAAGCACCAAGTGTAAATAAATTAATAATAAAATAAAGATTGAAGTAGAGGGAAATAACAAACAAGCTGGGAACCATAAGTTAAGGCTTCACATACCTAGATCAAAGCCTGACACTGAACACTTCTTGGAGTTGGGGACTCTTCCCTAAAGTATTAGTACATGGCTTAATAATTTTAGCTCTTTGGTGCAAAGGGCTGACTTAAATGACATATTTCATAATATCAACATGTTAGGAGGAAAATCAACTACTTGACTCACAATGCCAAATTGACACTTGGACCCAAGTAGGGTTTAAAAAGTTACCTTGATTAATTATATAGAGAAATTAATAGTCAGTACAGCAAACATTTATATGAAATTCCATCAGACCAACTAAATCCTAAGATACCCCAAGATGAAATCCTGACTGATCAAAATGAAGCAACATCAGAAAGTCAGGTAATAAATACTCAAGGAGGAGCTTGAGGCAGTGAATTAAGAGGACCCATAAAGGGTAAGAATCAGGTACCTGCCAAACAAATCAACCTAATTGATACCAATATTGTCCAACTTGGCACATTGAACAATTATACTTGCTCTATTAAAAATATGCTAAAAAGGCATTATACAATTCATAATGAATCGCCTGACCAAGAGCATCCCTTCTGGATTTCCCCACTATTAGTTTATCCTTTTCCTATTGGGCTTATATTGTTAAGTATGAAATATAAAGTCCCCTCTTTTATACTATAATAAAGGAACGTCGTTATTATATATTTTATTTTGGTACTTGAATTTAATAAGTCCATTTTCCCATACTTACCATAGGACGTATACTCTAGCTGACAGGACATAAGAAGTTACTTGGCGCCTTTTATATAAAAATATGCTTGTAATGCATCTTAGATGGCTAAAAATATAGAGTGTCAGGCTTCTTGGGAATGACATCATCAAGCTTGAAAAGATAAGCCCAATAAGATGGTGCTCACAGCAGGAGCTCATCCAATGCTTTATGATACCTGAAACTAATTGATTGCACCATGGTAAATAACCTGAATAATAGTGTCACCTGCTGGGTGCACAATGGAAATGGTGAAAAAAATGATAAGATAGGAAGTCCACTGTAAAAACCGTGGGGGTTTCACTGGTGCACAGATTTGCTTAACTACTGACTCTGGAAATAAGCACAAACTTGCTAATTGTATGAAGACAAGTAGCTTAGTCAAGTTCAGATAAATGGGTAGATTCAGCCCTACTCTGGTGGATAATAAGTGACTTTGTCCTTACTCTGGCAATATATAAGAATTCTAGTGACTTTGGACTCACTCTGGAATTGACACTTGGATAGGAAGTACTTCTTCACAACTTCACCTTGAAGTAAACATTCAATAATAGAAAAAAGAGTATTTACAGTTCTAAGGTGTTTAACAATATTAAAATGAGGGAATATTTATAGGCGGAAGTATGGGAGGAAATGTGTTAGGGGTAAATCATGGTAATCACGATGGTCTTGGCATGCCTAGCTGACGAAAAGAGATATAGGATCAAATTCAGAAAAGATTTCAGCTGATATTCCTGAGGAATAGCCTATTTAAATTGCCTTGCGTATCAGCCCACATGTCAGCTACCAAACCTGACTTTTCCATGAGCAATTGCCCATTTTAAGTCAATTTACTCATCTCTAAACTTCCAGCAACAATCCCTGACAAGATTGTAACCATAATTATCATTGTATATGATCCTATGAGAATTATAATTAACCAGTAAGTTGATTATTATTGCTGACTAGACAATATAAATAAAATTGTAATCCAAAGCTCAATCAATAAGCTAAATTAAATTATATGAACCATTAATTTAAATAAAATGAAGCTTAATTAATTCCAAGCTGGATAATGTGGTCATATAAAATTCCCAAACATCCCCACTTGATCAGATTATCAGCTAAAAATGTCCTCTTCTAATACTTCACACTATGAGAAAATTCTGGCCAATCTATCTGGAATGAATGCCTCTCTTTTTCAAGCAATGTCATAAACCACCCAAAAGGCATCCTTTCCCTTCCTGCCAGGTCTAACACACCCCAAGTCAACTTAATTCAGTTATCTCCTCATCTGCTCTCCCCACAATGGTACCTTTTTTAGAGAAGAAATAGGGTTGGCCGTTTCCTCAAAAATTCTTGGCCTTTAATTCCAATTTCCCCTTCCATCAAACTCAATTTTGAATAATTATTGAACTCTACTACATAAGTTCTAAATTCAGGGGTTGCTCTCAAGCCCAATGAAGCAATTTCCCTTGATTTAGATCAATCATTCCTAATTGAGTTGGATATTCTCCCCAAGTTCCTTTTTCAGATCAGCCAATTTTATCAACCAACAATATTGTCAACCAAATTGGCAATTGGTAACGATGAGCATGTTGAGCTTCCATATCAGAAACTTAGGGGGAAATTGACTGAAGCCCTTAGCATTTCTTTTGCTTCTCGTGACCTTGATAATTTGCTCAACCAAAATACTGCAACATACGCACTTCAGTTTGTAGGTTAACTACTTTGCATATGGGCCACCTCACTCCCCACATCGCCAAATTTCTACCATTCCTTTCCTTTTTGCTTTCAGGAGGCCCGCAGCTGCCACCTCCAAGATGCTGTTCGTTGCCTGCACAATTACTTTGTGGTGGGGACTATCCAGTGATACCTCCCATTAATGGCAATAATTGGGGGCATGGTTTGACAGCCACCCGCACATCTTCCCTGTTTGTTATTCTCTCATATGGCAAGTGTTCATTGAAGCTTGTCATCAAGCACTTTGCACACAGCTTCCAGCACCTGTGCTGTATAGAGATTATATGAACTTATTTGCGGATTGCATTTTCTTTCATTGCTGTTTTTCCCACAATCTGGTGTTTCTTGCCTTGCTAATTTGGACATTCCATTCACTCTTACAATTGTTACATATTCTCAAAATTCCCCTCAGGTCCAAAAACTTGGTTTCACATTGCTCTAACCCTTGCTAGCATCCAATCACAGATCAACTTCAGTGGCCTCTTATAATATATCATTGTTCAACCTCCCTCCCCCAGAGGCATCAAAAAAGAGCTCGCAATTTGCAACCCAGGGCCTAAAAAATAACTAAATATTTTAATTAATTTTTTTCTTATTTTTCTTTTTCTTTTATTTCTTTTATAAAAATTTAATAAAACTTTTTTAACATATATATTTATTAAAATTATTTTTAATTATTATTTTTTAATATAATATATTATTATTGTTTATTAATAATTCCATTTTTTAAGAAATTTGCTGTGTACCCTATTAATCACACAACCGTTGGACACATTTTTGATTGTTTAGGCAATTTTTCCATTTTTGGCAATAACCTCAAATGGTCCTGACCATAATGCATCTAGCTTATTTTGGTGATTGAACCCATGTGTATCACAATAGGCTACTCGTTCTCCAATGGCAAATTCCCTAAGTTTGGGTTGACTCTTATCATCAGCTTTTTTGGCCTGAAGCCTTCTTTTAATTGTAGTATTATAAGCTTGAGATAGGAGATTAACTATTATATTCACAAGCTGATATAGGTATTTATCAGCACTCATCCCCAGAGTTGGTCCCACTGCTGAATAGAGAATTGGTGGCAATGCAGCCATACAACCATATAATAATTTAAACGGCGTTCTTCCCATAGCTGAATAAAAACTGATGTTGTACACAAACATTACTGAATTTAAATAAGACGCCCAGGATGACGCTTTACCCAAGATCAGCTTTCTTAGCATAGCGGCAAGTGTTTCATTGACTCATTCAACAACTCCATTCATTTCAGGCTAATAGAGTGCAGACACCACCCCTTTAATTCCCATTAGATCATTTAGGCATGAATTTATTAATGAGATAAAGTTTGTTCCATTGTCACTTAGTAACACTTGGGGACACCCATGCAAAATATTACCTGCTCCAAGAAAAATTTGGCAGTACTCAGGGAATCTGCTCAGCTCAAGGCTTGGGTTTCAACCTACCTCTTAAGGTGGTCAATTGCTACTATGATGTAACGTACCTCACCCGTATTTGCACTCAATGGTCCCATAACATCAATCAAAACTGTGTGCCAAGAAAATCCCAGCTTCACCAAGCAATAATTTGTAACATTCTTATGTGGCTTATGGAGCTGACACTCCACGCAACAGGTGATATAATTGGCAACATCATAACTTAGGTATTCCCAATGATAGTATTGCCTTATGTGTTTGAGCGTTTTCTTTAAACCACCATGTCCAACAACCTTGTAGGCAGCTCAAATAATTTCTGCACATTATAAAGGTTTTGGAAATAAAAGCCTTTTTGTCCATTATTTTAAATAAATTGGCCATGTACAAATTCGGTTTTCTCCATCGCCTTTTTCAGCGCTTTTTGAATTTCAACTGGTTCTTCTTGTAACTCCCCACGGATCATTCACTTGAATAAGTCTTCAGCACAATCTTGCACAGCAAAAATTACAGGCAGCCTTGATAACCCATTAGCGTTTTGATTTTTTTCTCCATTTTAATGTTCTATCTCAAAGTTGTAGGCCTGCAACTTCAAAGCCCACCGCGCTAAATCTTCCTTCTGTTCTTTGAAATTA
This sequence comes from Massospora cicadina, assembly GCA_022478985.1. Taxonomy (NCBI): domain Eukaryota; kingdom Fungi; phylum Entomophthoromycota; class Entomophthoromycetes; order Entomophthorales; family Entomophthoraceae; genus Massospora; species Massospora cicadina. The sequence goes on from JAKSZP010004017.1 coordinate 117,142, forward strand.
TGGAGCCAACAAAGAGAGGCATGGTTGGTCATGACCTTGAAATGTACTCCATGGATATAGACTCAAAATTTCTTGCAGGCATATATAACTGTAAGACACTCTCACTCATAACTGTATAGTTCCTTTCAGCTTTTGACAGAGTTTGGCTGACATATGCCACAGGGTGTTCATCCCCATTTTTGTCTACTTGGCTAAGGATGGCTCCTATTTCCATCAGCGATGCATCTGATTGAATAATAAACAGTTTCTCAAAATTTGGATATTTCAAAATCAGACTCATTTTCAGATGTTTCCTCAATTAATCAAATGCAATCTGAGCCCCATCATTCCAGATAAATCCTTTTTGGATCCATCATTAGATGGAAAAGTGGATCAGCTATTTTTGCAAAACCCTTAATGAATCAGTGATAGTAGCTGACCATTCCAAGAAAGACTTGAATATCCTGAATGCTCTTAGGGACTGACATCTTTTTAATCACTTCTACCTTCTGTTCTTGGTGCTTGAGTCCCTCTGCATTGATTAAAAACCCCCAAATAGTCCAATTCCTCCTTGAAAAAATGACACTTTCTTGGCTTAATTTTGAGATTTATGGAAGCCAGTCGCTTGAACAATTCCTCAAGGTAGTGTAGTACTGGTTGAATGTTTGGTTAAATACATTAATATCATCCAGATAGACAAGGGCACAGGACATTTTCAGATCTGATAAAATCATGTCCATTACCCGCTGGAATGTCGCTGGGGCGTTGCACAAGCCTTGAGGCATCCTCATCAGCTGATACAACCCCTGTGCTATGATAATAGCACATTTTTATTGATCCTCTGGGGCTTATCTATCTGCCAATAACGGATATTAAGTCCATGGTGGAGAAAAACTTGGCTTCTCCTAACCAGTCCAGTGCATCATCAATTCTCAGCAGGTGATATGAGTCCTTTTTTGTGATTTTATTCAGCTGATGGTAATCAATTACAGCTCGATTTGATCCATCTTTCTTTTTAACAATTAATATAGGACTTGCCCATGGGCTGGATGACGGTACAAGCATTTCATGCTCTATGAGTTTTTCAATTTTTTTGGCAACAACTGCCTCTGCTGCTCTAGACCTTCAAATAGGCCTCAATCAAATTGGTCCAACATCCTCAGTATTGACTTGGTGAAAAACATTATTTGCGCACCCAAGATCATGGTCATCCTGCGCAAAAATAATTTGGTATTTTTCAAATAAGGCCAGAACTTTGTCTTTCTGATCCTCCATTAACCCAGCTAACTGATCCCTTTCGATTAGTGTGTGGATATTCCTGTCAGTCTCCTTTGGTAATCCTAATTCATCTAATTCTCCCAATTTGTGGAAGGAACAAATCTCTTATACTGGTTTTAACTGGGCGAATGCAAATACTTGATGCCGTTTGACTTTTAACAGAGTTTTCCCCAGATTGGCAAAAAGGACCCAAATATTCTCATGAATGAGAAATTAAAATGCCTGGGGCTACCCAAGGCTCAATCCTTGATTGTTGCCAAGGAGCTTCAATTTCCAAATATAACTGTTCTGGAATTTCCAAAGTCAGTCCAGTCTCCACAATTTATTGCATTCCTGGCTGAATTATGACATCTTCCTTAGAACGGATTGGGCTCCCATGATTTTCATTTACATATTTGGGTAACTTCTAAATTTTCTTCCCAACCAATTTGTAACCAGCAGATAATATCCAATCCTTATAGAATAAAATGATGAAATTATTTCTCTTATTGAGGGGCGCCTTCCCCTCTCATTGATAAATCAGCGGCAACATCTGCCCCAGAATTGTCAAAATGTCTTCTTAAAAATAACATTTGCCCCCATACTTCTGCATGAAGTTGGTGCCAATGAGGATATCATTGTTTTTGGTTGGCCAGTACAATCGCTGGCGCCAATATAACCAAGGATCCAAACCATAATGGCAAAGCACTATAGGCCCCACAGGAAGTGGTAGAGTCAGGGCCAGCCAGCATGTACTTCTTCCTGTGCTCTAGATCCGGTTTGGCTTTTAATTTCTTCACTTAGTTGGTTGATACTATATTTATTGGCGCTCCACTAACGATTATTGCGCTGACAGGGACTCAGTTTACCAAAATATCCATATATGTGCACTTGGAAAAAAGATAAGCTATTGTTTACTGCATGTATGACAGATTTGTTGGCCAAATCCAGGGTATGAATTAACTGAGTTTATATCTTGGGGAACTTTTCTAGATATGTACCAATAATAATTGATACATTGACTTCGTCTAACTTGGCATTCAATAAATTAGTTTCATCTTCAGCATTTTAGACTTTCTCCAATATTTGTTGGGCATACGGGCGAGCTACTTCTTCTACAATTTTGGGGGTAATCCCCTTCAATTTTTCTCTTGTTATTAAGTTTACATCTTAATAAACAATTTGATGAAGAGGGTCTAACTCAGGCTCATCTGCAATTAGATCCGACTTGTCCAATTAATATAATTTATTTGGGAGAACTTGGTTACCTGTGGTTCTATTTTGCCCCATCTAGACCGCATGGTCTTTTCCCTGTTCATTGGAAATTTCTTGTTTTTCATTGTTCTGGACTAAGCTACAACCTGATCCTTCAGTTTGCATTGTCCACAGTTATTGGAAAAATGACCAGGCTGTCCACACTTATTACAAGTTAACTGAGGCTTATTGAACGGTCTAAATCCTTCATACTGTTTATCTTGATTCCCCAATTATTGAAATCTCTGGATTTGTCATGGAATCGTCCTGGACCCTTATTATTGTTTGACTGGTTATTCAATTTGTATGTCTAATTTGGCACTTTGAAAGTTGCTGATAAGACCTTTAGATGTTCTATCATTTGGGAAATAATGTATTTGCTAGTAAGAGTGGATGACATCTGGTGCAAATCTCAGTGAGGATGAAATGCGTTCTGCATCACAATCCTTTCATCAAAATTGGTTATCATATTAGCCCCACTGAGGATTTGTGCTTCCTCAAAAAAACAATCGGCAAATGCACCCACTGTTTCATCCTTCTTAAACTGAATTCTAAGAAATACTTGTTTCCGGGCTGACATCTTATCTATACTACCAAATTCTTTCTGAATCGCCTCCTTTGCCTCCTTATATCTCCAGTTCTCCCCACAAAGGATAGGCAAGACTAGATTTTGACATATAGTATCAAGGCAATCTATGACAGTGACAGCTTTCTGCTGGTCACTATAGCCATACATGGTCATATCAAATAAATGGAAGAAGGCAGGCGCGTTATCCCAATGGAAGATGTGTAACTTTGGACTGCTCTTAAAATCTTTAATGATGATTGGTGCAGTATTTCTAATTTGAATTCAGGCGGACACTGGAGTTGCTTCAGGTGTAACTTCAGAAAGCGCCACAATAGTTGGGGGCATTTCCTGAACAGGTTGGATCATGCTGTCAGCACAACTTTCTATTTCAATAGATGCTGAATCATCCTCAAATAGATTCGCCTCGTGGTACTCATCTTGTGATCAAATACACTTAAACTCTTCAAGGTCTTCCAATTGTTTAAGGACTTTTTCCTCACAAGACAAGCATTTTTGTTATTTTCCTGAAGCTGATGATTTTTATTTATTTCCCCTTTTGAATGACTTTCAAGGTTTCAATTTTCTTCTGCAATGTACCTTCTCATTTTTGGATATTGAATAAATGTTCATATGTTCTTGATTTTCCTTTTCATATTTGAACTTTTTATCATCTAATTTGATGACTTTAAGCTTTAAGGAATCTAATTTGGATTGAGTTGCCAATTCTAATGCATTCTTATTGACAATTTCTATCTCTGTATGAAGCTTGTCAATTTTGGCTCTCATTTCCTTGATGAGATTTTCAAATTTTCTCTCCATATCTTTGACGGTATTCTTAATTTACTATCTCCCCTTGATTAAATCAAGCATGACCGTGTAAATTTCAGTGTTAGCACCCATTGGCACAGCTGCCTTCTGAGCTTGAACCAAATTAGCATCGTTTGATTCAGCTAATCAGCAATGTTTGTCCACATTATGCTTCGATCAGTAATTAAACCCAATTTGGTTGATAATCTCTTCAACTATCCCCAAAGTTTAATACTCAGCTCAGCCACCAGATTCTTAATTTGGGTGTTTTATTGCTGAAAACAATGTGATGTGGAATTCAAGCCAGCGCAAATCTGCTGAAAACTGATGTCTAGTTGTTGCATTAACGCCTGCTGAAGTACACTATTGTGTTGATTGTACTCAACTAGATCAGCGTTCACTGCCTGCTGCCAGACTTGTTAGCTTTTATGTTTCAGGTAGTTGGCTGCACATACATGATAGCATAATCACCGATGTTACCAATGCTTTGCAAATATCCCACTAATGTCAAAGTTTTCATATTGAGGAAATTTTTGAAGTGTCATCTTCGCTCTTCCTGATTAGTTGTGTGTTGGAATATTCCACAGCTTCAATCAAAAGTATCAGTCGGCAAAATTTGAAATCCTCTCATCAGGATATCACTAATACTACCATCTAGTACTAAAAAAAAGGATATCACTAATACTGGGTAAATTTTCTCAATTTGCTCCAAAGGTGGTCTGTAGATTGTTACAGCATTCTTGTTCACTCCAATCGTTAATAGATGGATATTGGGTATCCACCAGCATACCCACCTCTAATTGGATGTTTCCTCTCTGGGCTGCTGATGATCCTGCCTCCTCGTTCCTTTGGCGCTCCATATTAGTTAAATAATCTGCATTATTAATTTTGTATAAACTTGACTCAACCCCTGTATTAGGCACCATGTGTAAAAACTGTGGAGTTTTCACTAGTGCACAGGTTCACTTAACTACTGACTCTGGAAATAAACACAAACTTGCTAATTGTATGAAGACAATTAGCTTAGTTGAGACTTGATAAATGGGTAGATTTGGCCCTACTCTGGTGGATAATAATAAGTGACTTCAGCCCCACTCTGGCAATATATTAGAATTCTAGTGACTTTGGTATCACTCTGGAGTTGACACTTAGATAGGAAGTACTTATTCACAACTTCTCCTTAAAGTAAACAATCAATAATAGAAAATAAAATATTCACAGTTCTAAGGTGTTTATTGATACTGAAAATGAGAAAATATTTATAGGCGGAAGTATGGGAGGACATGTGTTAGGGGTAAATCGTGGTAATCACGATGGTCTTGGCATGCCTAGCTGACGAAAAGAGATATAGGTTCAAATTCAGGAAAGATTCCAGCTGATATTCACAAGGAATAGTCTATTTAAATCGCCAAGCGTATCAGCTCACATGTCATCTACCAAACCTGAAGTTTTCCCATATGTAATTGCCCATTTCAAGTTAATTTACTCATCTCTAAACTGCCAAAAAAATCTCTGATAAGATTATAATATAAATATTATTGGATATGATCCTATGAGAATTACAATTAACCGTTCAGTCAGTTATTATTGCTGACTAGACAATATAAATAAATTGTAATCCAAAGCTTAATCAATAAGCTAAATTAAAATATGTGAACCATTAATTTAAATAGATTGAAGCTTAATTAATCCCAAGCTGGATATTGTGATCATATAAAATTCCCACATCCACCCATTGTCACATTTGAAGTTTTTCAAGAAAATACTTTGGGAATTATCAAATCTTGTCATCTTACTTATTTCCATTAAAGGAGTTAAAGAGTATTTCTTGGAGTCATTAACCCTGGAGAAAGAGTCATCCTTTTAAGGGTATCCATTTTGGACAAAATTATCATGAAACTGCACTAATCCAGTGCTATCCAAGAGAGTTATGGGTCAATTGAAAATCTATCTCGGTATATCGTGCAATTTGTACATCCTGCACTTTATAACATTGTGCATCTAATAGGAGTCCATAATGAGGAACTTTGTCATCATATTAATACACAAAGGGCAAAAAAGGATGGTCTGAAAGCAGCTATATAATTTTGGCATCACAGAGTATAGGGGACATCCGCTGTTTGTTAAAAAAAAGCATTCCTACATTATTCAGCTCCATATCAAATGGGACTACTTATTCTGGCATCATTAAGTATGTGGAGGAAGCCATGAAGTTTCTTTAAAAGAACATATCAAAGTCAAACGAGAGTATTAGACGATTACTTGATTCCTTCAGTGAAGAGCTCCAAAGTCAAGATACTGAAACTTTAACAAAATGGCAGCCCAATCTTCGCCTATCCATCAACATGAGAAAAACAGATCTCCATCCTTAAGTTTTTGCTAGAGCAAGCCCTATGATGAATTGATGATACAAAGGCCCATCAGACCTCTGAAACCTCATCAGTGTCACAAAATATCATTTTCAGAGTAGCTCATGTTGAACTGAATCTAGAAAACTAGGCGACATAGGCGTCTACTCTTTCCATTACTGATTGACTCAAAAATTTAAAGGATGACATGAGAGGAAAATCCCCTATTGAGAGGACTTTAACCGAGTCTATAGTCACCTCATTGAAGATGATTTTCGCTGGAATACTCTTACAGAATATTTAAAAGCTAAGTCTGACAAATCTCATCAGAGCACTGAATGCAAAGAGATCAAGGATAAATTTTATCAGCGCATTAAAGTATTAGAGGATGATAAGAAGCTTTTGTGAACCTACTGCTCATCTACTCATCAACTAATCACATCTGGACATCCACATTAAGAATTTGGAGAACAATAAGGTCAGTCTAAAAAAAGAATTAATCTTCTGGATGTTACGCCTAAACTTACCCTTAATAAAATGGAGCAACATCAATCATCTACATGTCCAAATAAGGTGGCTCAGATGGCAAGTTGAAAAGAGTGATGTAAGAAATTAACTAACCAAATCTGAATCTCCAAAAGTACACATCATTACAAGATCAGAGGCCACTGCATTTATCCTACGTTCAAGGACAATTTTACACCTGGTGAAGGGAGTATTGCTTCTTTCCTCTATGTCTATGAAGCCATGATGGAAGGAGCAACTGATCATCAAAAGGTTAAGCATATTATCTTTTTAAAGCCTTATTGTCAAGAGGTTATGGTAACTTATATGGATGACCTGCATACCTGTAGAGCAGTTAAGGAAGCGTTCATCAAAGAATTCAGGTCAAAGCAGAGCCTTAGTATAAAGAGACAGGCCTTTATGAGAAAAACGCTATATTGGACTTAAACACTTGCCAAATTCACTAATTGCTTTTATATAGAAGCCCAAATGCTGTTGGCTAAAAGATGCTTAATTTGGGCGATGCCAAAGCCGCCATCGTTGCTAGCCTACATATAAGTTCTTACATTGCCATGCACTTCACATCTGTCAAATGAGGCTTCAATTCCGTTTTGGATATTAAAGAATCCCTACTCGATGTAGTTGACGCCCACAAGCCAGAAGCTTCCCTAAAGGCCCTCACAAAACCCAGAGTTTATACCGTGAAGGAAGCAAAACCTAACAAGGAGAAGAAGCTAAGATATAGCTACTGTAAGAGGAATAATAATAACAAGGATATGTGTTTCAAAAAGAACCCTGAACTTGTTGATCTGGGAAAAGAAAGGTTAGCTTAGGTGAGGTACCTCTAAAGCTTACTGACCCAAAGTACCTGAAAGCAAAACATTGCTGATTGCTCATATCACTTGCATTGAGAATAAACCAAATGATGACTCCAAAAAGGGGTTACAAGGATCCAGGTTATTATATATTAGGTTCACCCGCTTAGATTGCCATTCTTGATTGTTTAAACGCCAAAAATATTGATGACACCCATATTCCTGAATGCACTTACCTCAGTAAGGTTATCAGGTTTCCAAGGATAATCTGTACAGCCAGTGATGCTGATCATTACTTTGCCCTGTTGATCTGACCCATCTCAAATGTTCACAGTCTCCAGGATACCAAGAAAAAGTATCCCAAAACTGCTAAAAAGACAATGCAACGTTCCTCCTCAAGGAGGTGTTAGCTCATCAACAGAAATTTGGCGGAACTGATATTAAAGTGGAAGTTTTATTTCTGAAGGTCTGAGTCATGACTATATTAATATGGGATCTCCTATCAATGTTGTTTCATCCTGACATTATGAAGATTAAGCTCGCCACGGACATTGAGTGCACTCAAGATTATAGCACTGCCAGTCCAAACAGCACCCTTGGCGATCATTGCTTATTTATCTCTGCCAATCCAAGTTGAAAAGTTAGTTATCTCAGCTCCCTCAGTTGCCCTAAACAACATCCAATATGATATACTCATTGGGACACAAACTCTGATCGAATACAAAGGAGTTATCAGTATGATAGAAGGATACTCATCATTCCTCGACTATAAAGTTTCCATTTATAGATAATAAAGGCTCCAACATGAAGGGTTACACTTGTCTGGTCGAGTACCCCTGTTTCCACTTTACCTTTGAGGTATTCTATCTCTGAAAGAAGCATGAAAAATGCTACCCAACTTAGTAGATGCAGCAGAGGGAATACCATTTATGTCACTATGGAGAAAAAATTAAATCAGGTGTTTCAAAGATGATTTCTACTAAATATGCCACGAGTATACCCATGAACTGCTTTCTTAATATCCTAGTTTTGATGAAGTAAGTAGGGTTATACCAAGAGCTTTACCAGGAGTCCTTGATTTGGATTATTAGAGGCCTATTAGTAATTAAATGGGAATCTAACCAACCAAGATACTTTAGTCAAGAAACATTACAAAGATTGGTAGAGGTCAATTACTACCCATTGATGGAATTGACAAGGTACATTTATTGGTATTCACCTCGATTTTAGCCTACCTGCCAATAATTTAATTTGCGTTATCCCTCAAGTACAAGGATCTGATAATTTAAATCAGGAAGATCTTGAGAAAATGCACCAATTTATTTGAAGATTATCAAGATGTTTTCCCACGTCAGATGTCAACTATGTTCACATGAAAGTTTGAACACATAGTATCGATATAGGAGATTCAACCCCTATTTAATTGAAGCATACAGGAAGTTGAAGGTAGAGGAGCAATACGTAAAGACTGATCTAAAGCAATTATTGGATGCCAGCTTACTTGTGCCATCCCAGAGTCCTTAGTCATCCCCATTGTTACCCGTAAAGAAATAGAATGGTGGTCACATAATAGTGACGTTTTACAGGAAGCTTAATAGCCTCACTAAGAAGAATATCAATCTGATTCTAAGAATTGACAATGCTTTAACCTAGATTTCTCAGCTCAAACTTTTTTCCTCAATGGACCTTGCAAGAGGTTATTGGCATATGGATCTATCGCCAGAAGACCAAGACAAATGCGGCTGGATATGCATGGAAAAATTATTCCAACCTACCTGGCTCCCTTGGGAATTATGCAATGCTCCCACCTAACTCCAACGGCTATGGATCACATCATGCAAGATATTAAACTCAGTTGTGTGATTGTTACCTAAATGACATAATAATTTGAAAAGCCTTTATTGATCATCTAGACCACCCCAGTTTGTTTTTATTAACTAAGAGAGAACCACATCAAATTAAAAACCTGTGAAGTGTACCATTTTCCAGAAGAGCCTGGAATTTTAAGTACAAGCCATATAACATGAAGTAATTTTAACCCTTGTATAATAAGGTTGAAGCAACTCCAAGATGCCTGATACAGAAAGATCTTTCAAGGCATACATGTATATTTAGAAATGATGGGAGACTACCATCAATTTATCTTTGATTTCATGAAACTCGCTAAAACTCTCATCTGACTGCTTTCCAAAGACACCCCTTTGATATGAAGAGTAGATCAATGAGCTGCATGTAAGTTGATGAAGAGTTTGTTGAAGAGATGCTTATTTTATGACATCCAGACTATAAGAATCCATTCATCCTGTTTACAGAAGCCTCTGATTTAGTCATGGGTGCCATCCTCTCTCAATTGGATGATGAAGCATTGGCCAACTAGTGTCTTATTACATAAAAATGCTTTCCAAAGATGAGCAAAATTATAGTATTACGGAAAAAGTGCTTAGCTGTTCTCCTGGCGGTAAAACATCTCTGGCCCTTTCTGTATGGTATGAACTTTACAGTTGTTACAGCCACGCTTCTTTAAAGTGGCTGCAAACTATGTAAGGTCTTACAGAAAGACTATCCCACTGCAATCACAAACTTCAGCACTATGACATGAATATTATCTGTCAATCAGGAATGAACATATGAATTTAGATGGAATGACCATATTGCTTCTACTATATTTAGACAACAGCAAAGCTGAATGCTACACAAACTACTCATGAAGCCAGACTCTTGGGAGGATGAAGATGAACCAATTCAGATGATGCTCACACAACACTTTCAAAATACGAAGGTTCCTGACTTTTACTTTACAAGAAAGTTGGAATCAACTGGCTACCATAGTTGTGACCTTCAGAGCGGATACCAGTTATAATGGAAGCTCACCATACCTTAGGCCATGGAGGAGTCAGGAAAACTTATGAATGGATCAAGGATCACTGCTATTGGGGTAAATTACCTGACTCTGTAATGGAAGTCTTAGGCGCTTGCATCACTTGTAAAAAGCAGACACTACATATGGCCAAGTACAAGTATCATTCCGTGACCCCTCAGAAGCTATTCCACACCATCAGTTTATATGTCGTTGATCCTTTATCTGAATCCACAGGAGTGAACTGATACTTCCTTGTAAAAATCGATCATTTTATGAGGTGGGTCAAAGCAATAACTATTCCCGTGAAGACCACCAAAGCTATTGCTAAATTTTTATAATTAACATAATACTACTAGGCACAGTTGCCCGCTGTTATTTCTAAGTGATAATAGAAAGAACTTCAAATTAAGAGTTTTGAGAATCTTAGCTATGAGCAAGGGAACTTATGATTATTTTCAGCGCTTTACAAACCATAAACTAATATAATGTAGAAAGAGTGAATGAATTTTTTCAATACTACTTAAGATGGCCACTACTGATCCATTACTCTGGGACCAATACTTCCAAGTGCTTTGATGGCTTACAAGATAAGTTTCCATCAAATTATCAAAACTTCTATCTTCAAAGCCTTATACAGAAGAGAACCTGGAATCCTAGCTTTATTAGCTCGATAAGTTACCAGTGATATTACCAAAAATCCTGAGAAAGCGCTAAGGAAATTAACCCAAAAAAATTCAAATTCATTTATAAGCAATGACAAATATAGATGACTGTTACAAGAGAAGTATGCAGAGAATGCAATTTGCAACCTTTAACCACCCTTGATATTTGGACTTATTCCTATACTATACAATTTTATAGCAACCCAAGGAGAAAAATTAGATTCCATCTGGGTTGGGCTATATGTTATAACTTATAAACGCGGAGATGAATACTCAATCAAGTCCCATCTAGTACTAAAAAAAATACTCAATCAAGTCCTTAAAACTGGGGTAACTATCAACTGCATACATAGCTGATTCTTACATTAGTACTCCACAGCCAATTTTTCAAAAAAGGGGTGATGTAATATATCAGGATTTCAGAAATGTTGGGAAGAATATTAACTACTCAACTCACGAATCCAACTGGACACCTGGACCCAAGAAGGGGTAAAAGAAGCTACCTTGATTAATCACATGGGGAAATAGATAGTAAGTACAACTCAAATCAGCACTAGGTATATTCTGTCAGACTAACACAAGCCTAAAATACCCCAAGACAAAATCCTGCCTAAAATAGAATGAAAGATTATAAGAAGGTCAGGAAACAATTACTCATGGTGCATTTGAGGCAGTAAATAAAGATAAACCTGCAAAAGGGTAAGAATCTTGAAAATGCCAAATGATCAACCTAAGTGATACCAATCTCATCCAAATTGGCACATTCAACATTTATTGTCACTCTATCAAAAATATGATACAAAGACATCATACCATGTGGAATGCATTGCCTGACCAAGAGCCTCCCTTTAGAATTTTCCATCTCCATTAATTTTATTATTTCTTTTTTTAGTACTAGATGGTCCCAACCCAAGGGGGGGATTCATCAATGTTTATTGAATTACGCCTGGGCTCCTAAGAGCCTGAGGCGAGGGAAGGGGAGGGAGGAGGCATCGAGAAAGGGAGGGGGTTTGCGCGCCAGAGCCGTGCTGCAGTGACAACTGAGCGGGGAAGAGTTGGCGACATAGTGCAGACCTTCAGGGCCATCTCAAAGTGTACCTGAAAGTGGGTGATCATGTGTGGAAGGGTTCACACCTGCTGGTCAAAGGCAGCACAAAGGAAGGAGTTATGGATGGTCCAGATGGCTGTGGCATAGGCGAGGACACGGAGGGGTCAGTGGCAACCAGGGAATGTCTGCTCAAACATGAGGTCTTGCACAGGGTGTCCAGAGCAGGGCTGAGCATGGAGGAGCACGCGGGCCTTTGGCCAAAATGCGGCGACACCTGGACAGGTGAAAAAACGATGGAGGTGGGAGTCAATAGGCTCCACACAGCAGGGGCAGCTTTGGTGCTGGAAGGTAGGGCCAGTCTGGTCCCCTGTCCTGTATGAACAGTGGAGCACCCTCCATAAGGTGTTGGACACCTTTGCTGACAGGATAGGGTGATAGACGTCCTTCCACAATTCCTTAAGGTCAAATCTCACGGAGGGAGGGAGGAGCTCAAGGAGTCTTGGGCGGATGGGAGGACGATCTTGGGGGTTGAGGCGAGTTGTGACAACTTGTCCATTGTGCACAATTGCATGGCGACGGGGGCTGAGGCCAGGGCCTTCCCTTCTGTATGGGAAGGCATGGTGGATCCGCGCGCCTACTCGTTTCAGGGCAAGGAGAGCCTGGTTCCAGTAGGGGGATGAGGATGGTTTTAGGCGATGGCTTGGGTGGTTTGTGAGCCACTCCCCTAATGAGGTCAGAGATGCTCTAGGAAGACCCAGAGCTGCTGACACTGACTGGCGGAGGGCGGGCGTCCATTGGGGCATGGGGGTCGCGTCCCAGCAGACAATCGGCCATAGGAACTTCAGGAAGATTGTGGTGGCGTGGGATCGCGTGTCCAGAAGCCCTAGGCCCCCTTCATTGCAGGGTCAGGCAATGGTTGAGAGGGCCATTGGTGGATGGTTTGAGCCCCAGATCCAACAGCGGAGGAGTACATTGAGCCGCGTATAAAAGGCATCTGTGAATGGGCAGACGTGCGCTAGGAACCAGACTTTGGAGAGGAGGAACACACTGGCCATCAGAGCTCAACCCTGGGGGTGATGTGCCGCCGGTTCCAGCTGGCAATCCTGGAGTTAACTGCTGCGAGGAGCAAGTCCTCATTGTCTTTTAGCGCAACTCCTTGTTGGTTGGTGAGAACTCCCAGGTGACGGAAGGTACCGCGCTCAGGTTCAATACCAAATGGTGGGGGAAGGTGGGGGAACCAACCTGTACAACTGTTGTCTTGGAGATGTTGACCATGGCGTTGGACGCCTTGGTGTACCTCTCAATGGTCACAGCAGCGAGGGCAACATCCCCAGGGCAGCCAAATGCAATGGCAGTGTCATCTGCAAATGCCATGGTGCGTGTGGGGGCTTTACCTGGGACCAGAATCCTTGTTAGCTTGTCCTGTAAGGAGGCCAAGAGGGGGTCAAGGGTGATGTTAAAAAGGATAGGGCTCAGGGGGTCCCCTTGCCGGAGACCTTGTCCAACTGGTACTGCCACTGTAAAACCCATTGGCGCCAGGACTCTGGTGTGGAGCTGGTCATAGAGCGCTGATATCCAGCGCCTAGCTGCGGGAGGGAGATGGAAGCGGACCAGGGAAGCATCAATATACTTCCAGGCTACCCGATCATATGCTTTCTCCATATCCAGGAGAGCCACAAAGCCATTCACTTTACGAGAGTTAGCAGTCAAAGTCACGTGAAGGTCATTATAGTTGTCCCATAACGACCTCCCCGGAATAATACCGTGCTGGGATGGGGAGAGGCGAGGTGACACCCATTTGGTGATGCGGTTGGCCAGAAGCTTTGTGAAGAGCTTGTGGTCTGTGTTGATCAACGCTATGGGGCGCCAGTTCGCCAGGCTCTCACGGTCTGACTTCTTGTGAATGAGGGTCGTGATTGAGCCTCTGGAGTCGGGGAGGACCTCGCCATTCACCAAGAGTGCAGCGAAGAGGTCGCGGAGGGTTCTGGCTATCACTGCAGGTTTCAGAAGGTACACCTCAAAGGGTATTCCATCTGGGCCTGGGGCTTTAAGCCGTGGGGATTTTAGAAGGGTTTCCATCACCTCCTGGATGGAAATAGGCGCCAGTAGAGCCTCATCAGCCCGTGGGTCAATGGGCGGCTCTGGAGCCCGCCACAGGAAGTCTTGGATGTCCGATGGGTCCACCTGGGTGGCATGGAAGAGGCTGGAGTAGAAGCGGTGTAGTTCCTGAGTGATTTCCTCCTTATCTGAAGTGGTTGTAGTGCCAATCTTCAGTGCAGTAATATCCTGCGCTGTTGACAGGGCTTTCTGTTTCTGAAAGAAGAAGCGGGTGGGGCGTTCCCATTGAGCATAGTAACGAGATGTTGTAAAGTTTGCTGCCCGTTCTTCCTGCAGTGTGAGCTCCAAGCGGAGTGCTTCCTGCGCCGCTTCCCAGTCTTCCAACCATCTGGGAGAGGGCGAAGGCTGGCAGTTTCTCTCTAGATGTCTGATTCTGGCTTCCGCCCCTTTGACTCTGGCGCGAGCTGCAGTCATCTGGTCTTTGGCACAGTTGTAAGCAACGCGGGTGATGCCCTCCTTGGTCACCGCCCATCTAGCCTTGTGTTCAAGCAAGTGGGGTGGGGGTGAGGTGAGAGTCTCTCGGATGGTCATAGACAGCTTCTCCTTAGTGAAGGGGTTGTTGAGAAGAGCTGGGGCAACCCTAGGCCAGAACCTACGCGACGGTCTAAGTGTGGTGGTGAGGACAACGGTGAGTGACCTGTGATCACTCAGATGGTTGTCACGAGAGATGGGAGAAGAGACGCGGCCAAATAGCAGGGGGCCAATCAGTGCCATATCTATGCGTGACGCTGACTGGAAAGCTCCTCCATCATACTGGATCCTAGTCATGCAACCTAGGCCAGACGCGGAGGGTGGAAGCGCATCTATAAAGCCACTCAGGCGAAGGAAATCCTGGAGGTGACTTGATCCAGGGCGTTCCTTTGCTGCAGGGGGGTAAGAGTCATGGACGCGACTTATGGTTGTGTTGAAATCTCCTAAGAGGACTTTATTCCGTGGGAGATTAAGTTGGACGAGCTCCTCCAAGAACCAATTTTGCTCCTGACCTGCATTAGGCAGGTAGATGCTTGCAGTGAAGAGGGAGAAGTCAGGAGTGGTGAGTTTGGCCAGTATGAGGCGGCCACCTAAATATTGTGAAAAAGAATGGGTTTTAACCCGGGGATTCAAAACAATAAGGGCGGCATGGTTTGTCCAGAAGGAGTTTCCTCCAAACTGTTCATTCCATGCAGATTGTTCGTGGGGGAGGAATGGGGCTCCTGGACAGCAGCGATGTCAATTTGTGCTGACCTGAAGTTTTGGAGGAGGCAGGCTCTCCGCTTAAAGTCCCGCAACCCATTTGCGTTGATGAATTGCAGGGCCAGGGTGCTGCCATGGGGACTCATAGCTGTTCCCCTCCATGACCTGGGGGTTGCCGACGCTTAAACCTGCTGCTGTGAGGCGGCTAGTTTTGAGTCCTTTAGATTGACTATTAGCTGCAATCTGTGAGGAGCGTCAAGGGTTCTGAGGGGAAGGAGAGGGTGGGGGGCGGAGGACCCAGTAAGCCAGCCTAGGATGCTGCCCCCGCTCTGTTGCAGGGGAAGTACCTGAGGGTGCTCAATGGTGACCTCCGCGGTGTCCCCATCTGATGAGTCTGAGTCCATATTCACTTCCTCCAACACTGCAAAGGATCCGCGCGAAATGGACTGTGGGGTTGGGGTAGGACTCTTTGAGGTGGCACTTCTACCGCAGGCCGCGGGTTGCCAGTCCATGCTGGTGGGCATAGCTCCATTGGGAGCTGAGGGTTGATGCAATAAATCGCTGGTGGAGGTTGGTGGGGGTGCCGCGGAGCCCTGAGTGGGGGTGGCTGACGAGGGGCACCCTGTGGGAGATGCCTTGCGCTTGGTGAGAGAGGGAGTTGACTCTGGGAGATTGGAGGGGGTGCCCACTGGAAGGGGGCATGAGCGCGAAGGTATCCCATACCAATAGTGGGGTTAGCTGTTTCAACTGCTAGGCGTAAGGCCTCAGGGGACAGGTCTTGAACGGGAACCCATTATGTGGGTTGTG
Organism: Massospora cicadina; assembly: GCA_022478985.1. Classification (NCBI taxonomy): domain Eukaryota; kingdom Fungi; phylum Entomophthoromycota; class Entomophthoromycetes; order Entomophthorales; family Entomophthoraceae; genus Massospora; species Massospora cicadina. The sequence goes on from JAKSZP010004017.1 coordinate 133,342, forward strand.
GAATTGCTGCTGCAGCCACGTGGGATCGTTTTTGGCCTGGTTAAGGCCCCTGGGTGGTGGCTAAGAGGGCTTGTTTTTGAGCTGTGAAGCCACTATACAAGTGTCCAAGGGCATTACACCATGAACACCGGGGGCGCGCCTGATCAGGGTCGACAAAAAAGATCTCAGGGCATGCCCCAACTACCGGCACCTGAGGAATAACCTCAATGTTGCGGGATACAGTGGGGGAGGGGATGAACGACGCCCTAGCAGTGCGAGCTCTTTGAGTGGGAGCATAGTAAGAGGGGACGCTAAAGTCCACTGAAAGAATAGACCCAAACTCCATTAAACTACGATGGAGTGCCAGTTTAAGAGACTCAGGATCAACAGTTGTTGGTAGATTGGAAAAAGTAACCCATGAAATTTTCTCCAGGTGAGAGCGTGTGCGGGAGATGTGAAGAGATCCACGTGGAATAATGACCTGGAGGGTGGCAGCATGGTCAGCAAGGGCAGCTTCAGTGAAGCCCACATCGATGTAGTGGCCCTCCACTGATTCATGGATGGTGGTGTTAATTGGGAATGTCTCCGCAATCGTTGCAAAGTATGAGAAGTAATCTTCTGTATAGAATTCAACAGGGTTATGCCCATAATAAAGGCGAATTGCATGGGATAGAGTTGAGCGAGGTAGAGCTTTTTGCGCTCTAGTTTCGGCCCATTTCTTCTTAACATCAGCAATAAACGCCACTTTACGGGGATCAGCTTTGGGTAGCGTTGGTGCCAGAGGTTTTTGCCACGCCCCAGTGGCTCCTTTGGTACGTTTGTGTTTGCTTTGGGCTGCAATTGCGGGTTGAGTGTGAGCTGGTGGTTTGAACAGGTTTGTGGAGTTCCCTTGTTGCTGGAATGTTACAGCAGTTGCTGGCGTCATATTAAATTGAGGGGCGGTTTTTTGGGCCTCGCTAAATTGGGGAGGCCCATCCAGATTGTAATTAACTTCAGCCAATTGGGAGTAGGGAGATATTTCATCACCATCCCAATTTATTTGGGTAAATTCAGCCCGAGTATTTGCTGTGATTTCGTGGGCAAAACTCACTGGCTGATTGGTGAATTGGTCGTTTTCAGCATATGGAGATAAAGTGCCGACTTGAGAAGTGCCGATTATGGGGTTTAAATGGGACGGGTGAGATTGGAACTGGTGTGAAGTTCCAAAATCTGAACCATTTAAATCCCCATTGGGAAGAGTAGATTGTCCAAATTTGGTGCTTAGTGAACCAGAATGTGCGGCTAATCCAACCTTACATCTGAGGGTTTGGGGGCCAGGTGATTGTTGGGCCTCACTAAATTGGGGAGGCCCATCCAGATTGGAATTAACTCCAGCCAAATGGGAGGAGGGTGATGTTTCATCACCATCCCAATCTATTTGGGTAAATTCAGCCCAAGTATTTGCTGTGATTTCGTGGGCAAAACTCACTGGCTTATTGGTTAATTGGTCGTTTTCAGCATATGAAGATAAAGTGCCGACTTGAGAAGTGCCAATTACGGGGCTTAAATGGGACGGGTGAGATTGGAACTGGTGTGAAGTTCCAAAACTTGAACCATTTGAATCCTCATTGGGAAGAGTATATTGTCCCAATTTGGTGCTTAGTGAACCAGAATGTGCGGCTAATCCAACCTTACATCTGAGGGTTTGGGGGCCAGGTAGCTGGGTATCGCCCCTCATGGAGGGAGCCAGGAACACAGCGTCAGCAATAATAGATGGGCTGAATTAGCTGACACAATGGGGGAGGTGAATGCCTGGATGGGCTGAGTTGCATTCAATGAGCAGACGCCATTAAAACAGCGTGGGTGATGGCCTCCTTGGTTGGAGGGGGCCCAGCGGGTTGGTGGGAGGCAGCGCACACAGAGCTGTTAGGCGTGCAGGTTGCAGAAGTGCGATCAGGTGAACTGGCGCTAGTTGAAGTAGCTCCAGGTTGGGGGGTGGTGCCTGCTTTCATGGCTGCTGCTTGAGAGCAGGTGATTCTGGTTGACCCTGAGGTGGGTAACCGAGGGTTGCTTCGTTTGGGGTGGTGCTGGCTCGTTTATCATAGCCTGCGGGTTCTTTTGCGGGGTTTCCCGCCATATTTGCTAATAGTTTTCGTAAATCTCTTTAGTGGAGCTAAATTTCAGGCTGAATTGATTTTCGAAAAGTGATGCTTAGCAGAAAGAGATTTTATTATTTCTTTTCCTTTTGAAGTTTATATTATAATTATGACATATAAAACCCCTCTTAAATAATATAATAAAAGGAGCTATTAATTTTATATCTCATTTTAGTATTTAACTTTTATAAGCCCATTTTGCTCTAATTACCATAGGATGGATACTATGGCTGACAAAAAGTAAGCGGCGACTTAACATTTTTAAAAATAAAAAAGACTTGCCTTGCATCTTAGATGGCTCAAGGGTAGCCTGTCAGGCTTTTTAGCATAGCACCACCAAGCTCAAAATGGAACTCAAACAATAGCTTTAAATTTATTAGCCTTCTTAATCCATTCAAACACAATTTTTGGGTCTCAAAGAGGTTGAGATATGGATTAATTTTGATTAATCTGAGCGCTTTAGTAAGCCTTAATGAATTTGTGTGTGCTCAAACTATAAGTATTTGGTGACAAATACAAATTTTCTCATTCAAATTTTGGCTCATACCAACTGGTAGTATCTATAGAAGAGGTTGATGCTGGTAAATACTTGAGCTCCCACTGTGGCACTAAAGATGTGTGTAATGAGAGGCAGTGGGTAAGCATTATTCATTGGCATCACAACTACTGGAAAAGTCCAGGCCAATTGGGAGAGGCAACAAGGCCCACTGAATAGCTCCTTTTTTGGTCTTGAAAAAGCATGCAAAGCCTTGAAGTAGTCAATAGGGCCAGCAGATAATTGTTTTGGTGTCCCTGACATCAATGTAATGTTGCCCCAATATAGATAAAGAAGTATCATTTTCATCATTTTTTATACTGTTTTCATATTATTGAACTAGTTGAGGCAATTTCTTCTTTTGCGCAATCCTGTAGGTGCTCAAAATTTTGGATTTGTTTGAGAGCTTTGGCGCAGAAATAGGAGGTGAGTTAGGCTGCTAGTTGGTCCTGGCCTCTGGGGAGTAATGGTATTGGATGAGAAATGGTTTTATCCCCTGATTAGTTTGAAAAACCACTGATCATTTATAAAGTTGGCAAGGATTTTAAATTCCTTGAGGGCTTGTCATGGTAGTGTCATTGGGAAATAATAATGATTGAAGACAACTGCATTGATGGAGCATACTTTTCTGGAAATTTAAACAGGTAAGTTCAATAAATGGCTTCAGCAAGGCTTTTATTAGTGTTAGCCATCAGGAAAATAAGATTGCTTTGGGGAGTATCTTTGTAGCCAATATTGTGAAAAATTTTTTAGTAACAAAGTTTGTGGAAGAACTTGAGTCCAAAATAATTGGGAAGATATACCCAAAAAGGACTCCTTAGTACAAAGTTCTCAATTTATCAGTAAGAAGGGTTTTGGTTTCTGGTTGACATTATGAGTCAAATAAGGTCAATTTTTAGTCCAGAGGCTCCTGCTATTAAGTTGGACAGGGTATGCACCCTTTTAGGTCAAAAAGAGCTCTAACCACAAGTACCTACCTCTCACCCAAATTTCTGACCTAGAGCATACCCTAGATGAGCGACGGGTGGCTGCTGTACTCCCCAACCATTTTAATCCCAAACCCACTATTGTCTCAGAGTCTGCAGAGTTTTACATTAAGAAAGTTAGACAACTCTGTATATCTCAGTGTAACCATTCACTTGACTGTTGCAAAAGCCATAAAATGGGCTTAAAGTTGAAAATCAGATGATGTGTTGGAAAACAAAAAGATGTAGAGAATATAAACTACTTTATTATGTAAGAAAGTGACAATATTTATAGGGCGCATGGCGACAGGGTGCCTCAGGGACCTTTGTGGCCCCATGAGATCAGGATCTTTTACTTCCTTCTGGATCAACCACCTGAATGGTGCACTCATTGTACTGCGTCAACCTTGTAACTGCAGCTGTTGGGTCATCACCTCTCATAATTTGGGAAGTGGTGAAGGATGACTTGGGTGATTTCATAATCCTCATAAATGTGATACTTCCTGATTGAATCTAGTTTCAGTGCCTTCAGGATATGGTTCTGATTGCACAGGTTTGAGAGTCAATTGGTCTGGCTCACTTCAGGAGCAGGGATTTTGGCTTACTCATAATCTCAAATGTGACAACATTCCCCTTAAGGTCCTGTCAGAGGTTGGTTTAGGGCTAGAGGAACCGGCCATGTACTAGATTCACCACTGTCCCCTGATTGATGTCAGCATTGGAGTACTCAGAGTTCACCTTAAAATGACCTTAAAAGGTCTTGACCAAAGAACGTTGAGCTTATCTTGTCAACCTCCAGGTTGATGGTAAAGGGAGAATGAGGTTACCTAGTTAAAAAATGGGTAAGAAGGGTTGGCTGACATTAAATTAAATGTCTCTCTTTGGGTGGTGGTGACAATGCCTTGCTAATCTAGGTCTCGAAGCTAGACAATTTCATCGGCTAAGGCCCTTATAGTTGGATCATAATTCTCAGGAACAGAGATTTTGAGCAAAGGCTGTGCACAACTTGAGAGCTGAAGAGAACATCCATATAGAGTTTTAAAGGACATTCTAATGACTTGATGGTAGCTTTACTTGGTAGGCAAGCAACGCATTAAGTAGATAAAGATTCTAGCGAGCAGGTTGGAGGCGGCCATCTTCTGTAAAATAAAGATAAAGGTTCCATTATTGCGTTCCACCGCCCTTTGGTTGATTGGTTGTAAGGGTCGGAGAAACTTTGGTTAGTGCCAAAAATTGAAGCAAGTTCTTGGACTACCTGCGTGATAAATTTAACACATTATTTGAAAGTAAAGTTTGTGAGCATCCATGCTGAGTTAAAATGGATCAAATAAGGGATAGAGTTGTGGCTTTTGCAGTAGCAGTGAGAACCAATATTGTTTTGACCCATTTGGTTAGATGATCCAGGGCTATGAGAATATATCTAAAGCCATGTAATCTAGTGGGAAGAGGGCCTATCATATTGATGCTAAAGATGATGGAGGGTCCCATTGGGGTGATGACCGAGTGTTGATATTGAGTACTGGATCAGTCTTGGGATTGGCGAGTCATACATGCCTCCAAGATCTCTTTGATGGTCTTTACCATTTGGTTCCATTATAATTGTGACTTCAACCATTTGTGAGTCTTCTTAACTACCCCGTGTCCCACAGTAGTATGGCCCTCTAGGATAAAGTTAGTTTGGGAAGAAGGATGGACATAAGGGAGCCATCTCTTATTAAATCTCTTGTAGAGCAGCCCAACTTGATCTGAGTATCTCAGGTCATCTTTCAGAGCTCAGCTTGGAATTCAGAAGTTTCCAACTTTCAACGCTAAGGTTGACCAATCAGATCATACAGTTAGTTCTTAGATGTCAAAGTAGCTAGCGCCGGCATCTGTAGAGGCCATCAGTGTTTTGGTGGATCATGCCCATGCAATGAACAAAGGTGAAGTCATAGCTCTGCAGTAATAAAGCTCTTCTGGATAAACGGCCATCTGGGTCCTTCATCTGCTGGAGCTACCAGAGCAAGGAATGGTCAGTGATGATGGTAAATTGGGTACTGTAGAGATAAGTCTGAAAATGTTTGATGGCTAGCAAGACATCAAGACATTCCCTTTGATAATAATGTAGTTCCGTTCATACTTACTTAGAGTCTTTCCAAAAAGGCCACTGGATGATCAAACTGATTTTCGTCATGCTGAGCTAGGATAGCCCTGACGGAGACATTGCTTACATCTGTGAACAACAAGAAGGGTTAATCAAAACGTGGGTGGACTAGAATGGGTTTAGTATATAGAATGGTCCTCAATGCATTTAAGCCTGATCCTGTTCAGGCTGCCATTCAAACGGCAAGTTCCTTGCAGTAAGTGAAATAGAGGCCCTGTTAGGTTGGCAAACTGAGGGATAAACTGACAATAATAGTCCACCATGCCTAGTAACACCTGAATATCCCTTAAGATCTGGGGCGCAACATTTTTTCTATGGCATTAAGTTTTAGTATGGGCTGGATGCCATACTTTATATCTTTATGTCCCAGAAACTCCATTTCCAACTGGAAGAAGAAGCACTTTGAAGGTTCTAGTCATATAGAAGCCTTCAAGAGCAAAATGAAAACTTCCCTGAGATGCTTGACGTGTCCATTAAAAGTTTATGAGAAGACAGTGATGTCATCTAGGTAGATGAGGACACACAACAGCTTTAAGTCCCCAAAATCCCATCTATGGCATGTTGAAAAGTGTCTGAAGCATTACAGAGTCCCAGAGGCATTCTCATGGGCTTGAATAGTCCTATATTGGCTATAAGTGCACACTTGGCTAATCCTAAGGGGCGAGCTCCACTTGCCAATATCATTGACAAGGTCCATTATAGAAAAGTACTACGATTTTGTGAGCAACTGAAGAGAGTCATAAATTAATGGCATGTAATAACTTTCCATCTTGGTGATGAAGTCAAATCATCGATAGTTCATCACCACCCATTGGCTAACATCCTTCTTCTGAACCATCAAGAGAGGAGAGGCCTAAGTACTGCGCGAAGGCACTAGGAGTCTGACTTCAAGTTGTTGTCTGAGCTCAACTGCCACCTGGGCTTCTTCAGCCTTGCTTTTTTGATAAGGTTGGGACTAGAAGGGGGAGCATCCCCAGTCTCCACATGATATAGAACTCCGTTCAATCTCTATTGTCATAGGTTGAGGCCAAGAATATGTCTGAATACTCCTCCAACAATTCTTACACTTTAGGCTTTTGGTCTTCAGTGATATCCTTTCCTAAACTGGTGTCAACCAGGGAACAGGTGGGGGCATCTCCAACCCAAAGTCCTATAGGCTACCAAAGCTACAGACGACATTGATAGCCTCCACTGGTAGGAGGCGGACATACTTGGCAATACTGTTTGGGCCTACTACCTTAGGTTTGTTGGTAAGGTTAGCCAACAACACTGATAAAGATCTGGATAAGCTGGATCCAGAATTCCTGGCAGGTTAGCACCTTCTTGGCGGATTGGTTATCTAGGCCTTGGATTTCAAGCAGGTATCCAGAGGGAAAGTTAACATGAATCCAGGTGTTGGCAATGACTTGGGACTTCAGAGGTATCGTGGTCACCCAAGGTAAGAAGATCAACATGATTTCTTGTCCATCAACAGCATGGGGTAACCGGACCCAAGAGTCCCTCATGTGATATTTGAGCTGATCAATTTGGCCCTCACTCTCCAATAGGCAGGCTCAGGCCTAGACATCTGTCTTATGATCACAGGAGGTTTCAAAGATCAGTGGGACCCAATGACCTAGTAAGGATAGGGATCCATCATTGTAATAGACTACAGATGATTAATCTCAAAGGAACTGAGTTTCATGAAGTAGGTCATAGCTAGGGTTATTCAGCGCAACGGCAGGGATAATTATAGAGATCTTCCTGAATAAGATAAGTAGGGAAAAATAGGCTCCTATAGATAGAGTACATTACAGGCCAGTATTGCCATACTTTATATAGTGTGTCAAGTCCAGAGTGATCTTGATGCACTTCATCAACTTGGACAATTTAACGTTCATGAGGGAGCCACTGTCAACTATGAAAAAGACTGGAATCTTATGAACTCAAACTGTGGTATGGGTAACTAGGCTTCTGAACTTGGGAGGTAGCATGAGAAGCATGGGAGTATAATTGAAAAAGTGTAAGCAGTATCAATTTCTTTATTATTGGTGGCACCAAAACTTCTTCTTTAGGTACAATAGCTCTAGGATTGTTCAAGGTTATGGAGGATTCTTGAGGCTGGGTAGGGATGTCAGTATAAAGCACCTCGTCCTTCATATTGATGGGCCTTTTCCCACCTCCTCAGCAAGTCTTTTCCAGCAGGTCTTGGTGCTGTGTCCAGAACCGTTGCAGTAGGTGCATCAATGTCAAGCATTCTTCTGGTTTTCAAGCACATGAACTCAAGGATGGTTGGAGGGACCTGAAGAAGCAGCCTTGGGGTGCAGGGTCAATGCAGGTATATCTTTGATTGCTTTCTTGATTTCCTGGATGGAGGTAAAACTGTTCTTTTGTCCAATCATTTGAATTTGAACTTTGGGGTAGGATCCCAACATGGAGATGACAGCGGTGATAGCATCATTAAAGGTATTACAATTGGTAGTAACTAAAGGTTGTGCTTGGGTATAAAAGCAGCTGGTGAAACCCATGGAGCTCTCCCCTTTATTCAGGCGGATACCCATGAACACTTGTTTTTGGTTGCCCAGGGTTTGATTGCTGCTGAACTCTTGGATTAATGCCATATGGACCTGTTCCAAGGTGTTGCACATCTTCAAATGGGTAGTCATGATCTTACGGGTAGTGCTGTTGAGACAGGAGATGTTATGCTTCACTTTCTGTCAGTTGGTGGCCTCCTCCATAAAACTTTCATATATATAGTGTTAATTCTTGGCGTCTAGGCTCAATTCTGCCAAGTCGGTTTTCACAGGGTATTAGCCACTGAGCAACCCAATTGGATGATATGAGGATCGCTGACTTTCTAATAAAACTCAATAAACTATATATGGAGCTATCGCCCCTTATTTTGACCTTTATTTAATATAAATCACAGACTATTTGCAATTACTTAATCACCAGAAAAGACCTCCTTATCAATACTCCATGTGACTCTTTATATCTCATTTCCCCAAGACAGATGCATCCTTAGCTTAGTAGTCTTCTATTCGTCTTCCCTTTACTAGAAGCTCTTATTCATATTTAATCTTGGCCTAATTCCCTTTGATTCACCTAATGGTCATCATTTTGATCGATTATAATTCATATACCCTTTTCTATAAATCTTGAGACTTATCTCAATTCCCCTTTGATCCACCTTATGGGTAGCATATCGTCCAGTCATATCAACTTCCCAACATCACCCCCCTTTGACTAGACAATATGCTCTTACTGTTTATATGCTCAGAGGAACTTTGCATGAACTCAGTTGATAATCCAACCCCCGCAGGTTCCTTGATAGTGTAGACATCCATTCCAGTCTTCTTAATTATTTCAAATGGCCTGGCCCAGATGTTGGAGAGCTTTTTTCGCCCAAATCCGTGCTGGTCATAGAATAAAACATGTTCCTCACAAAGAACAGTGGAAGTCCACTCCATCTCTTCTGGTCGGCTGCCTGATTGTGAATCTTCTTAGCCAAACTGGTGGAGTAAGCTTCCATTTGCAGCTTTATCAATGTATCTGTAAGAGTCTTCAAATATTGCTGGGGATCCACACCACCAGTGTCCACTAAACATGAATAAAGCAAGGCGGGCAGAGCTGGATGTCAACTATACCGCAATTGAAATGGGCTCTTACCAGTGGATGAATGATAGCTGATATTATATGAAAGCACAGTGGTAGGTAGAAGGGCACTCCATTCTGAGGGCCAATCCTTTACCGATCTGTGGAGTATGTTCACTAGGGTTCCGTTGACCCAGTCCACCATCCCATTTGATTACAGACGATATGGGGTGGTCAAGACCCCACAGATCGCCATCAACTCAGTCAACTTTGGCAGGATATGCGAAGTGAAGTTGGTTCCATTACTGTCAGAATGAACTGTAGGCAGCCGTGTTGCTGTATAACACACTCCATAATATCCTTGGCAGTGGTGACCGCGCCCAAATTGCTAATATCCCTGGCCTCCACACATCGGGTCAAATGATCAATGACAACGATCATACACTTGGATCAATTGGCGCTAGTTGGCAGAGGTCCTACTACATCAATGGAAACGGTGTGCCAGGCGAACTAGGGTTTAACCAGCTGGTATGTGGTCTTCTTGTGGAATAGTTTTTTCACTTGACACTGATGGCAACGACTAACTGTTTCCAATACATCATAATGTATGCTCTCTCAGTATCAGGGTCACAAAAACTCCAGCGTACTCCGCAATCCTCCATGTCCTACAGCCTGATGAGCATCCATAATAATTGAGGGTCTAGCCAAAGGTTTAGGGAAACTCAGCGTCAAGTCTCTGATCTGCTTATATAGTTATTCTCCACATATGAAAGTATCCTTCCTGAGTCCATCTAATACCTTGATCACTTGTGGCGGCTCATCCTGGTATTTTTTCTCCACCATCTTCTTGTACATTATGTCAGCTAAATCCGCTGTGATAGTGACCGTTGGCAGCCAAGAAAGACAATCCACGCTTTGATGTTTTGCTCCCGGGCAGTGTATAATCACAAAATTATATGCTTGAGCTTCAGAGCCCAATGTGCAAGCCATCCTTCCGGTTCACGCAGATTCTGTACCAGCACAAGGAAGCGTGATCCGTCACTACTTGGAATATTACCCCATGCAAATATACCTTAAACTGTTTGTAAGCATAGATCACCACTAAACACTCCTACTTGGTTATGGTGTAGTTTCGTTTGTGACAGTTTAAGCTTCAACCACAGAATGTGACAGGATGCTCCACGCCGTCATCGTCCTTCTGGGATAATACTGCCCCTATAGCGGCAAGGGATGTATCCATTTGTACTATGAAATGTTTGTCAAAGTTGGGATATTGCAAAATGGGTGCACTTGCTAATGCGGTTTGCAACACATTGAAAGCGTTCTGGAATCATTCCATCTAATTGAAGGAAGCGTTTTTCTTTAGCAACTCGAAAAAGTGGGGCCCTGATGCAACTGAAATTGGGAATGAACCATCAGTACTACCCGACCATCCCCAGAAACACCTGAATGTCCCGCTTATTCCCTGGGCGAGTCATCTTGTTTATTGCTTCCATTTTAGCTGGCTGCAGTTTAAGCCCAATTGATTCCATGACAAACCTGAGGTATTCCAATTTTTCTTTAAAGAAATGGCACTTCTGAGGCTTGATTTTGATATTATTGGTAGCGAGGCGCTGAAAAACTTGTTCCAAGTGGGCAAGGTGCTCTGTAAACATCTGCAAGAACACATTGATGTCATCGAGGTAAATTAGGACGCAGGACAGCTTTAAATCACCTAAAATCGTATCCTTGGCATGCTGGAATGTATCTGGGGCATTACACAACCCTTGTGGCATGTGAGTCAGCTGTAACAATCCTCTTGAAGTGATGATCGCACATTTCTCCCATTCCGCTAATGGCAATTTGATCTTCCAGTACCCCAAGATCAGATTTCATGGTGGAAAAATAATTTGCCCCACCCAATTGGTCTAACGCGTTGTCTATCCGTGGAAGAGGGTAGGGATTTTTCTTCATTACATTATTGAGTTTATGATAGTCAATAACCACTCGATTTGAGCCATCCTTTTCCTTTACAATGAGCACAGGTGATGCCCACGGACTGTTTGATGGCTCTAGCATTTCTTGCATGATAAATTTATCCACATTATCGGAGACAACCTCTTCCACTGCTTTTGAACATCTAATAGGTTGCAATCAAATGGGAGGGTGATCCCCAATATCTATCTAATGTTCCACTCCTTGAGCGCACCCCAAATCACGATTGTCATGTGTAAAAAATATCATGATACTTTTCAAATAATGCCATAGCCTTATCTTGCTGTTCCGCCAATAATCCCATGAGCACTTACTGCATAACCACAGTCAGTAGTCAAACGATGATCTTGCAGGTAGTCTGAGATCCTCCCATGAGCCAAAATCATAAATACGGCGAACTTCCTCTATAGGAACTAAGTGTAGGTAAGCCACCACTTGGTACCACCAGATCATTATTGCCTTCTTCTGTAAGTTTGCTAGCAGCACTTTCACCTCCCCATTCCCAGGTCGCAGTAACCCTGGAGCCACATGTGGTTCAAGCTGCGAGTGCTGGTGAGGCGCCATAATTTCTCCATAAATCCCTTTAGGGACATCAATTTCAAGCCCAGTCCCTACTATGTACTGGTGTCCAGACGGTAGGCTCAAATTTCTCATTGCCCAAAGTGGGATCCCTTTGTACTTGTATATCTGGTTGGAGAGGGTCCTAGTCCACTGACTCAGTCATTGTTAGCAGACAGGAATCACTCTGTCACTGTACGCTAGATTGATTTGACTAGAGCAGACTGGATCTGTTGGGATTCCACAAGAGGTAAAATATATGGGGATCTTTTGGCCTAAAATAGTAAGAGTTTCCTCCACCATATTTAACAACACCAATTTCCTCATAAAAGCTGCGCCAATTAACATATCGTAATTGTTATTTGGCAAAACCACCGCCAGAGCGGACGTCTGGACTAACCCAAATTATAAAGGCAACGTGCTATATGCTCCTTCAGAAACAGTGCTATGTGTTCGCGCAGTCCTGTATACTACTCGATGGTCCACATCCTGTTTCAACATAAGTTTAGCCACCAACCAGGTGGAGACTATGTTCACAGGTGCTCCCATGTCTATGATAGCACGGATTTTTGTGTTTTGAACGAAAATGTCATAGTAAGTACATTCTGAGTAAGAAAAACCATCAGTGTTTATTACTTTACGTCCAAGAGCTTTGTGTTACTCAAAAAGGAGGAAATTCCCTTGCTAATCTGAGGATACTCACTAGTGATTTTCTCTACTTGAATGGCTATGTTAACCCCTACTAAAGAGGCGACGTTTGTAAAGGGATGTACGTTGCTTCCAGTCTTTTCCAGGATCTGCCACGCATATGGCTTCTGCATGTCCTGGAAGAACTTGGGGCTATGGGGTGAATTTTAACTCTCAGAAGCAGAAGCAGGGGTATCCAACGAAAGCTGTTGGTATAACAAATCATCCGATTGAGGGTAAAAACTGCCCAAAAATATTTTGGGAATTGCTAGGGACAAGTGAATTGGACTTAGCGGAGGTAGAGCGTCCCATCTCTTATGCTTGAGCTTTTCCCTGCTCAATTTTTTCAGTTGGCATTGAATACTCTTTGGGCCTGCTAGGACAATTACCTGCATAATGCCCTCTTCGTCTGCACTGGAAGTAAGTGTTCATAAAAGGTTCATGTATATAGCTTGTGGTGGAAGAACCAGGTCAGAAGTTGCCAGTATGGTTTCAAGGTCGTGGATGAACTGGCGAAGCGTACCTGGGCTGAAAGGGGTCCACTGACTTATATGAGGAACGAATATGTTCCAGCGGCTGATAACCCAGTCGCTGCAGCCTATATCCTGAAGAGTTTGGAGCTGTGACAGCAGAGGTTTTTTGGGCTATGTTGTGGGCGTTGATCATGGCGGAGAGTCGATGTAAGGTGTTCATGATCTGGATAAGTCTGGCATCTCCATATAACATGTGAGACATAGTGTTATATAGTTCCCAATGTGGTTTGAAAGCCGCTGTCATCACTATACTGACATCCTCAGCAGATAAAATGTTAGCTCCAAGTAGGACATGTGCTTCCGCCAAAAAACGCTCAGCAAATTTTAACAGGGTCTCATTTTTGGTGAAACTTTATAGTCATAAAGTTGGCTTTCCATTGGGCCACCTTGGTAGCGCCCCCAAACATCCAGAAAACAAATGCTTTAACTTCTTCATAGGATACCAAAGTATTTGGAAGATAGCAGGTAACTTGATCAGTGCTTTCCACATCTAGAGCGGACAGCAACAGTTTCACTTTTTGTCAATCAGTAGCCCCTTCCACGGTGAATTCAAAATGCTTATAGTAACCATGTAGATTCCCATCACAACTGAAAGGAGGTAAATTATCAATTTGAACAACTTCGCCTTGCTCCAGGTTCCTGCTGCAAGGAGCAGGCGAATTGGTTTTGGAGTGACTATGGAAACCATCCCTTTGTGCGTTATCATACAGCCAGCTGGACAGACTTGAATCTTATGAAAAGGACTCAGAAGAAGTGGTGTCTCATGGGGGATCCATTATAATGCCCGAGGGATATTCATTTGCTGATCCATAGCATTCTATCCCCAAATCGCCACTAACTGCCCCCCTTCTCCCAGCTCCAGCATGCCGCACGAAATGTTTGTTGATCAACTTCTCCACTTTAACTGAATAATATTCACACCATCCATCCTGAAATTCTTGTTGCAGCGTTTCATACTGATGTTGCAACTCCTGGCAGAATTCCCTCTCAACGTTTAGTTTCTGTTCCATGTCTTATAATTGTGAGAGGACATTTTGATTATGTTTTGCAGGTGGGTTTGCTGCCAGTTAGCATTATCCGCTTGTTGATTGGTGTCATTTATTTGGTTAACAAGGGATGCTTGTACCCGGACCAATTCCTTGTTGGCCCATCAAAGGGTATCAAGGCGCCCTTGCATGTCCGCATACTCTCTTTTCTCACCAATTGGAAGAGGGAAGGCTCATTGGCTCTCAGCCTGACTAATGACTTACAGTTGTGTAACCTGATGAATAAGCTGGAGATATTCAGGAGATGTTGACCAAAGGATAAGCGTGTTATCTTCCATTCGCTTGGTACTCCATTCAATGCAAAGTTGGGTTAATTCAGCTGATAAAGAGCCGACTTGGTCTGCCACTTGCCGTTCCATCAGTGTCATTTTTTCCCTAAGCTGGGCAATCATGGCTTCAAGAGCTTCCGCCCATTTGTCTAGATCCGTCATAAAGCTCTTGGTATTATTCCCCAATGTTGAACGTCCTGAATCCACTCCACCAATAGGCCATGCTGATCCAGCAGTTCTCTTATTACTCGAGGTAATTATTAATTTAACTGTGGTACCAAAAGGTCCAATTGACAGCGAGCGTCCCCCACGCAATGGTCCATCTGTACCAGCGCCCCTTGTACCTCTGAAAATGAACAATCAAGGCGGTTGAGTAAGAAGGCAAGTATTGTTTTATTGTGCTCAAGAGAACCATAATACATCTCCAATTTCTATATTGTGGCGAGACAGCACATGCAGTAGCTGTCAAATTGATGGTTGCACATAAGTGACTAGATATTCCTCAATTCTGTGGGTACCAAGGTGGCGAGCCAACCCCATTGTAGTTGTATCCAATTAAGAAATGTATAGGGCGTACCAATTTTCCTGGTATTGTTGGTTATAGAATAAACTCAGACCGTTTTCCCCAGCCTCATCTTCATATAGGCGATATCTGCGCAACAGCCACTCCATGATATTTTGCAACTGCTGAGGAGTCACATTTGTGGAGCATCCTTGTTGGTTGGTCGTCATCTCAGAGCAATTTTTTAATTACAAAATTGATCATAACTTTATCATCCCCTGGTTCAATCACAGTAAATAATGTCAGTTCGTTGTTAGGTGCCTCTCATGCTTCTTCAGCATACTGTGCATGGAAACCAATTAAATTATGTTGGAACAAATGAGGGCTCATCATCATATCCTATTGTTGAATGACTACAGTTGACCAGTGGCCCCCTGTAGTGAGCATCACTTTTAATTCTCAGCGTCTAGGCTCAATTCTGCTGATTCAGTTTACACAGGGTATTAGCCACTGAGCAACCAAATAGGACAATATGAGGATTGCTGACTTCCTAATAAACTTGATAAACTATATATGGAGCTCTTGCCCTGTCACGATTCTGGTATGACTGGATGTTAATCTCTAAGTCAATATGATAGAATGGATGAAATCCACCGAGTTGTTTTGAGTATGATTAATTCAAACATGCTTCAAAATTGGATGATATTGGGTTGCTGGTAAATCGGCCAAAATGGGTGATTGTGAATTAAAGCATGAACAAATGAAGAATTGGTGGAACCAATGAGACACAGCGAAGTGAATTACTAAGCCATGAAAGTGGTACCATCCAAAGTTGCTATGATACAAGTGGGATGAGATGATTGAGGGAGGTAGGTTGTTAATAGTTTAGAGTGCGCGGAACAGAAGAGGGCTGCTACAATTATTATATTAAATAAAAGAGCATAGTGGGAGCAAGAGCTCCACACTTATTAATAAGTTTATTTCTGTTGGTTAAAGGGCAACGGTCCTCATATTGTTGGTCCTATTGCTCAGTGGGTTGAACCCTGTGCAATTTTGTTTTCGGCATATCTCCATGGACACACCAATTTTATAACATGCCCCTTATTTTGACCTTTATTTAATATAAATCGCAGACTATCTGCAATCACTTAATCACCAGAAAAGACCTTCTCATCAATCCTCCGTGTGACTCTTTATATCTCAGTTCCCCAAGCTGGATGCATCCTTGGCTTGATAGTCTTCTATTTGTCTTCCCTTTTTTTTAGTACTAGATGGTATTTGTCTTCCCTTTTCTAGAAGCTCTTATTCATAATGAATCTCATCCTAATTCCCTTCAATTTGCCAAATGATCATCATTTTTGATTGGTTATAATTTGTATACCCTTTTCTGTAAATCTTGTGACTTTTCTCAATTCCCCTTCTGATCCGCCTTATGGGTAGCATATCATCCAGTCATATCATCTTATCAACATATAGGAAGGAGGGGATGCTTTTCTGGCCTGGGTTGAACATTTCTTTAAGATTAGGTTTAAAGTTAGTTACAATAGGAGAGGAAAAGGTGTTAATGCCAGGGATGGGTGATGGAACAGAGATCTTGGTCTCTGCATAGTTGCGGAGGACCTGCTGGTCCAACCGTCATCTTAGGCCCTCAAGATCCTCTTGAATGTCATCTCAGTTTTGGTTGAGTGAGGAAACGGAAGTCTTATTTGCGACCTGCTTTTTAGGGATTGAATGCCAGCGCCTTGAAGGTAAATCTGACTCCTAAGGGTGGTCAAGTGGGTCTCAAACCCTTAACAAGTTTGTTTGATCTGAGAGATGTAGTTATCAGTAATCTTGATAAAGGCGTTAAAGTTGTCCATTTTGTCCAATAATGCCTCAATGGAGACCCTAAAGTCAAGGGGGACTCTGTCTAATTGGAGTTTGCATCCCTGAGCTACATTCCAAATATGATTTTGTAAGGCGGTCAGAGCTGCTAACACATCCTTTTGCCAAGGGTCGTCAGGGTCTCTGGAAATAGATACCACAGGGCCTGAGGGTCCTCGAGGTCCATGGGGACCTTCAGGTCCTTCAAATCCAACACATCCTTCAGGCCTTTGGGCCCCCTAGGCCCTTCAGGTTCCTCACTTCTGATGGTGTAATTGCGAGAGGCCAGCTACCAATCGTGTTGTTGCAGGGTTTGTATCAAATCTTTAACTTGGTGGAGGCGCTGGTCCCAAGCAGCCTTGAAGAGTTTGATATTATGATGCAGATGGTCCTCAAGGTAGTTGGAGATCCCGCTATTCAACACCACAATTTGGTCTTAAAATTTGGTGATTAATTGTCAGTTATCAATAATGGTCTCATGGTTGTCGTGGATTAAGGAGGAGGCTTCATTGTAAAAATTAATGGCATGGGAATGTAAGGTTTTGGTGAGCCCCAGTTATCATGAGGCTTCATGATGGTGCAACCCAACTGGAGGAGGTTATGAATATCCAGGTGAACAAAGTTTGGAAGGTAGCGTTAAGTTCCCAGGGTGAGTTCTCCCGCTTCTAGCTGGGCCAAGGTATAAAGGTCCTGCATAATAGAGTGTACAGAGGAGGCGCAGGAGCAGCTGGAGCGGGCACCCACAGAGTAGATGCTATCTATTAACTGTTGTACAATGTCTTTAGGGTTCTCATACTAAAGTTGATACTAATTTCCATCAACTGAGAGCAGGGAGACCTGGAACGTGGCCTAGAATTATAGACTCTCAGGCTGCTTGGGTGGCACTTCATACTGCGAGGTACTAATCCATCAAGCAACGCATCTCAAATGATCAGCAGATTCATCTTTGTGATTGCTAGTACGCTCCATTATTCATGATAGACGTTTTCATTTAGGACAGCTCAGAGCCCCTTGTATTGAGCACCACTTCACTCATCATAACAGTTCTCTTGACTGTTGCTAAAGTCAAAAAAATGGTATTAAAGCTGAAAATTAGTGGAGAGGTCAAAAAACAAAAAGATAGAGAGTATATAAGCTACTGTGTTGCGTTTAAAGTGTCAATATTTATAGGGCACATGGGGACATAGTGCCTCAGGGACTTCATGGCCTCATGAGAAAGGATCTTTTACTGCCTTCTGTATTGACCACCTGAATGGTGCCCTCATTGTACTGAATCATTCTTGTGACCGCATCAGTGGGTGAAGTGCCTCTCATAATTCAGGAAGCGGGGACAGTATTCCTGAAGGTGATTCCACCAGTTCTTTTATGCATTATGCTTCTTGATTAAATCTAGTTTTGGCGCTTTCTAAAATTTCGTCTATGTGGTTTAGAGAGCTGATTAGTTGAGGCTCAATTTGGGAGCAGGGTTTTCAGCTTGCTCATCATTTCAAATCCTGAAAGTACAGATTTGGAAAATTTTAGAGAAACCACCCTCCAAGGTCCCCACCTCCACCTCTAAAATCAGCTCTATCAAGGGCTATCATTTTGGTAAAAAACTGATCTCTGTGGCAACCCCAGGTGAAAATAATGGTAATAATAAGACAAAATCAAGGAAAAAGTTAAAAGTAAATGGTCAGAAATGGGGATTGAACTCATCTCCAGATTTTAAAAGTCAGTTAAGTGGATTCAGAATTTTGGAGCTCACAAAACAGCCCAAGAACTTTTCAGAATCTCAGCTGATAAGACAACTTCAGAGAATTAATTGAACTACTGATCTCTATGATTATTGACTTCGAAAAATTGGCTTTGATGCCAAGGTTAAACTTAGCAATTTTCCCCTCCCCAGATCAACCTTAAAACCTAACACCCTGCCAATGGTAAGGTCTTGAGTTATTTTTTGTTTCAATAAAGTTTAAATACTACTTTCTTATTATTTGAATTTTTACTAGTTTGTTGTAATAATTGAAAAACTACATGCTGGTTCTATTATAAATTATGGCAGTGAAAAAGCCAACCAAATAGTTCCTCATAGAGAAAATTAAGGTGTAACTTCTGGTTAAACCCTAAACTACACCAATATTACAAAAGCCCGCAACTCCCCAAATCCTTAATAAATCAATAAAAATGTAAAACCCCCTTTTACCCACCACAAATTAGTAAAACCAGGACAGATGTCACCTTGTAGTTTGGAGCTGCTTCCAGGGAAATTGCTACCTCCATGCCACAACTCAGTTTATCTTGATTTACCCATATCATGAACCAAGATTTGGTGTAAATCTTGACATAAAGTAAGGCTCAATCTGCATGGATCACTGAGTGATATGGGAATCGTGATATCTTTTAAAATCTTGATGGCAGAAATTACATCAAGTTGATAGAGAACAACTTGTTAGGTTATAGCATCCTGCTGAGGAAGTTTGAGAGGATATCATAGGGTAAAAATCTTCAAAACTGGCTGGTTATGTTGGATTGAGGAAAGAGGGGGCAGTTAAATCTTGTTTTTGGACAGTGTGTGTAAGTCTAGAGACCCAACCTCTTGGGTTGAATCAGAAAAAGGTCCATTTTAGGAAGAAGAAGAAGGTACCTAATGCCCCTGTGGAGCCCTTGGCTCAATAAGGGGGACTTGAGTCATGTGGTTGATGAACTTTGGGTCACTGCATTGGCTACAAAAGATTTCACCACAGTATCCACTTTGGCTGCTTCTTCACTGGTTGAAAGGATAAAAGAGGTTTGTAAGGAGGTAATACAGGCCAGAAGTCACCAACAGCACCTCCCACCTCCACTGGGCCCCACTCCGCCATCTCTTACTTCGTTGTGAAAGAAGAAATCTGGCCTCAAAACTCAGGAAATAGTTCCTGAGTCAGGAAAATTGGTCCAGAACACGAAATCTGAAATTCCAGGTCTGGGAAAGACAATCCAAGTCAGAAATTTGTTTTTTAAAAAGTTTGTTAAAGTTTAAAATTTGTTAAAATCAACCCTGGCAGAACCCAATCTAATCACCCCTTAATTTGAGTAAATCCGCTTATGTTTAGATCAGTGAGGGTCCCACCCTGACGGATCAAATGATTATGTTGCCAGAGCTTTTGTGACCTTTGTGTAAGCTGGAGGATGAAGCCCCAAACCCAGGCTGAGTACCTATGAGTATGTCAGCTGCTGCTGCTGCCCAAGAAAAACATACCCATGATCACTTTTTCCCCATTTTGCATATATAAGGCAACTGCCTCTGGAAGGAGCAGTTGTTGGTCCATTTTCACTCTTAAAGTCTAATAAAACTGATCCTACCCAAACCTACTCCATGAGCTTCATCTCTTTTTCCAAAATACTTTTACTTAACCCAGCAAAATACACACTGATCTGCATTTTAGGGCCGATGGTTGCTGAATGGGCCCTCCAAGCCATCAATCTGGTGGCCAAAAAATGGTGATTGCGATCAAAGAATCTGTCACAAGCTAATGACGCCAATCTGCCACTTCTTAAGAGTTTTCAGATTTTCTGAACTCTTTGCAATGACCTGTTTCTCATTTGGCACCTGGTGGACCAGCTTTGGGTCCATCTCCCAAATCACTAAATAGTCAGAGAATTTGAACTGATTTCCCTGCTGATCTGCTGATAGTTCAGCGCAATTTGGGTGGAATGAGGCTTTCTCCCTAATAGAAATTCTCTGTTTGGAGGTGAGTATCTGCCATCCATGCAACTGCGAGGTGGTGACCAGGCATTGGACCATCCAGGCCATCTCGCCAAAGGTAATACAGTCCAAATCAATTTATTAAATTGATCCGCCATTCTGGCAATGTATTCAACCTCTCTATTCATCACAAAACCCCTCAATGGACACAAGCCAAGGGCCCAAGGCCTCTCAATAGTTAGACTGAATTGAATAGATTTGATTTGCAATCCCATTAAGCATTTCAAAAATTTTGAAATTTTTTATGATTTTCAGAATTTTTATTATGATGAACCAGCTCAAGAAGGTCTGGAAAAAAGAGCCCAAAGGTCACCAACTGCAAACCCAGGAGGATTGGTCATCCTCCTTGCCTCTCCCGCCCTTGGGAGATGCCCCAGCAAGACCTGCGGTTGCCCCATTGCAGCCATTTGGTTTGCTATGGGGGCCTTTAGTATGTTCATTAACTTTTATCTCCCCCACAAGAATGATAGGGTATTTCTCCTACAACTGATCAGAACTGCTATGCCCTTGGCAACCTAGGCTTTCCACTGGGTTGTTACACTCCCAGATTGGAAGCCCAGTTTTACTTTTCATCAGCAGATTCCATGACATAATGGACTGACCCATAACTTTAGCCTTTTTCGTCCTCAGTATGGGATCAGGAGAAGCAGTTGCTTGCTTAATTACAATGAATTTGCATTCCTTATGTGACTTAGCCTTCTCTTGCTGGTCACTCATTTCCTTCTTCAGGGCATGCAAACAACTTCTATTGACCTGGGATAACATACATCCAGCACTAGAAAATCAGGCTGCACCTTTGGCAAGTGTAGTAACAATGGGAATCCCTCCAGTCCCATCACCTGAAATAGAAGAACAGGTGCTATATGCTCTGGCAGAGCTTCATGTATGATTTGCAACTGGAGGGTCTCAAACTCCACTCCCACTGATGCACAGAGAATTGTGGCTCTATTAGATGCTCTTGAGAGAGAAGCACGTCGCTGGGTCAGGGAGCTATATGGGCTGCAACCAAAATGGGAATTCTCACTCCCTAATTAAGTTTAGTTTCTGATGCGGTCTAAGCACCTGAATCTAGAGCATCCCACCTCTACCATCTCTTTACCCTACACCATAAGGTCCCTGACTTGCCATCACTGGTAGAGTCCTTCACAGCATTAGTACCTTCAGCTGGGATTCCTACGGACATTGCAGTGGCAGCTTTCAGAGAAGCCTTGGACAACTCTGCAGCTAGCAATGCTGCATGGGGTCCTCTCCCAGTATCCATGGAGGCTGCATTTACCTTACCGTATTCAGTGGGGAAAAACCCTTCCATGCAAGTATACCATCAGTGGCAGTAATGACATTTCATCATCTGAAAACACCCTCCCAGCTAGTTCTTTACAATCCAAACCACCCGCTCCTACCTCTCCAGGGAATAAGGGTCCAGGGAAGCGCTCCCCTGGGGTTGCAATGGTAGCTTCTTATATGCAGGTTACTTTGAAGAGTAACATACCACCAGTGGAGAGTCCCTTCCCCTTCTTTGCAGATGAGGAGTTGATTGTGACATTGGACCCAAGTAATCCTATTCTAACACCCACCCAAATGTCCCAGTTGGAAGCCCATGTCCACCTAATCAAAACTGATTCTCATACCACTGAGCTTAGTTCATCTCCCACTGGGTCAGCCTCACCCACCATACAAAATCATGAAAGTCCCTCCCTTACAGAAGTGATGAACAAAGGTGTAAAAATTTAAGGGTTTGATTATTATTCGGCCAATAACCCCTATAAACTTACTACTTGCACAGATTTGGTTCTTGTGCATTTTGTCCGTGTTGTATTGTTGCTGATATAATTGGTTGTAATAGTATGACAACTATCATCTGTAGTGAATGGAAGTCTTAGACCTTGGCCCAATGTTTGGCTAGTATTTCCGCTTGAAATACTTGAGATGTCTCAAAATAGGTATTCATTCCCTTGAACTGTACAACATGATCTTCACTGAGATTTCCTGGTGACAGTTTCTCCAGTTTGACACACATTCAGCAGCAATACCCAATTTGTTTCCACTTCTTTTCTGGATCCCCGCTCAGATCCTTAATCTTTTCCTTAAAGAGTCTCCCAATTATTGCACACAGCAAAAATATCCCTGAGAAAGAATAGAACAAAATGAAAGCTGATAAAGTTTTCTACTTAAAACTATATACTTGATAAAAACCTCTTTTTTATTGGTGAATTCTAGGGAAGTTATAGTGAGGGATTCAGCGCTCAACCCTTGGTTGACACCACTTCAATGAAACAGCAGCCGTTGCCATTGAATCACCCATCCTCATATCAGCAGTAATGGTCTTCCCCATCCTGGCTAGGATTATGTCATTGGACATCCTTGAGACCTAAAAGGGAAAGAGTCAAAAAATGTGATCCTAACATTTTCCTCTCAATCCAAGCAAACCAATCATATTTGGCTACCAACCAGCTTAGGTAATGGGACTTATTACCCATTAAAGCAGTTCACGAAATAACTGATTGATTTACTAGTTGCAGGCAGCATCACTCGCCTCACAACTTACTATTTACATTCCCAATAAGTTGGTGATGAAACCTGACCAGTCCAAATTGGTACACTTGATAGTTAATCACTATCAGATGCCCCTATTTCATTGACAACTCTGCCTGGCAAGATCTTAACCATTCGTCCAGATTGATCCCCCAATGTATACGACCAGGCAAATATCCTAAAATCCCCCAAACATAGTCACTACAAAATCATGGTCACCCAATTTATAAATCATCTTGAATTAGGGAATTATCCCCTAGAGATTCCTGGTAATCTAGCAGGCTGGGAATATGGGCAAAATCCCAACAAAAGGCATAGTGGTAGATCCATTTAATCCAATCCTGCCTAGAGATCAGGAGAACCTCATAGAGGGATCCCATGAGAATCAGAGTAGCTTCTTGGTTACTAAGGGGCCACTTCTCAATATGGGACCAACTAACTTTCCGCTGCCCTCACTCTTTTCATGGCCAATAAAGAGGAACAAGATTCTTTCTTGTTTCCCATTACCTTCAAATTAGGAGTATGTAAGTTCACAGTACAAGCACTCCTGGATACTGGAGCAGCGGGAAACTTTATGGATTTAAGAGCGACACTCTCTCTAGACCTGGGCATGGTGCTTTCATCTTCTATATTAGGCGCTTCATCTACACCAATGACCTGCCATACTTTCCAACGTCCAGTGCAGTTCTTCATCCACAAATCTGGCTTCTGTGATTAATTTTCAGCGTTACCTGATTTACCATGTCATCATGAGGGTAGGGTAGTGGCGTCGCTAACAGGTGAACATCAATCTGGAACTTAACTCTTTGTCCTTTGCCAATAGGAGATGTAGTGGGAATTTCCCACTAGTTGAAACTCTCACAACAGAGCCCTCACTCAGCTCAGTTTCTTCCTCTGAGCTGCCCCCTTTGGACCTCCCCCAAGATTTTTCCAACTTCATAGCCCCATATAAGAATGTCTTTGACATGAAACTTGCAACTCGACTTCCTCCACATTCTAAATATGATCTTGCCTTCTAGATAACAGTGCATCTTGTTGATATCAACTACCCGTTGTACCCTCACACAGAGGAAGAAGACAAGGCGTTGGGCATATGGCTAGATGACATGCTGGACGAAGGATGGATTATCAAGAAACCCTCCCTCATTGCCTCACCAGTTGTCTTTTCCCAGAAGGCGGATGGGACTTTAAGCCCATGTGTGGACTATGGCTATGTTAACAATGTGACAGTTCCAGATCCATACTCCCTCCCCTTGGAACAAACCATTGCTCAGGCCATTGCTAAATCCGAGTCTTTTCAAAGTTGGACCTGGTTAATGCCTTTGCCAGGTGAGGGTCAAGGATGGCCAAGAGTGGCTCACAGCCATTAGGACAAGGCGTGGGATATTCCAGTTCAAGGTGATGCCATTTGCACTGAAGAACGCACCAGCAACCTTCTAAAGATTGATTGATGATGTCCTGAGGGACCCAATATTTATATATGCTGTCGCTTACATTGATGATATCTTAATCCACTCCCCAACCCATGAATAGCACACCAAGGATTTGGAGGCTGTAATGTCTGCTCTTCTCAAGAAAGGGCTCTTTGTCAAGCCTTCCAAATGCGAATTCTTTCGAGAGGAAGTAACATTCTTAGGGAACCTGGTCCTTAAGGATGGGTATGATGTCCCCCCTGTAAGCTGAAGGCCATTCATTCCTGTCCAACCCCTACCACCAAAATAACTAAGAAGTTTCCTGGGCACTCTAATTTTCCTAAAGAAGTCTTCTCCTGCACTCGCCCAGCTGGCATTACACCTCCATCCACTGACAGGAAAGAATGTCTCTTTCAGATGGACAGAGGAGTGTCAATAAGCCTTTGAGGCAATCAAAACTGTTTTTCTGTCATCGCCAATCCTGCGGCATACTGACACATCTAAGCCATTCATTGTGGCATGTGATGCATTAGCAGTTGCAGTGGGAGCGGTACTGCTTCAAGAACATGAAGGGAGGGACACCCAGTGGCATACTTCACAAGGAATTTCACCTCCACAGAACAAGCATGGTCAATCTATGATAAGGAGTTGGCTGTGGTGGCTTGGTCGCTGACTCATTAAATTTATCTTCTTCAGGGAGCAAGGCATAAAGTCACAGTATGCACTTACCATAAGTTTTTATTGTATTATCGGAAACCCCAAAATCTGGCTCACTGTCAAGCATTCACATACAGGGATCTTTGTAACTTTAACTTTAAGTATGAGTTCATAAAAAGGCCTCTAAATGTGCTGCATGATATATTGAGTTGCAACCCTGCCTTGGCTCCAGGACCAGAGGAGGGCCTGTCTGAGCTCACCAAAGTGGTGCCTTCCACCATGATTTACTCCCTCGCCCCTGTTATGATAGCATATGCTGATATATCTCCAGAAACACCCATGTGCGAACGCGTTTTAGCAGGTCAACTATGTTTCCAAGAGGGAATTGAAGTGGTAAATGACCTGGAGACTAAGCAGCGCAAATGACCCCTGTACCACTTAAGGATGGGATAATCTTCTTTCAGTATAGGATTTGGGTCCCATCTACCCTGCGCATGCTGGTTTTTGGAGAGCATCACACTCAACCCGCAGTAGGCCATCCTGGTTCAAAGAAATGTGCCAAGTTAGCCAAAAGAACCTACAATTGGCTTGGGCTCTCCAAGAATATCCCAGCTTGGATATCAAGCTGTGTTACCTGTGCTTGCTCTAAATCAGACCGCACAGGAAAAAAGGGCCTTCTCTACCCTTTGCAACAAACTGAGGGTCCCTGGACGTCTGTCTCAGTGGACTTCATTGTTGAACTTCCCATGTCCAAGGGGTTTGATGCCATAGTGGGATTGTAATAGGTTCATCAAGTTTGCGTTGTTTATCCCATGTAACACTACTATAACAGCGGCTGATACTGCAGCACTCTTTATCACTCATGTCTTCTCCATGTTTTGACTCCCAACGGAAATTGTAAGTGACTGTGGTCCACAGTTTACAGCCAGGTTTTAGGATGCCTTGCTGGGACTTCTTAGAAATAAAGCATGCCGTTATACAGCATACACAGTGCATTCAAAAAGTCCCAGGACTGATGCTGCTATAGACATACAGATGGAGCTATCTCTGTGTCACAGCTGGAACACTATGTGACAACCCTTGCCACCCGGCCAGACTGTAACTGGACCATTTTACAAAGAGGTACTTGATCGCCTTTTGAAAAAATTCGCAGGGTTAGGACAGAATTGTACCAATCAGGGGAGTGGTTTCTTCTGCATGATAATGCTCCAGTCTACTCATCATTGATTGTCTCACAATTTCTCGCTGGAAAATCAGTCACAGTGATTAACCATCCACCCTACTCACCAGATTTGGCTCTGGCTGACTTCTTTCTGTTCCCTAAGCTGAAGGTGGCACTGAAGGGGCAGCGTTTTGATAATGTAGAGACAATTCAGAAGAATGTGACAGCTGTTTAAAACACGATTTCAAAGGAGAACTATGCGCATGCCTTTCAATGGTTGTATAAGCGATCTAAAATCTGTATAGAGAGGGAAGGTATGTATGTTAAATAATAAATAATAAAATTTCATTTATCTGAAAAGTTGTGTCCTTAATAGTGTTAGTCCCGGAACTTTTTTAATGCAGTATATATCACCCACAATCAGATGGGAAACTGAGAGAGTTAATCAAGTGTTAGAACAATATTTACGTTGCTACTCCTCAGCCATCCAGGACACTTAGGCCACAGACCTTTCTTTAACGCAATTTTCTTACAACAATGCCCCACACTCTTCCACTAGAATTTCTCCTTTTGAAGCAACATTAGGTTACAACCCATCTGTCAGAAAATTGACTATGGGCTCTGCTAGTTGGTAGGCCAACCAGTATGAAGACTAGTCAGCCCTTGCCATTTCACCTTAGGTGATGGGGCCAGTAGCGCCGGCTAACCCCTTGGCATATCACCTGCACCATTTGGGGATCCCCCAGCCTAATCCCTAACCAACAAAATAAATTATAAATTTATAACAAAAGGTAGATTAGGCAAAGGGAGATATTTATTAAGAGGGAAGCGCCAGGTATTTGTACTATATACAAAAGGGCTACTGCGCCCACTGCCAACCTATTAGCTCTTCCGCTGGTTCTTCCAAACAACTACTCTTCTTATTCTTCTACTACACTATTCTTTTCCCTGGCGTCAACCCTCTATCCCGCCCTTCCCAATGTCCAAATTAGTTTCAGCTCATCCTTGGCCTTAAGTCACCGGTGAGCATATAAAATATTAATCTAAATAAACATCAAATTTGGATTTGACCTTTGAGTTGATAATGATGCACTGAAAACAACTTCAGTCACTTGCTTTGAATCAGAATATCTTGGCATCTCACTGACATCTCTTCTTGACTTATCTCAGTTGATTAATTAGGAATCGCCTTATTCAGGCAATAATTGATTATAATAATTGAGGCACTGGAAACAACCTCAGCTGCCTCAAACTCATAATTGTTAGATCTGCTGACATCAGATTATCAGTATAGGCAGTGAATTCATAGATGAATGATTAAAGTGAATACATCAGCTTTCCGCTGGAAATTCCCACAACAGTCTATGAATGGCACTTGGCATCAAACACTGATTCCGCTGACTGATAACAATTGGATCATCCTTGGCTTATTAGTCACCAGTTATCTTTATACTAACCTGGGACCAATAATTGGCCCCACTCAAACCTACTTCCAAACTTGGCGGAATACTAATTTCAGCTCAACCCAAATTGGGGAGCAACTAACCAGCAATTGTATCAAATAACACAAAATATAGTCAATAAGCCATTTTGCCAAGATTGGCCATATCATTTCAAATAACAATTAATCATTGGAGGATTTTATTGTGTTAAAATTCTGAACCATCATTTCCAGATTGGAGCACGCTTAACCTCAGCAGTCCCAGCAGCAGAGGACCAGATCATCCAGATCTGAAATACCCAAAAGATTGTCCAAGAGCACTTATCAAAAGCTATTGAAGACTATAAGAAGTTTGCTGATAGAAAATTACTTCCAGGACATAACATCTCTGTAGGCACACTTGTTATTCTTGACACTCGCCATCTGAATATGAAGGTTTCCTCCAGGAAGTTGGCTAGTAAGCGCTCTGGCCCTTTTAAAGTAGAGAAGGATTTGGGTAATGGTGCATACCTCATCAAGCTTCCTACCCATTGGAAACAACGTAATGTTTTCCACATCTCTCAACTATCCCTCTTTAAGGGTGAGCTTCCTTCTACCCCTGAGCTTATTATTGTGGAAAACTCTCAAGAGGCAGAAGTGGAGGCAGTACTGGCCTTAAGGAAATCCAGGAGGTCATTCCAGACCTGGTTGCATTGAAAGGCTACCTAGTCTATGAAAATAGTTGGGTAAGTGCAAAGGACTGTGAGAATTACAAGGAGTTAGTAGCTGAGTTCCATGAGTCACATCCTGAAGCCCCCTATCTACCCAAGAAAATCGTTATGATTTTGGCCATCAAACCCCCTACTAGACACTTGAACTATGTCCTGGCTCACGTGCCAGGAGGAGAAATGTTTCCCATTCAAAATGGAGAGTATAATGTAAATCTAGAGACCCAACCTCTTGGGTTGGATCGGGAAAAGATCACTTTTAGGAAGAAGAAGGGACCTAATGCCCCTGTGGAGCCCTTGGTCCAACTGGGGGACTTGGGTCATGTGGTTGATGAATGTTAGGTCACTGCATTGACTCCAAAAGACCCCACAACAGTATTCCCTTTGGCTGCTTCTTCTCTGGTTGAAAGGATAAAAGAGGTTTGTAAGGAGATAATACAGGCCAGAAGTCACCAACAGCATCTCCCCCTCCACTGGGCCCCACTCCGCCATCTCTTACATTCTTGGAAAAGAAGAAATTGGCCTCAAAACTCAGGAAATAGTTTCAGAGTCAGAAAACCTGATCCTGAACACAGAATCTGAAAATGGATCTGGGAAAGCTAATCTGCGTCAGAAATTTGCTTTCAGAAATATTTGAAAAAATCTTTTGTAACTTGTCAGAATTGACCCTGGTGGAATCTAATTTAGTCACCCCTTCGTTCTGAGTAAATCCGCTTATGTTTGGATCAGTGAGGGTCCCACCCTGATGGATCAAATGGTTATGTTGCCAGAGCTTTTGTGACCTTGGTGTAAGCTGGATGATGAAGCCTCAAACCCAGGCTGAGTACCCATGAGTATGTCAGCTGCCGCAGCCCAAGAAAAACATACCCATGACCCCTTTTTCCCAATTTTGCATATATGAGTTAACTGCCTCTGGAAGGAGAATTTGTTGGTCCATTTTCAATCTTAAAGTTTAAAAAACTTACCATATCCAAATATACTCTGAAAGCTCCATCACTTTTTCAAAATACTTTTACTTGACCCAGCAAAGTACACACCAATCTGCATTTTAGGGCTGATGGTTGCTGAATGGGCCCTCCAAGCCATCAATCAGGTGGTCCACCAAATGGTAGTTGCAATCAGAGAATTTGCCACAAGCTTATGACGCCACTCTGCTTCTTCTGAAGAGTTTTCAGATCCACCAAACTCTTTGCAATGACCTGTTTCTCATTTGGCACCTGGGGGACCAGCTTTGGGTCCATTTCCCACTTCACAAAATAGTCAGAGAATTTGAACTAATTTTCCCCGCCAATCTTCTGATAGTTTGGCACAATTTGGGTGGAATGAGGCCATCTCCACTAATCACAATTCTCTGTTTAGAGATGAGGAACCACCATCCATGCAACTGTGAGATGATGACCAGGCATTGGACCATCCATGCCATCTAGCCAAAGGCCAATCCAGTCCAAATCAATTTATTAAATTGATCCACCATTCTGGCAATGTATTCAACCTCTCTACTCATCATGAAACCCCTCAATGGACACAAGACGCGGCATAAGGCCTCCTGATAGCTATACTGATTGAATAGATTTGATTTGATTCATGAACCCAATCAGCATCTCAAAAATTTTGAAACTTTTTATGATTTTTAGAATTTTTATTATGATGAACCAGTCCAAGAAATTTGGAAAAAGAGCCCAAAGGTCACCATCTGCAAACCCAGGAGGATTGCTCATTTTCCTTTCCTCTCCCACCATTGAGAAATGCCCCAGCAAGACCTGCAGTTGCCCCCATTGCAGCCACTTGGTTTGCTATGGGGGACTTTGATATGTTTTATTTAACCAAGGCAATCTGACTGGGGGACAGGCATTACCGAAAGAAATAAATGACATGAAACCTGAACAGGGTCAACTCCATCAAAGAAAGTTTTTCCACCTCTGGATCAGAACTCAAAATTTTTCTGATTACGTCATAGGTAAGGTTTTCATGTTATTAGACCTACTAACCGCCAATAGCTTCCTTCAACTGGCACCCCAATCAATGTGCAAAAGGCGGGAATCAAACCTGCAACCTCCAGGTTGGTAGCTGTATGCCCTACTGACTCGCCTTCCACCCCCTGGGACTTTGATGTGTTCATAAACTTTTATTTCCCTCACAAGAATGATAGGGAATCCCTCCTACAACTGATCAGAACTGCTATGCCATTGGCATTCTGGGCTTTCCATTGAATTGTTAAACACCCAGATTGGAAGCCCAGTCTTACTTTAATCAGCAGATTCTATGACAGTGTGGGCTTGGAGTTGTGAGGTTTCATTATCTTTCAATTTGTTTTGATGTTTGATAACAAAATTAGGTAAATCCAGTTGTTGGACATTTGATTGAATGCAGGATTCTCATCATACTTGTTGGACATTTGCCCTCACAGCTCCAAGAAAAGGATGTTTTGGATTGAAATGGGTTGACATGAGGAAATTTTGGACATTTACAAGTTTCTGATGATAGTAAGGATGCTTTAAATGATACAAACGATTTTATCAGACAAAAAGACCATGGCTGATTCATGGTGGAACCCCAAAAATTGGGGTAACACTAATATAAATACAAAATGGGCAATTAGCACAAAGTCATGCAGTTAAATTGCCCTAACCATGTGAGGGAACACAGGGAGTCCATTGGCAGTTTCTCCCCCTGCCATGTTCAATTCCCTTCAACACCTAAGTGGGGACCACCCCCTGTTATAGGCATAGTGGAGGTCCCCCAAGGTGAAATGATTTTAGCTAATGTGGATTGGCTGAAATTTATTTAATTGTTACCCCATGGGTAAGTCTTGCTAAAAATTAACTCCCCATCTGTCATACAGCCAAAGTAAAGCAAGTTTTCTTAGCTTCAATATGCAGAATTCATATATTTTCTTATTCAGACTGTAACAAGCTGTTCCAAATTTATCATTGAATTCCCTTTGACCCTTGGGGCATTTTAAATACTGACTGGCTAGATATTGAGAGGGTTTTTTGTGATCCCCATGACACTTAATAAAACTATAAAAACCTACAACTTTCTAGTTTTTAGTATCTATTTTATTTATTAAATTAAGTGGTTTTAATCCTCTCATTTGTTAGAGTTTAAGTTTTAATGCACCCAAGTGAGATTCTCCTATTCTAAATCAAACAATACTCTTCTATGGAGATTCCATGGAGTTCAGATATTTTGATTATTTTGTATCCAATAAATCATCAACCTTGGTTTTCTTTAGGTATTCAGGGGATAGCAGTAGTGCTTAGCTTCTTTGATTCATTACCTTTTAGTAGCATATTCTTCCAAAAGCAGGGCTAACTGGTCAGTTGGAATGGTAATTACAGGTTCTGGGATGTCATCCCTTGCAGGATCACCACTTTGTCATAAAAGCTCAGAAATCCTAGATTTATAATAATAGGAGGTTTGGGTAATGCCTCAAATTTTGGGTTTATCATGTGGTAGAGTCATTCTTGGTAGGCTTTTGAAATTGAATATTTGGCCTGAAATATCATAACAGGCAGGTTGAGGATAAATTTAAAAAAAACAAAAATAGAAAAATAAAGGTAGACAGTATTTTTGATACTTTATTCAAGGTTGTGAGAAGGCTTTTATACCTGATCAATTAAAAATATCCTAAGGGAAAGGGATTTTTGGGGTCTCCAAGGAAAAGCAGATAAAAATAAATAAATGGGGTACAAGGATAAAATAAGGACGAGAATATCTGCCAATAGATTGGCAATCTCAGCAAATTTCACAACATTGTTCATTATACTCGACCACTGTGGCAACCTCCCCTTGAGTTCTAATTTGTTTTGTAATTTGCCAGACATGGCATTATGGATGTCAGCAGGGTCATATACTTTAACTGGTACACCCAAGTTGATTGATTGGGTGCTACATTGTATTGGTTTCAGTATGACATCATAATAACAGATGTCCAGTTTTGCCACAATTTCTATGCTCTGATTAGCTAGGAACTCTAAATTGACGGCATTCTTTTAAAATATAATAATTTGGGTTTGCAAAATATGATCAATTTGTGGCGCTAGGACTACATCGGCTAAATTATTAAAGTTAATCCAAATTTGAGGAATCTGATTTGCCCATACCCTTGAATTGTACCATCAGAGGCAGAAGTGTGAATCGACTTTAATTATATCCGGTGTGTTCTGGTTGGCTCTGTTCAAGACTTACAGATTAAGTCATTGAAGTTAGAATATTGATCTCCATTCGGTAAATTCTTCACAATCTGATCGCTCCACCAATCCGTGCTTTTATAAGTTAAACGATAAAATGTAAAGATATATTACAGCGTGATGTTAAATAAAATACCTATAAAAAGTTTTGAACAATGTCCAGCCATAAGGTATATATCATGCTCTTAAACTTTTTGCTATTAGGAAAGGTTATCATTTTATATTTTTTAGATAAGTTTAATTAGGTTTAGCTGAGTGGTTGTTTTGGTTGATTCGATAGATTTACTTGGGTTTGACTGAGTAAGTAGTTTACTGTTGATTTAATAGATCCGGTTAGTTTTGGTCAAGTGGTTGGTGGTTTTTCGATTCAATAGATTCAATGGGTTTATGTAGATTGGTGGTTATTTAGTTAAGTCGATAGGCTAATTACTTTCTACTTATCGATGGCTATCTACCAATATAAAATCTAAAATAATATCTAGTACTAAAAAAACTAAAATAATCAATTATCATCTGGTAAACTATAAACCTGAGTAACGCTGAATAATACAGCTAGTTGGATAATTAAAATAAGCAGTGGATATTGGACAGGATCAGATATGCTCTAATAAAGCAGAGGTTAATTGAATGGTATATTCTCAAACTCTAATTAGGAAGTTATACTTGGTGCAGCAATCTCAACCAGCTGTTCAAACCCAAACTTAGATTGTTATAATTAACCAACCTTTAAACCATCATCTATATATATAAAAATGAATGTCTGTGTCTGTCTGTGTGTATGTCCCGAATGCATTCCTATACCATTCATCCAATTGTGATGAAACTTTGGTGAGTTGTTGTGTGCATGCCTGAGAAAGTTTATGAATTTTAAAAAATATTATTTTAATAGTAAAATAAAAAGTTTTATATGTAACAAGTGAAAATCCTATATAAACTTCGATGGTATTCGCTATATTGTTGCAGCTGAGCAGTTTGATATTCAGCTGGTTTGATATTTTAAATGATTTTGTTAAGTGGTTAGTGGTCATTTGGCTAATTAGTAAGTTAATTTAAATCAAGACTTTGAATCTAAAGTCCAATTGATTTTAAAAATACCTCCTCTAGCATAATCAGCTAGTTAAGCAATCCCTCTCTCACAAATATTACTTTTTATAACAAAAAGTGAATTGAATAAGAACTGAGAGAGCAACCAACTGCCATACCACACTGCAATTTTATAGACAGTGAACAAAGGCTAACCAACCAAGTGTAGGGAAGGCAAGCCACCCATCTGTGCACAGCACATAGAAACAGATGACTTGCCTGTGCTGATAGTGAGTTTTATTAATAATTAAACCAAGGTCGTTGAGATAGACAAACTATCTGCTGACCTTCCCGCCAGCCCAAGCCCCAACATGACTAGAAATGGAGCTGGGTATTCCACCATGTATGCACCAAGTAATGAACTGGCAACATGAATAACTACAAAATGAATGAATGTGGAGATGGGTCATGGAGCACTAATGAATAGTGCAAATGATGGGGTCGACTCCTTAGGATCAATGCCTACCAACACCCAGATAACAAACACAACCTTCTGGGAGCAAGGGCTGATGCCAAGAACAGCAGAGTTGGGAATATTCCCCAGTGAACCTCAATTAGCAGGGGGACTGGGGCCTCACAGGGTGAGAAAACTCTTGCTAATAAAGTAAAAAACCCAGATGAGGTATTGGTGGGATCCAAAACTGACTTGGATTCAAATAAAAAGCAGTGATTTAAACTAATGGAGTCAAGCAATAAAAAGTTTTCTACCAACATGGAGAAACTTACTAAATCAACTTGGGGTATTTGGGTGAAGAACAAGTCGGGTGCCAACCCCAAAACAGCACAGTTGGGGGGTGAATGGTCCCCAACCAAAATAAATTTGGTAGCATGAGTAACTCATCAGGTGGAACGCCCAATACACAATTGGGCGCAATCCCCAATGAAGGTATTCTGATAGGGGGCTATAGCTCAATAATGCATCAACAGCCAATCCCAAATATCTAATCACCAAACCAAGATGATCCATTGAAGACCAACCAAGGTTGGGGTGACTCTATATTAGTGACCGAACTGGAAGCAGATATAGCATATTATTATTATGAGTATGCCATGTTCAAAAAATACTGGTCCATGATACAATACATTCTATCAGATGATCATTCACCTCTGGGTATACATCCATCGCAGGACCTGTTCTTTACAAAAACCCTGAGAATAGCTCAGATCCAACTATGAGCCTTCATTTACCAGTATTGTGTATGGGTAATTCACTGTATGCTCATCGCCAAGGTTATGAGCAATGAGCACCCCCATCACAGAGGTTTGGTATTGAAGACTATTCAGATTATCTCCAATCAGCTCTGCCAGATCTCAAAATTCTCGTGCATAATCCCCAGGTGTTATAAGGCCACACATTTGGCTTTCCCCACCAGATTGCTCATTGCATGTGATGAAGCTACTAATCATCTTAGAATAGTATGGCCTGTAAGCCTGCCACTGCTAGAACTGTGTCTAGCAATGGCGATCGCTGATCAGCAATGGTTGGAGGTGCTAGAACTCTAGCGGCCTGAATCCCCAGTCTTTTTTTACCCTCAGCCGAATTGCCTATATTCTGCCCTTCCCTCTTACTTTCCCTTAAATTTATTTAATAAAGTATGGAGTTTTTAAAAAAAATCTAGCATAATCAGCTCAGTTTTTGGCTCTAAACTTCAACTCTATAAAAGGTCAGTTGTTCGAATCCTGGCATAATCACATTTTGTACCCATTTCTTAAACTCACTGTCAATTCTGTCTGTCTGTAATTAAATCTTACAAGCTCTATTTCAGACACTTATTGTCAATAAAAATTCTTAAATTTGGCACACTTATGTATCTTCAATGACAATACAATAATCCATCAAAAATTTTAATTTTCATGTTCAAAAAGAGCTTCATATGTATCAAGTAAAAATCCTATATATTTTCAATGGTAGTCAGTATATAGTTACGGCTGAGCAGTTAGATATTTAGTTGATTTGATATTTTAAATGGTTTTGTTAAGTGGTTAGTGGTCATTTTTTATACACTTTTCTTAAACTCACTGTCAATTCTGTCTGTCTGTAATCAAATCTTACAAGCTCTATTTCAGACACTTATCTATATATAAAAGCAAATGTGTGTGTGTTTGTGTGTGCGCGATGCCCAGCCAAAACTAGAGCATGTAGAGCTCTGAAAATTTGGCTATAGGTGGATGGGAGGGGGTCCGTGTGCACCTCGAAGCCTGATTTTTAATTTTTATAATAAAAATAAAAAGTTTTATATGTAACAAGTTAAAATTTTATATATTTTTAATGGAAATCAGTATATTGTTACGGCTGAGAAGTTTAATATTTGGTTGATTCGATAGTTTAAATGGTTTTTGGCGAACGGTTGGTGGTTTAGGGTTGATTAAGCTTAACGGTTTTAATACAGAAGTTAGTGATTGGTTGATTCGATAATTTAATTGGTTTTGGTAAGTGGTTGGTGCTTTTGGGTGTTTTTGATACATTTAGTTTTGGTTACGAAGCGGTTGGTGATTGGTTGATTCTTAATCTAATGGTTTTAGCTAAGTGGTTTAGTTAATTCGATAGGTTTAATTGGGTATGGCTGAATGGTTGATAGAGTTTATATTAATTCAATATAATTTGATTTTTTTAATATTATCGATAACTGTCTACAAATATAAAAAAGAATTGATTAGGATCATCAGGTAAACTTAAAGCCCACAAACAAATCTGTGTTAAACTGGGTACCAACAAGAATTAGTCAAACTTTTCTTCACAAAACTATCATTCTGTTTATTTATTTATACTAGATGCATTATCTCGAGCAAATAACCAAAAATCACCAAACTTGGCACAAGTATTCTATAAAGTTTGGGAACGGAATGATAATCTCTATATATTATTTCTCAAAAGTG
Organism: Massospora cicadina; assembly: GCA_022478985.1. Taxonomy (NCBI): domain Eukaryota; kingdom Fungi; phylum Entomophthoromycota; class Entomophthoromycetes; order Entomophthorales; family Entomophthoraceae; genus Massospora; species Massospora cicadina. The sequence continues at coordinate 169,892 of JAKSZP010004017.1, forward strand.
TTTTTTGTCAGTATAAAATATCTTCCTTAATACTGTATCAAAATTAATATTTGATATGCCATTTTGAAGATTATTTTTCTCTCTAATGATGAAAAATAAGTATGTTTATTTATTTGAGGATGGCCAACCAGGGGACAGATATACCTGATATGTAGGGAAGAGGAAAACAGAAGAGGGAAGAGAGTGCAAAACAAAGGAACTCAAAAGATATGACTTGGCACACTTGGGTGTGGCTAGGAGTGTAAGTCCCAAGGAACATCCACTGGGCATTAATTGGGCCAACCTTCTGTTCCTGAGCAAGAAAATACCAAAGAGGATGGCCATACCCCCATTACCCAGGGCAATCTTGCTCACGTGGTAGACAAGCGCTGGAAAATGGTCCTTCAGCTTTGGATCCCACTTTCAGTACTTGCACTCTCCTCAGCAGAACTGTCATGATGAATTATTAAAAATATACACTGAGATCATCAAAATGGAATTGATTACAACTAATTGAGTGGCAATCAGCTGGATACTCAGATTTCAAATGGTTGAAAAGGTATGAAGGCTGAGCTATGGTTGGAACACCTGATGGTTACAAATTCTGTTTACACGATGATCAAAAATCTTCCCCCCTCTTATTCCCAAATAGTTCACCTCTTAGGTTGACCTGACCGCAACCTGGCCTGCCACCAAACTTAGCGATGTCAGTCCCTAGAAAAACTAACCCACCTATTCCCAAATAGTTCACTTCTTAGGTTGACCTGACTGCAACTTGGCCTGCTGCCAAACTTAGCAATGTCAGCCCCCAGAGAACTAACCCACCCATCTCCAAATAGTTTACCACTTAGGTTGAACTGACTGAAATTTGGCTCATCACTGAATTTTATAAATATCAGTCCTCAGTGAACTAACCCACCCATTCCTGAATAGTTCACCACTTAGGTTGAACTGACTGAAATTTGGCTCATCACTGAATTTTATAAATATCAGTCCCCAGTGAACTAACCCACCCATTCCTGAATAGTTCACCACTTAGGTCAAACCTGCAGGACCCAATCCTGGCTTATTTTCCCCAAAAATTGATGACTATTTAATCAGGCACATCACCCTGAGAAAATTGTTGATCAATTCTCTTCCCTTAAATTTCCCAATAAAAATACCCTCCCCCAAATTTCTATTTTTTTCCAGTTGAGATTTAAGTTCCCTTCCAGTTCCATATCCATCATACCAGCAGCAGTGCCCCTGGCATTCTGGTCCACCACTTGGATGCTCCAGTATTCAGGCTGGTAGGCCAGTCTATTTTCTACTTTCCATCTGCCTGACAAGGAGCCATAGGTGGTGGATGACTAGATCTGAAGTGGCATGGCAGCTCAGGGGCCAGTAGGGTATACCACCTATGAAGACTGTGAGGTTTTCAATATCATAACAAAGGAACCAGATTGAATTCCAGTTGCCCATCTATTTCTTCCATTTGTGTTGGAGTGATCCAAACAGCCAGGCTTGGAAGTGGTTGGCCAAATGGCTATGGAACCTGACTATGGCTTGGTTGAGATTGTGGAGGATCCCATTGAAGGCGTCAAGGGTAATTTTGTGAATGGACCATATTGCAATACTCACAATTAGAGTCCTTAGCATCTGGGGGATAGGTGAGGCCATGTTGAGTGCCAGGATATTGTGGGATAGTCATAATTTAGCTGTTGGTGATTGTTGAAACAAGTGCATCGTGTTGGCCTAGATATTCGCAGACAGCGGGCACTCTTCCAGGCAGTGTGCTGGTATGTTGGGTCCACCGCAGATGGTACATGTCTTGAACATTGAGAAAGTGCAGTCAGCTATTCTAAATGTATGGCACATGTAGCGCCACACTGTGGAGCACACTTGGGGGGATAAGAGGGGGCAGGTGATGAGGTCCCACACCTGCTTTTGGGTGCACAAGTCATATGGGACATATTGGTAGTCTAGGTAGTCAATCTGGGAAAGAGAAAAGGATGGTAGTGGGGCAGGCGCGTTATACACCGTTTGTCCCCTTTGGAGTTGCACATAACCGGTTTGAGGGTGAATGTCTTCAGATTGTTGTGCATAGGAGAAACTCCAATCCCTTATCTTAGGTTGTACAGGATGCATTTGAAATACCGGTTGGTGTTGTGTGGTCCAGTGGCAGTTGGATGTGTTGCAAGGTATTTCATCAGAGTTTCAGGGTTGGAGGGGGACCTCAGATCTAGTGCCCTTGCGAAGTTAGTTTGGGCTGCTTTAGCCCAGTGGGGGGATGGTGAGTTGGGTGACATTGTGAGAGCTATCCATGAGCTGAGGATTCGCATTGCTTGTTCTGTGAAGTTGAGCAGCCCCATCCCACCTTTCTTCCATGGGCTGTACATGGTCTCCAGCCTGACAGGTGCATGGTAACCAGACCATAGCCAGTTCTTCAGGAGCTTGTAGACTGTGTTGGTAAAGTTGGTGGAGAAGGGAACCGCGTGAGCAGCAAACCATAACTTTGACAAGATCAGGGAGTTGGCTAACACAACTCTTCCTGTTAAACTAGCTTTACTCCTCCGCATACATGTCATTCTTTTTGTGATGTTGTCTAAAATGTTGGTTTTGATGGTGTCAAGTGCATATCCACCAGCTTCGAGCCATATGCCCAGATGACGGACTGGGTTGGTGATGGGGTGGTGTGAAAAGGGTAAACACAATGGTTTTGCTGGCTTGTATCATTGTTGTGTGGTTGGATGTGTGGTTAGTTGGTTTGTGTGGTGGTGGTATTTTGGGGCCCAGTTTGAACTTAATTTGCCCATAACAATTACCTCTGTTTTTTGTTTGTTCAGCATGGCATTACTCACTGACTCATACTGGTGAATAATGCGCTCAATCGCCCTGGCATCCCTATTGCCTGAGACTCCAACAACGCAGTCATCAGCAAAGGCGAGAATTTTGGTTGGTAGTTGTCCCTCCAACCTGATTCCAGTGAGCTTTGAGTTTGCAATGCAGAGGAGAGGGTCAAGGGTAAAATTGTATAGTAGGGGGCTAAGCAAGTCACCTTGTTTGAGGCCCCTTTGGGGGTGATGGTGTTGGTTAGGAAACCTGGGCCTCTGATTGCAAACCTGGCTGAGCGTGTTAGGAGGAGCGCCCAGTTTATATAACGGGATGGTAGGTTGAAAGCCTTTAGACACTGTTCTAGGTAGCCCCAGTGCACTTGGTCATATGCTTTCTTTTGGTCCAGGAAAGCAAGGGCGCCTGTGGGGTTAGCTTGGCAGATGTTGGCGATTGTGTGGATGTTATCCCAAATTGAGCGATTTGGGATGAAGCCAAACTGATGGGGAGAGGGCTGTCTGAGTAATGCAACTCAGACGCTTATCTAAGGTTTTAGTTAGTATTTTGGTGTCAGTGTTGATGAGAGCGATTGGATGCCAGTTGTTTAGGTCTTCCTGGTCTCCTTTTTTGAAGAGTGTGACCACATATGCGTCTTGGCCACCAGGTAGAAGGGTTGTGTCTTCCAGGCACTTGTTTATAGTTGCCAGTAGTATTGGTGCGATATATTCAAAATATTTTTGAAAAATTCGTATGGTAGGCCATCAGGCCCAGGGCACTTGTTGCGCGGAGTTGATCTTATTACCTCCCATAGTTCATCTTTAGTGATGGGTGCGACAAGGTCTGGTTGACCAGCTATAGTGTCAATATTAGCGGATGATAAAATTTTCCAATTTCTCTAAGTGATGCAAAATCCACCGTGTACAGGTTGGTGTAAAATTGGTGTAATTTGGCCAATATTTCAGATGGTGTGGATGCCAGTGTGTCATCTGTTTGGTGGACCTGTGTGCAAGTCACTGAAGTTGTAATTGGTTTAAAACGGTGGAAAAATTGGGCCATGTAAGTTTCTCCAGATAAAATATATTTTGATCTGTAGCATACTTTGGTGTAGTGCTGGTGTTTTCTAAAGAGGAGTTTACCTGTGTGGATAGCTGGAACCACAGGCGGCCCCATTGGGGGTGTATCCCTCATGAGGTGTGTTGTTTTCTAAGTGCTGAAGCTGTCTGATAGCCTTTTTGATTGTTGTGGACATCGCAGCTGTTTTTCTGGAGTTCAGGTGGCAGGCTTTCTTGATTGCTTGAGCCTTGAATATTTCCCACTTGGCGATAGGGTTCCCATTGGGTGGTCATCTTTCTTGCTGTGTTGTTAGCACCATCTCAATCCAAAGTTTAAGCTCCAGAAGATGGATGGTGTTTGGGTGAACTCTGTGCCAGGTTGGTGGCTTTTGGTATTTTTCTGAGGATGATAATGCTATTGAGACCATCTGGTGGTTGTGGAAAGGGATAATTGTTGTTGTAAAATCTGATACCTAGTGAAGAAGGTCTATAGGGGTGAGAATCAGGTCAATCTGGATCATTGAGACCAGCTGGTTATTGTTGTGGTGGGCCTCATCATGTTGGCCAGGGTGGGGGCTTGTTTGGGAATGGTGTCACATAAGCCCAGCATTGCCTTTAGTATGCATAGTTCCGTGTGGCTGCAGGGTATAGCCTTAGACTTGGGCCAGCAGTCAGTAATGGTGTTAAGCCAGCAGTTGAAATCTCCCGTGAAAAATGTTGCCTCGGGGAAAGGGATTGAGAGGATATTGGAGAAAAATTTTTGGTGGTTGTTCAGATCATTTGGGGCATATACACATGCCATGGCAAAATTTTCTCCATTCCACTTGAGATCTGCTAGAAGCAGCCATCCCTCCAGGCGGGAGGATGTGCTTCAGATATTTACTGGAGGGTCAAAATTTGTTCAAATTAACACCCCAAAGTGGTACGTCCAAAAGGATTTGGCCAGAAGGAGCATGGTTGACCATGACTCCTCCTCCCCCAGTGAACAGTGGGGTTCTTGGATGGCCAAGATGTCCACGGGGATATTGTGCAGGAAAGCCATTTTTTTGGCCCAGGATGTGGGGGCCTTGGCTCCCACAATGTTGAGCGTCCCTATGTTGATTGTGGTAGTCCGCACATCAGGAACGCTGGGGCGACCCACTGAGGTCACCCAGTTCCTTATTGCAGGTCATACTGCGAGTATGGGGCCAATTAGCCATATTGGTTCCAGTGTGTTGGTCAGCAGTTGTAGTACTGGTTTTGTTTTGTTTCTTCTGGCTCAGATTACTCCGTGGAGTTTGGGTCTGGCGTGGGTTGGCTCATGCCCCATCAGCAAAATATTTTCCGCCACTTGCCTGTGGGTTTGATAAGCAGAAACTAGATGTTGGGGTGATTGGGTTTTGTGCATGAGTGTTGTCACATTGTGATTGGCTGAGATGGTCTTTCATATCATTGCTGATCACACGTGATTGGCTGAGAGGATCCACAGTGGTGCAAGGTGGATTTGCTCCCACTTGGTTGGAGGTGTTTGATTGGTTGTGTCCAAAAAATTCATCATTTTGGTTGCATTGGGTTATATGTGGGGGATTTGATTGGTTATTCCGCTGTGCTGCCATGGCATCTGCCTGAATCTGTTCCAGGGAAATCATGGTGCAAGTTTGGGTCTTGGTGGAACTTTCAACCTGCTTGCAGGCGGTCTGTGCACAGCGGCAGTCCTTGTGTAAAATGGGCTCAACCAAGGCAACATCAGCTCTTTTGCCCCAATAGAAGGTGAAAGTGGAGTCCTTAATTTTGCCAAAAGTTGGGCTTGTTTTATCCATATTGTCCTCACAAAATTCCAGTGCTTCAATACCACACTTGACAGGGCACGCGTGGTCTTTGTGGCCTATAGCTGAGCAAAATTTGCAAATAAGTGGGGTGTGTTATGGTGTGATGTAGAAGGGGCGAGATACGCTGCCATTGGGGAGGTTGATGGTCACCATGTGGGGAATGAGGGTGATATCCTCTACCATGTCCTGATTGGGTTCTATAATGGCTATTGCCTTCCCTGTACACAGGTGGAACAGGAGGGGAAATTTCTTGAATTCAAACTGTTTGATTACGCTGTAACCTTCAAGGCCCCCATGGAGCTCATCAGCAAGGATATCATGGTGCACGGTGCTCGGGAGTCAGTCAAATATGATGAATAGGTCATTTGCCTTGTTCCATCATGTGTGCACCGTGCAGATGGTGTGGCCTTCATTGTTAATTTTTATGGAGAATACAATTTTTGCTACTTCTGCTACTTCTTCCATGGACATGAACCCAACATCCACCCATCCTCTATGTAAATTTTTATAATTTACTGAGACAGTGTTCAGAAAAGTTGTGGAGAAGGCCTCCCCCATTTTTCCCATAATTTGAGGGAAGTATTGCTGACCATAATTCTAAGGCCGTGCTCAAGGGAGGACAGGGGCTGGGAGTGTTCTATTTTGGTATATGCGCCCATTTTTTGCAGAAATTGCAAAACTCTGGGTGCAGCGCTGTACTCACCCTTTTTGGTGAAAGGTGTGTCAACATTCCATTGGGGCATTTTTCTCCGGCGGGTTGGGAGGGCTCTGGGCCTTTCACGCTGGCCACTTTCACCCAACTGGTGTTGTTGCGGACAAATTTGCTCATATTTCCTAGTTGATTGTCAATCTTGGAGAAATTGCATAGAATTGTGTTACTAAAAGTGATAGTAATGGGAAAGAAAAGCTATGAAAAATAAGTAAATATCTTAAAATTAATACTTTCAATAAGAAATTATATTTTAAGACTTACATTTTTAAAATTTTTAGTTAAAAAAATTACAAATATAAGGTGCCATAGTGGCACTGAAGTCTTTGAATAGAATAGAATATAATAAACATATTAATAATATATAATATATAAACAACATATAAATGTATAAACAACATATCAGATTAAAATAAGTAAGTAATACAGCATTTGCAAAAGCAATGAAGCAATATTCTAACCCCAATAATATTGAGGTAGCAAGTGTTTGTTGTAATTTTTTTAAAAAAATTTAGTAACTATACTAATAATATGATAAATATATATTGCAATTTGGAGTACAAAAATAAATTTTTATTTTGAAATATTTGTCACAATATTTATATATTTATAAATTTTTTATTAATAATTTTTTTACAACTTCAAAATTAGTTTATCAATTAAAATTTTTGTTTTTTATTATGTTTTTGCCAGTTTGCATCATTTGTTATTTGCAATAATATATTTTTATTGATAAAGTACTATCCATATGATAGTTATATAAGAAATCCTAATACCTGAAGTGATGCAAAATTTGCATGGGTCACCTAGTATGTAATTATTTAAGATAATCATATAAATTTAAATATCAGTTCTATTTAAGATCTAGAACATATCTATATATATATAAATGAATGTCTGTCTGTCTGTGTGTATGTATATATGTCCCAAATGCATTCCTATAACATTCATCCAATCATGATGAAACTTTGGTGAGTTGTTGTGTGCATGCCTGAGAAGGTTTATGAATTTTAAAAAATATTATTTTAATAGTAAAATAAAAAGTTTTATATGTAACAAGTGAAAATCCTATATATACTTTGATGGTATTTGCTATATAGTTACAGCTGAGCAGTTTGATAGTCAGCTGATTTGATATTTTAAATAATTTTGTTAAGTGGTTAGTGGTCATTTGGTATTTAACAAGTTTATCTAAATCAAAACTTTGAATCAAAAGTCCAATTGATTTTAAAAATACCTCCTCTAGCATAATAGGCTCAATCCTTCTCTCTCACAAATATCATTTTTTATAGCAAAAAGTGAATTGAACAAGAACTGAGAGAGCAACCAACTGCCTGAATGCACTGCAATTATATAGAGCAGTGAACAAAGGCCAACCACCCAAGTGTAGGGAAGTCTATCCACCCATCTGTGCACAGCACATAGAAACAGATGACTTGCCTGCGCCAATATAAATTTTTAATAATAATACAAAGGACACTATGATGGACATACCATCTGATGACCTTCCCAATGGCCCATGCCCCAACATGACTAGAAATGGGGAAGGGCAATCTACCATGTGCACATCAAGTAACAATCTGGTGACATGAATGATGACATGAATGATGACAAACGTGCAAATGCATTGATGGATCATGGAGCCCTAATGACTAGCATGGATGATGGGGTCAACTCCCTAGGATCAATGACCACTGACACCCAGATGACAAGAGCAACCTTCTGGGAGTGAGGCCAATGCTGAGAACAGTGAAGTTGGGAATATTCCCCATTGAACCTCAATCAGCAGGGGGACTGGAGCCTCGCAGGGTGAGAAAATTATTGCAATAAAACAAAAAACCTGGACAAAGTATTGGTAGGAACTGAAACTGACTCAGATTCAAATAACAAAAATTAGTGGTTCAAACCAACAGAGCCAAGCAATAAAAAGTTTTATTTCATCATGGAGAAACTTACCAAATCTGCTTGGGGTATTTGAATGAAGAACAAGTCAGGCTCCAACTCCAAAAAGCCCAGTTGGGGGGGCAAATGGGCCCTGACCAAAATCAATCCAGCAACATGAGTAATTCATTGGGCAGGAAACTAATACGCTATTAGGCACAATCCCTGACAATGGCATGCCAACAGGGGGCCCTAGTTCAACAATGCATCAATGGCTGATCCTGAATAGCCAATTGCCAACCCAAGATGATCCATTGGGGACCAACCAAGGTGGGGGTAAAACTATATTGGGGACCAAATCTGAAGGATCAGACACCTGAGAGTGTTCAGCAAAAAAACTAAAAGTATTACTGGAAGGGGTGGAAACCCTGACAGCGGTCAAGGCAATGGCCAGGGCCCCAAAAATTTACACTGATCCAGTCAGACATGTTAGCATGTAAAGGCGTGTCCACCCATGAGGTCAAACAATGGGAGGCCCTCCAGTTTCCGTACTATACAGTGACTTAGTGGGTCTCTAAAGGTATCAAGCCAGCCATCATGGCTATATGGTGTGACCATAAATTTTCTTCCAGAGTGGCCAAACGCTGTCTTGACACCCAAATCTCAATTGACATGGTGGTACAATTCAAGGCGTCCCAAGTTTGAACTGAAGATGCCCTGGAATGGATGAAAATCTCCATGGACTACAAGGTGATAGAGCCTGCAATCTAAGAAGATTTAAAACCGGTGGATGCAAAAGCCTGGATGGAGGCTGGAATAGACCTATTAAATGTGATGGAGTACAGCAAGGCGGGAATTACAGCACAATATGCCCAAGCCATTGGGAGCTCAGGCCTCAACCCAACAAATTTAGCTAAGTATGCTAAACGATTCCCAAATGCATCTATGGCCCTCAAATGGGCCTGACACTCCATTCCAGTGGACATGGCACTGGAATGGTATAACACTACTTTCTCCTCAGAGGAGGCACTACCGTGGATCATGGCCAGGTTCAAGGCAACCTAGGCCTTACACTGGTTGTACACCCAAATTCCACCAGCCACTGCATCAGACCTGATGAAAGCAGGCCGGACAAAGGAAAAGGTGGTGGAATGGGGACCCTTTTGAGATTGGTCGCTGGAAGAGGCCATCAACTGGTCTGCCAACAGATTCACACCAATGGAGAAAAATACTGGTTCTGAGCGGGGGGCCAGTATGGACCTAGTGCGCAAATGGGCAGAGCTGGGGGTGATTAAACCAATTTACAAAACTCTTAGAGGCTGACTATTCCTGATTGATAAGTGGAAAATCTGGTGTGACGCTGCAACACTCGCTGAGGCTGCAGAATGAGATGTAGCGGGGTTCACCCCCAATCAGCCCAACTGTGGATGGAACATGAGATCTCACCACAGGCGGCAACAGCAATGAAAGGGGTCAGAACTCCAGACTTGGGCTGAGAATGGCTCAAAGCGGGATCCGCATCAAAACTATCCAGGATTGGAAGCAATCCTTCCTGGAACCAACGTTAGCAGCCCCATACACCGCCGAAGGCTTCACCCCTCAGAAGCATTCAATGAAGCAAAGCGGGTGTTCCAGCAGACATGGCATGGGTTTTTACAGATGGGGGCTGGAATAGTTTTACAGTAAAGGATCGGTGCCAGTGTAGCTCGATTATGCTGGAGGTCCTTCAACAATACCTCCACCCAACGTGTGGCCCAGAATCTGCTCTCAAGTGGTACTGACTGGGGTTCTCACCATCAGATGCCCTAGAGTGGCAGAGCCTAGAGATTGGAGCACAAATGGCTAGAAGTATCAACTGCCATGGTATCAACATTTGCCAGCTCAAAGCATTCTCAGCAGTTTCAGCCTTGATGAATTGGTAAGTTGGATTTTGAAGGGAAAGACCCCTGCCAAAGTACCCAAAACAAGCGCGAAAACAAAATCTTACAGTGCCATGGTGGCACATACCAAAGACAACACCTGGAATGGAGCAGGGAGCCACATCAAATACATCCATCAATTGATCAGCGGGGGCTTTACAGATCATCAGGCACCGAAATCATACTTAAAAGATGTATCCAAATCCACCTGCAACTAGTGGAGGAGGAAGAATGGTCCGACCTGATACTGTCAACTTATCAGAAACTAGACGAAGTCCTAGCTGGAGGGGACTTTGTCATCACTGGGTCCCCGAATGGGGCTATATAGATATAGCAATACCAGGCGAGTTGGACCACAAAATCTCCTCAAAATTGGCACAAATATAAGGGGATTTATTTGCAAATGGAGCCAACCAGATATGCCAACCAAACTGCAAGGCGCGTTACCTTCCAGAACCTCCCCACCGATTGCAAACAGGGGTGGGTGCATAAAGTGATCTGGACCGGATTGTTGTACTATGGGGAAGTATGAGAATTCTGGCAAGCCGGCAGCAATTACATTGTGAAGTGCCTCCACCCTCAGACAGTGGAAGCTCTGTACAAACTGGCACCATGGATGAAACTGAACAAGATTGCTCTACCCAGATTCATCCACCTGCCCAGCCTCAATAGGGTAGTATATGTCAAACAGGAGGATGCCAAACAAGTGTGCTGGTTCTGCTACCAGACTGGCCACACAATGGTTCAATGCCACCATCATAAAGGTAAAACTACACGGGAGTATGAATATGACCCTGTCGGAGGAATCACCAAGGTGAGTACCAAGACTTTCCTACGCCCAAAAGCCAGAGAATGGATCCCATGAAACTTAATGGAGGTAGCAGATATGAAATGCCAGCAACAAGAATTAGACCTGGCACACAGAGAAGCATGGGAACAGGAAATGGCAAAATGACCCAAAGCAGACAATGAACCATTTATTAATCTGAACCCCAAATCTTATGCATTGGATGAGGGAACCATACCAGGACCAACAGAGAAACGTCCAACCCAAGTGGAATGGACATTCTGGGAGGAGGAAAGATGGCAGAAGGCGAACCTGAAGAAGTCTCCCAAGCAAGGGCAGATACAGGATACCAGCAAGTCAAAGTGAAGCCTAAAAAGATGAAAGGGAATACAAAAATGAATTGGAAGTCATCAGCAAATAAGCCTGAGGTGACCGGTGAAAAATTAGCAGGAGTGACAAAATTAACAAAATTGGCCAGGCAATCACTGACTAAAAAATTGAGTTCTGCTGATAAATTGAACAAAAGGGGTGCAAATCTGGCCAATGGACAAGGGAGAATCCACTGGTCCACCAGAATAGAACAAGGGGCACCTGGACCCAATCATAAAAACCATCCCCAGTTAACCATCGACAGGGAGATGGGGATGGCAACTGAATTCCCAGTGCACAGGATGCTTGGGAATATAATTCCAGTCCCAACCAACTGACCCTGAAAACCAAATATTGTACCTCACCAACCATTGACACCACCACCATCGACTAAACAGACCTCTGTATGGGTTTGATCCACAACTCAGACAATGCTAAGCCTCATACCCATGGGTCAGGCAGCCAGAAATGAGGATAGCGACTACAAATGCTTGGGGGATGGCGAGCATACAAATGAGGAGGAGAAAAATGCACCAATTAAAAACTAATTTTATTATTGACTTAATTTTTATTTCAGAAACACAAGCTGGTAACCAAAAGGAAATGGTGCTGACTTCAAACCATGACACAAAACCACCCTGGTCCCATCAGATAGGCTACCAAGCCCTATGGATGGACCACATGGCAATAGTCATAATGGACAAGAAAATAGACCTGGAATTCGTGGAAGAAACTCACGCCAGTAGGATCTTGATAGCGACAGCTACAAACAGAGACACTGGCAGGAGCATATGATTGGTAGAAGTCTATGCCCCACCAAAGCTCCACGAAAACCATTCCTTTTTGGGAATTCTTAGTGGAAGTGCCATCTGAAGTGACGACCATAATAACAGGTGACCTGAACTGTTGGACAAATGTGAGTCAGGATACATACCCGATGAGAGAACATCCCAACAGTAAAGCTGATGAGATGCTCAATTACCTAGTCAAATTGGGGATGTGACTAATGATTGATGAAGGGGACGACGACCTGACCAATCTAATGCAGTGGACATATGACGCCGCCGGATCCCCACTGTCAGGATCACGTTTAGACTACATCCTCACATCATTGGACCTCAGGATGATGACATCCAACAGCGAGGTTAGCATAGATACCAAAAGCAACCACATGGTCATTCAGGTGGAGATTGACCTTGATGAACCTCTGAGGAACCACGAGTGGCAACTGGCACCAGCCATGATGAGGAATGGGATTGGAGCCAAATGGTTGACACGGGACTGGATCAACTAGTAGCACATCTGGACAACTGCCTGGAGTTGGACCCACTAGAACAATGGACCCAGATCAAAGCGAAGATGAAACATGATAGCATGAAGTTCAAAAAAGTGACCTCCTACAAGTGAACAGCCACCGTAATGCAACTGAAGTCTAAATTAGAAAGGCTGAGGCTCACCCGCCGGGACAGTGAAGACTTGTAGAGCGAGTACCAAGCAACACACAAAAAGTATTGGGCCATAATGATGAAGCAAGACTCAGAGAGATGGACCAATGCAACTTACTGATATCAGAGCCTAGCGGGGACAATGACCAAAGAGGTCCTGAAACACCTCAAGGAAATCTGAACTAAGGCTAGGGTACGGGAAGTGGAGACAGCGGATGGGGAAGTATTAACAGACCCCAAAACAATCAAGTGTGAGGTCAATCTTTTTTATGGCGATCTCTTCTGACAAAGAGAAATGAGCGAATCAGTGACAAAAACCCTCATTGACCTGGCCAAGCTAGCACTGGGTGGCTGTACACTGGAAGACGTTGCCAAGCTATCCGCTGAAATCTCTATTGATGAAGTTAAGAGGGCACTAAAGGAGTCACCAACAATGAAAGCACCAGGCCCCAACAATATGTGTGCAGAAATATACAGCATATTCTGAGACCGCATCACACCAGAGCTCAAAGCCCTCTTTAATCACTGTTTGAACAAAGGCAAACAAATTCCAGGAGGCCATGAGACCTGAATTGTACTTCTGTACAAAAAAGGTTTCAGATGCCAACTTCAGAACTGGCGCCCAGTTGCACTATCAAACGCCAATTATAAACTGCTTATGCGCATACTATCTAATTGGCTGATGGCAACAGCACCACGCATGCTCCATAGTGCCCAGCATGGCTTCATCGAAGGCTGTAGTATATGGGACAGCATTGGTTCAGTCCAGAGCATACTCCAGGATATGAGGGGCATTGAACAAGGATACCTTATGTTCCTCGACATGGAAAAGGCATATAACTGAGTAGCATGGTCATTCCTACATGAGGCACTGAAGTTGGTTGGTATCCCCAACACGTTTCAAGCATGGATAACAATGCTGTACTCAGGCCTGGTAATGAAGGTTATTATAACAAATGGTGCAACCAACAAAATCCCTGTCAGGCAAGGTCTCCGCCAAGGAGACCCTATGTCACTGATACTTTTCAACTTTGCAGCCAACATTCTACTGGCAGCAGCAGATGCAAAGCTCTGAGGTTTAGTCCACCCTAACCAAATGCCACTGAAGATGCTAGCATTTGATGATGATACAGTAGTAGGAATAAGTTTCTCGACTGACCTCCAGGGCACCAAGAACTATTAAACCTCTATTAGCTAGCATTGAACGCAAAAATAAATTTGGCAAAAACCTCAGTGATGAGGGTCTGCAACCTGAGCTTCAGCCCACCAACTGACACAATGCCAATTACAAGCTCTCAGACAGTCCAATACCTTGGGATACTCTTCAACAACAAGGGACCAGCAGTTTTCTGGCGATTAAACAAAAAGTATTGTCAAGCTTATCAATCTGAATGACATGCTGTAAAAGCACCAGATTATGCCTCAAGGAGAAAGTGCAGGCAATAAATGTCTTCATCTTCTCAAAGTTGTGGTATGTTGCTCACGTGCTGCCAATGAGCCTGAACTTAGAAAAGAAAATCAGGTCAATGCTCCAAACTTTCCTATGGTTCAAGGTGAAGGCGGCACCAATACCACTGGAAGCCCTGTCAAAACCAAAGAACAAAGGAGGCATGGGCCTCCTGGACTTCAAATCTCACGCCCGGTGCATATGGGAAAAGTCATTTCTGAAGCTAACACAGATGCATATGCGCTGCCTGACTCTTGCATGGGGCATGAACTGGGCAAGAGCCCAAGGCCTCCAAGAGCCGGTCCCCCCCAATCAATTTGTGAATGGATGGCGAACCACCCATGGATAACCTCCCAAAAAGGTGCCACACACTACTGGTGACTCTGCAATCAGGCCGTGCGCCAGGGCGGGTGGTCATTTGAGCAATCAGACTGAGAGGCTGACCAAAATTCAGAGGGACATCAAAGCACATAATTCCGCAATGATTTCTGCAACAAGCTGGGAGGAGCGTAACCAAATTGCTGACAAATATGCAACCAAGTTAATCAGAATAAGGTACAAATTGATGCTGATAGAATATGGGGATCCGCTCCTGAAACCAGGGCACAATCTGCCCACCGTCCACAAATCCTAAATGACTGGACTACCAAAGGCCACAACACCAACTACCCAATGAAGGAGTTGATTTTGGGCCTGAACTCCTGCTTGTTTATGGCCAAACAGCGTTTGGTAACCTGGTGGATCCTAAATTGGGCATTCAAATTGGGCAAGCACAGTGGGCAGGACTATTAGCACAAAGAATGCCCCATATGCACTGAACTGGAAGCAGACATAGCACACCATTATTATAAATGTGCCGTGTTCAAAAAATACTGGTCCACGATGCATTACATCCTATCAGGCAGATATTTGCCACCGGGTATACATCCATTGCAGGACCTGTTCTTTACAAAAACCCTGAGAATGGCTCTGATCCAACTATGAGCCTTCATTTACCATTATTGTGTATGGGTAATTCACTGTGCGCTCATCTTCAAGGTTTTGAGCAACAAGCGCCCCATCACAGAGGTTTGGTATTGAAGACCATTCAGATTACCTCCAGTCAGCTCTTCCAGATCTCAAAATTCTTGTGCATGATCCCCGGGTGTTACAAGGCCACACGTTTAGCTTTCCCCACTGGATTGCTCATTGCATGCAATGAAGCTACTAATTGACTGATAATTGAATGGCCTGTAATCCCACCAATGCTAGAACTGTGACTAGCAATGGCGATCACCAATCAGCAATGGTCAGAGGTGCTAGAACTCTAGTGGCCTGAAACCCTGGTCCTTTTTACCCTTAGCCTAATCGCCTGTATTCCGCCCTCCCTTCATACTTTTCCTTAAAATTCTATTTTAATAAAGTATGGAGTTTTCAATAAAAAATCTAGCATAATCAGCTCAGCTTTTGGCTCTAAACTTTAACTCTATAAAAGGTCAGTTGTTTGAATCCTGGCATAATCACTTTTTATATTACTTTTCTTAAATTCACTGTCAATTCTGTCTATAATTAAATCTTACAAGCTCCATTTCAGAAACTTATTATCAATAAAAAATCCTTAAATTTGGCACAAAAATCTCCAATGACAATACAATAATCCATCAGAAATTTTACTTTCATGTTCAAAAAAATTTTATATGTATTAAGTAAAAATCCCATATATTTTTGATGGTAGTCTTTATATAGTTATAGCTGAGCAGTTAGATATTTAGTTGATTTGGTAATTTAAATGGTTTTGTTAAGTAGTTAGTGGTCATTTTTTATACACTTTTCTTAAACTCACTGTCAATTCTGTCTGTCTGTAATCAAATATTACAAGCTCTATTTCAGACACTTATCTACTTTAAAAAAAATTTCATTCACTGCAACTGACTGACTGACTTACTGACTGAAATCTGAAACCTTCGAGTCTGATAGGGTCAATCTATTTGGGTGAGTGGGTGAGAATTGGCGAATCTTATTGAATTTGAAATTATTGAGCCTGATGGGTTCAATCTATTTGGGCGAGTGGGTGAAGATTGACAAATATCATTGAATAATTCACCAAATTGCTCATCTGAAGCTAATTGAGTCTAATAAGTTTAATCTATTTGGGTGAGTTGGTGAGAATTGGTGAATATTATCTAATAATTCACCAATTTTCTCATCTGAAGCTAATCAAGTCTGATAAGTTTAATTTATTTGGGTGAGTAGTGAGAATTGGCAAAAATTACCTAATAATTCACCAAATTGCTCACTTAAAAACTCAACAAAATCACATCGATGAATCCCCCTTGGGTTGGGACCATCTAGTACTAAAAAAAAACTCAACAAAATCAGTATTAGAGTTTAATTAGATTAAGTATTTAGGATAATCAACTCACCAGCCATGAGAGCAACAGTTGAGCTGTTAGTCTGAGTGGCTCAAGGTTAGTGCTGGCACAGCCTATAGGCTACAATGTGAGCTTATCATCTGATAAACTAAATACCATAGCAAAGCACGGGTATCTGAATGTTAGGCTTATATATTTTAAAAGCCTGCCTAATTTGGTTCACTTAAACAATAAAATACTTTAGCAAGGTAAGTAGAAGTTGATTTAGTAGTTTGGAAGATATGTCACATACTCATTTATTCAAGGCAAGGGGACTAGGGGACCCTTCTTGCTGACACAAAAGTAAAAGCAGGATAAAAAATGATTTAGAGCTTTAAACCTTATGGTAAAAAGCTTAAGTGCATGATATATGTCTTTCACCCACCAGGTAAGTGTACCATTATTGTGGGTAATGACTAACTGATTCTTCATACTGTGCTAATGTTGTACCTTTCTGGAAGGTAAAATACATTATCATGCTCTTAAGATTTTTAATTTGGTAAAGGATAATTTATCTTTTTCAGATAGTATGAGGGTGTGTTAAGTAATAAAGTAACTAATAAAAATATTTAAATAAATTTATTGAGCAGGGCTAATGCTTAACATAGGTTTATGATGACTGAAGTAGGATATATAGTTTTGTGTCTTCAGGTGATTGAGACTATAGGTGAAGACCCCATTGGTGCAAGTATTGGTGCATGTTGTGGAGATTGCTAAATTATTATTGAGGTGGAGATGCCAATTTTCTTGTAAGAACTCAAGAAACTTTTTACCATCAGCTGATTTTAAATCAATATTTACATCAGCATTGAGAATCAATGATTTTTTATAGCAGTCATACTTGGCAATCTCTCTGTTTAAGGCAGCAATCTTTGGGCTGTATGCCATTATGTTCAACTTGAAGAATTCTTGTATTTTCTTCATATCTGAGTTGGGGGTTATATATACATTTAACAGTATGGTGCGCTCACCATTGATAGTAACCTGTATGGTACAGATATCGCCTACAGCTTCATGTGCTGTTGCTATTTGTTTAACTTGAATTATAGATTCTTTATACTTAAGCATATTAAATTCAGTTGCCTGCAGATCTGAGTCTTCCCTCTCATATATTGCAACACCACCAGCTTGTACTGTGTTTCATTTGAATTGTGACACCAATTTATACCCTGGTAGATGTATGATCTTGTCATTCTCAATCCAAGTTTCTGAGAGAGCCATAATTTTAACTTGAGAGATACTAAATCAGTGGATATATCATCACCATGAGCTTGTAAACTCTGCACATTAAATGTTAGAAGTGATAGAGCTGTTGGACTATTCACAATTTGATTCAAGAATTGTCTTGACTTGTTGCTGATTGTTTCCAACATGTGGTTTTTGAGACAATTAAACTCAGTGCTCAGTTCAATGTTACATTTACCATGAGCATGATGGAATGTATGATCATCTTTATTGTTGGTCAAGTATAATCCTTGTAGTGATGTGGCTCTTGACAGAGCAACATAGACTAACTGTTGCTCATGAGTGCGGTCATATTCATATATAACCATATCATATGTGCCACCTTGTAAAATTTGTGTATTGTTATAGCGCAAGCTTCAACCAGAGGAAAATGGTGCCTCTTGAAATTCAATACTTTACTTTTGAGGGTTATAGTTGATGTTCACTTACTGATAGGTACCCATTTCTCATTCAATCCTTCAATGATTGCAACATGTGCTCTACACTTTGTTCATAGTGATTTACCAATTTTTGGATCTTTAAACTATAACCACAAACGTTTTATGTTGGCACATTGTGGATTAGAGTAATCAAACTCAAGGCAACGTAATATTCCAATAGCACCATTCACAAGTCCATCCAGTGTGTCAATATTGGCTCTTATCATGTATGGTTTACCTAATATCAGTTTCAGGAGGATTATCATATACAGTTTACCTAACATCAGTTTTAGGAGGAATGGCAACCCACCAGTCTCATTAGGTTTCATCTTGTGTACTTTTGTATGAGCATTCACTAATTGCTCATTATTCTTATACCCAGAGTAAGCATCTGTAGCTATAGATTTGATTACATTGTCACCTTGTAACATGAAATAATTGTGGTCAGCTACATCCACTGTATGAAAGAAGATCTGGATTGCTTCAGGAAAGTGGTCATCCACATACATTTTTGGTACAAATCTACTTTCAATTGTAGCTCTCTCCTTATTGGTTAGAGTTGCTCCATTGCCAATTTTTGTGAGGATGGCTGAGAATGTTACATTTGCCTGTCGCATCACTTGAGTAAGTGGGTAGTAATTGAGTGATTGCCAAATGATGTCAGTGCAGAATGTTGCTCTGCTTTGTTTATATATTGGCATTTGGCATACTGGTGGTAGCTGCCTCAAGTCTCCACAGAAGACAATATTCAAACCACCAAATGGTTTATCATATGCATGCAGAATACTTTGGAGTCGATTGTTAACTTGGGACAGCATACCAGCACCTAGCATACTGCATTTATTAACAAAGATGATGTGCATATTTTGAAAAGCAGTACGGAATAAGTTTAATGATCCCACTGAGAGTCCCTTTTCTTGTTGTGAATTGGATATTTTGAAGGCTGAATGCACTGTTGTTCCATTGATTGCTGCTGCTGCAATTCCAGTTGAAGCACAAGCAATGTATGCATTAAATGCACAGTTGTGTTGGTGATTGAATCAATTATATGTCTCCATCATTAACCGCATAGTGAATGTTTTACCACAGCCAGCTTGCCCTGTGAAGAAGATTTGTAATGGTTCACATTTACTAATGTAGTCAAACATACAATGTATAGCTTCAAGTATGAGGTCTCATTGTTCCTTGTTGGTTTGTCGCATTGCTTCACAATACTCCTTAGATGACATTACATTTTCATGCTTGCAAATGAGGTAAGACATTTTTTCCATCAGTGTCATGTGTATATCATCATTGGTATATTTTATGGCCTGCACAAAGTCATCAGTTGTAACTTTTCTCTTTGCAAATTTCAGGTTTTTTTCTTGTGCCTCATTGATTTCATCCTCTTCAGGAATCAATTGCTCACAGTACTCCATTGTTTTTTCAATATCAATAGTTGACTCAAAACTGTTTGTGCTGCCATAATTTGGGTTTCATATTTGTCATACATCTGTAGAAACTTAGTACAATCCAGTAAATCAACTTCTTCATTAAGGAATGGTATGTGCACCAGTACCATCTCTCACTTATAATTGATCAAATCAGTCATCTTGTAGTTTCTGTAGCGTATTATTTTGGGTTCACCTTATTTTTTATAGGTTCCTTCCTTTGTTATATAGTACTTGGCGACAAATTGTGCCAATGTTATATCACTCATCTGACTTGGGCATCGTTCATACTTCTGCACCAAGTTTTCCTTCCAAACGTCAACTGAATCACCAGCAAGCTCTTCCTTGTCCATCTGAGCATGTGTCTTCCATATGCGATGTCATTCATGAGGCCACATTGTTGGAATAATTTCAACTTTACAGCTACTTTCTGACATACCCAACTAAAGGAGGTACCATGCTGCTTCCTGACTGATCATTTCAACGTTTTTCAGCATCTTCAAGCTCATCTCTTTAACTCCATATAGTCTTTATCTGGATATTCATCACACAATTTGATTAGTTCCTGTTGTAAGTTATTAATGCCTCTATTGGTTTTGTTTATATATTTAACCACATATGTGGCGCAAGAGTACTCTTCAAGTATGAATTGTAAATCCATGTTGGAATTGAGAATTTTTTTTATCCATGGATGAAAATTGTTTAACCATTTGTGCTGAATTGACCGTTTCAAGAATACCATTGGTCTTGTGATACCTAAACAAATTATATTTTTGTATTCCTCATCATTGTACATTATTTCTGTTGAGAAATGAATCTAAGGTATCATGGTCAACATGCTCAAGTGATAATTTCATTTCAGTGAACTTCTTTTTCAACTGTTTCTGATGACTATCATACTTTGCCATTAAAATGAGCACACACATGTGCTACGCATTGGCCAGTATGGAGCCATGAAGCAACATTTTTTGTCATTTTCATCATGTGCCTTCTTGTAGCATGTAAATATATGCTTATATATCTGGTTATATAGGTATTGCAGTTTTTCTGGATCAATGCTACACAGCTCATCTAAAAGTTTGACTGTTTGTGGCATAGTTTCACTGACCATTTTTTTAGGATCATTTCAAGCCACAGGAGTATGTGCATGGGGACTGCCACGTTGCTGAAACTCTATCCTCTTGAAGTAAATCTTAATTGTATATTGACCAAATGGACTATAGCACTTTAATTGCAATAGAAATATTATGGTATCAACAAGCTTATTGAAATACAAGCAACAAGTTACAGGATCTTCATTGACCAAAACTGTATGGTGTAAACTTGAAAGCTCCACTATGGGATCCTCACCAGTAAATTCCTCACCATTCTTCAATTTATATAGCAGATGCAATAAGAATGGCCAATTATATTCTGATGCACTCAATGTCAAGAATACAGTTGGTTTGCCCAACTGTCACATCATTGCAAAACCCATCTTTCTTTTGGTGGATCCAATATTTAATTGAGTTTGGGATTGACTTGAGGAAAGACAAATTATATACAATGGTACTCTCTGTAAATTTGTTGATCCTCCAAGTCAGCTCAGGTAAGTTTACAAGTGTCACCTGTTGACTTAAATGTCAAATACAAGCTCTCAGTAGTTCATATCCACATAATTTTTATTGCCATATACAAAATATGCTCAGGTTTTACACCACATCTATTGCTCGTACTTCACTGGTAGCCATCATGAATGGAGTAACATTGTTTATCTTATAAACACATGGCTCACCCAAGTAGATGCTTGGAAATAATAATTCCTCAGCATACTTAGCATAGATTATATTCTCTGGCTTAATTCTATTCCTGGTGCTATAGCTAAGTACTTCTCCTTATTCCACATCATTGTTTTTGCTGTGCAAGCAACAACTCATTTGCAGTATCTGAGGAATTTGTGATGCTTTCAATAAATGGGTCCTCATATGTCAGCTCTGCCTCTGTCATTTTTGGTGGCATGTCATTACTGGCACTATTGAATAATTCATTATCTACCCATATATTGTTCATTTTGTATAGCAGTTTTGGTAATAAGTATTGCAGCCATTTCTTTACAGTACCCTTATTAATATAACCTTGTAAGTATATTGACTTATGTATGAGATGTTGCTTAATTTTATTCAAGGTGGGCTGACCTGGGGACGATACTGCACTGATGAGGGGAAGTGAAGAAAATGGGAAAGGAGGATAAAACCCGGAAAACCTCCATGCGCAGCGTATAATAGGCCAGGAACTCCATGGACCACCTTTGCTTTTCGCTATCTTGGTTCGGGGCATTGGTGCGCAATGCCAACACAGTCATAATCATCCCCTACCCAAAGTTCACTACTGGAATCAAACTCGGGAGGCAGTGGTAGAGGTCACCATTCTACCACTGGGGTATCCTCCCCTTGAGATGTTGCTTAATGTGTACGTTAAATGCTCTATCATCACTTAAGGTACAAGGCAAAGTTTCATTCATTGTAAATATATCAATGGGCACATTTATTATTTGTCCTATAATACTCTGACTGCCATGGATGTACTGCAGGCATCTTATCTGCATGAATGGTAGACGTGATGAGACCAGACGTTCAGTTATACAATCAAGTGGTGGCAAATGATCAGGATACTTGGGGTATACAAAGCCATTGGATTTTTGATAATTTAGGTATATTCTTGAACGTTAGGGATTTATAACATGTTTTACACACTTTGAAGCTGACTACATTAATGTCAGGAAACTCAGCAGCTAGTATGGGGTGACTCTTTTGTGGTGGTGGGCGCAAATCTCTCTCAAACCATAAGCGATCACAGACAGAGCAAGCATAACCAAACTCATTGTCATTGAATTGTTTTATAAATTCTGCATCTGCTGGTATGCCTTCAGTTTTTAAATATTTTGGCAATACTGCAGTGATTGATTGGTTGAATTCAGTTGCTTCATTTATCTGTTTTGTTTCTATCCCCATTTTTTATTTAATTTACAATATTTTATTTGGTCTTTAGTTTTCATATGCTTTTCTGCCATTTTCATGTTGTAAAATATATTAATCTTTTCTTTTTCAGTTGTTGTTGATGCGGTTGGTGTATTTGTTAAGTACTCATTCAATTCTTTGAGTAGAAAGTCATATTGACTTTGTTTGTGTTGCACTGGCGGTGTTGGTACTGGAGCTTCACCAGCAACACTAGTTGGTTGTTGCTCTCTCAAGTGCCTTTCTTTCTCGATACTTTTTTGCACACTTAGCACTGAGCTGTTTCTTTAACTGAGTATTTTCATTAGTGAAATCCATTGTCAAAAGCAGCTTTAGTCAATTGCTAATTTATGATTATTATAGACCAGTAGCAGTGTATTTCATCATAATATAAAATACCTGCCAAATTGCTTAACAAATCTATTAACTTATCGAATTGGGTAAGAAACCATCAACCACTCAATCAAAACCATTGTCTCAACAAATCAAGTAAATAACCACCAACTCTAGCTGAAACCATTGAGCCTATTAAATTAACAATATCCAGTACTGTTAAGTAAAATCATTGAGCTTATTGAATAAACTGATTTACCACTAAATGCTTAAGCAATCCAAATCCTATTAAACCTATTGAATCACCCAGATAACCACAAACCTCTAGCTGAAACCATTGGGCCTATCAAACTAAATTACTAAAATACCCACTACCCATTAAGTAAAACCATCGGCCTTTAAGTTGACCAAATCGCCTACTAAGTTATCAAAAACATTGAGGCTAATATATCACTTAAAACCCTAAATTTACATCAATTTTAATACTAAAACCATTGCATGATTTCATACAATGCTAAAATTTTAGGTAATAGGTTATATAATTCGATAGATTATATGCCATTAAATATAACATGTCAACATTTTATTAGTCTGGTTGATTTAATTGGTCAATCTATAATAAACTTACTGATCGCCATCTACAATAATTCATTTTTAGATTTAGTTGATTTTATTGGCCAACCTATGCAAAAACTATCCACATCCATAATCATTTAAGCTCGTCACGCTATGATCTCATACTTTGAACTTACCCCCCAGCCATAGGACATATATCATGTCAAAAGGAGCAAAATATGCTAATAAACCCGATTTAGCCTCTAATGTTACATACTCAATGATTTTAAGTATAAAGATATGTTTCGGGTAGCAGTTTGGTGTTATTTGATTGATTCGATAGGTTTTTTTGTTTGGCCGAGTGGTTGATGGCTTTTGTTCGAATCGATGACAGTTTAGCTTTGAAGGGTGATTAGTTATTGGTTGTTTCTAATTTCAATTAGGTTTACCAAAGTGGTTGGTGGTTTTTGGTTGATTCGATTGAGCAATTAGATTTGGCTGAGTGGTTTCGTTTATCTATAATATAAAATCTAAATTAATAAATTGAAAATCTGAAATTTTAGACACCGTAGCGAAGCACGGGTAAACGGCTAGGTTTAAATAAAACCTTTGATTCCACCTTCTCAACCTATATTGATGGCTAAACGTCGGAAACCAACTTCTACAAATAAAGCAGCTCGTAACGTGGTGCCCAAACTTGAAATTACGCCAAAACCTAGTCCCAGCACCGTGATCATTCTTTCCGATACTTCATCTCCCAATGACGAGGCGGCCTTTGTTCCTGCCCCTATATTCACATCAACCGAATCAAAAAGGTTGGACACCGGCGTCAACCAAGAAGGGGTACCAGTCATCCCAATCAAGCAACCTTCGGTTGAAGCCGATGAGGCAAGACTTTTAAATGGCTTTGATTTAAACATAAATCTTTATCTTGTCATTTTTTGCCTTAGCTATTTTATTGATTGGTAGGGTGTTGGTTTACTATCAGGGTTGTCTCTTCTAATGCTTATTTGCTTGCAAATCTTTGCATCAATTTGATGGCTATTTACGCAGTTTTTTAAATCGGCCATATTTTAGTGTTACACTGACAGATTTTTAACCAAGTGGGTTATGTTTGAAGGTTTACCGCCCTGTTACAAAATCTGGGCTATAGGGGTTTTCTTGTGGAGAGTAGCCTTGAATGTTAGTTGTGGGCGGCTAAGCTTGGAGGGCGTTAATCGGCGTCAGTTTTGAAAGTACCACGGTGAGTTGTTTGCTTCACTTACCTTTATTGAAGTCAATTTGCTTGCATGACATCAGAATCAACTCATTTTTCCGAATTGACTCTCGTTTTGTGTTTTGAAAAATGTGCAGGTAGCTTGCATACCCCTTTGGTGGACTTTCAGCTCTTGCATCAGGGAATCGAGCGGTATTTTTGGACCATTTAAGCTTTGGTTCGATTTCTATATTTTATCCTGTTTTTTACCATCTAATCCCCTCCAGTCACGGTTCTTTATGACTTGTATGATTATTATACCGAATAATTTGCTTTCCAACAGAGGTTGGGACTTTTGTTTTAATATAGAGGCCAGCAAACTTGGGTATGGCCTATAGAAATATCGTATAAGCAAGTTAAGGGTATCAACGCTCTAGTTGGGCTATGCTTTTCAGCTTACTTGGTTCCACTTTACAACAGTTCTTTATAGTGTGGCATTTGAAGGTTCTGATCGTCGAGAAAAATGCCAATTGGGGAATATTTAAAGATAAGTTTTGTTGGTTGGGTTGTTTTCTCTGAAAGTCCTTGGTTGTGGTTGCGTCCGGGGTTTGTCATTAGCTACGTAGGCATAGTTTTTTTCTTTATAGGATTAATAAATTTATAGTTTAGTTGGGGAGGGTATCTATGTTTTATTGGTTCAAGTTTAGTGCGATTTGAGATTGCATGTGTATGAACAGTTAAGCTGATTGTTTTCAAGGTGGAGCCAGAGATCAAACATGTCAAACCTGATGACGCTAGCCTGGGCGCCGATGTTTATAATAGATCTGCCTCAACGTTAGATGGACTTGAGATTGAAACACGGGCGGTGCCTTTGGATAAGCTGTCAAATAAGGATCGGCGGCATTACACTTTAGAGATATTTGATGAGTGGCTGCTCACTGTCCAAACCTTGGAAAGCCACCTGCTGAAAAACGAGGAAGTGGAGTGGATTGCAAAATATTATCAACTGGCTGGTGAGATATTCCTTTGGACAAATTAATTTTGACTAGAGAGGTCTAAGTATTTGTTTGTTAGGCTTTTCTTGCGCAAAGTGGTTTGGCTCCGTGTTGCATCGCTTGTGAGCTACTTCCCCAGCCATCCTGAAAGTGAAGGGCCCCTACCAGCTGATATGTTGGAGGCAGCTTTAACTGAGCTTGTAGATGCAGGGTTTTTAAATGACTCGCTTAAGGATGTGATGACGTTGGAGGAGATGATTGAAGTAATCAGCCTAGAGGAATTGAGGCAGCTTTGCAGCAAAGAGGCTTGGGCCAAGAACGTGAGATCAGTAACTAGGTTTGATTATTTGGCTCATCTATAGAAAGCTGCACTTGCACTCGAACTGCTAAACACCACGGCCACACAGCCAGGCCTTTTTTCCTTTCCTGGATGGGGGTCTGGTGCATCTAATAGGCGAGCAAATTATGTGCGCCGTGGGCAGGAAATCTTAGGGCGCATGGTGAGGATTGATGCGGCCTGTTTCTCCTGCTTTGAGCTTGTGCAAGTTATTTATCTTCGCGAGGTTCCTTTGGAGGGTAGGGCCATGGCCAGTGCCATTAGAGTGCGCATTGGCAATATACGCTATCCAAACTATAATATCACACGATCTGCAGAGGTGTTCCGCAACCGAGCTCAGCTAGATAGGTTTATCAGAGCTGCAGGTGTTTTAGCCCAGGTTCATGATATACTTTTAGATCACACCAACCCTGAGCGGTTTACCACAGTTTGGAGGATCAGTGAAGACTGTATTCCTGCATGGCAGTTGGAGATTGATGCTGCTCAATCCTTCACTGGTTGCTACTTTCTCTTGAGGTATACTGCAGGCTGGTTGTATACAAAGCTGGTGGAGATAGGTGCTGCAGCACTGGCTCGCCAGAAGCTTTACGTTCAGGAGGTGGCCATCTTGGAAAGTTTGCTAGCCCAACATGCTTTTCGAAGAGGCAAGCGTGGGGACTGGTATGTTCGTTTGGCTTTGGTTCAGCATACACACTTTGCTGACCGTAGGCAGGGTGGGTTAGCAGCCCTCGCCACTTGTCTCCGTGGCATTCATGATCCTTATGTTTCACCATCCTGCCTTAATGAGCTCATTACAAGGCTTGGTAGGCTGAAACGGATGAAGTTCAAGGATTCCTCACTGGTTAGCTTGGCTGGCCCTGAGCTTTGTATCCCCAACTTGACACGCTACCACCTGCGTGAACTTCCTGAAACCGTCCTTGAGGGTGAGCGTACCAGGTCAAGCTATATTGAGGCAGGGACTCGGCATATCTATCGTGCACAGGATGGAGCTGAAATCACTGTTGAAGCTCTAGCTCTGGATTACTATCAGAGAAAGGGGTACATGGGCTACCACTGTGAGGGGTCCCTCATCTTCACTCTCTTTGGGCTTTTATTTTGGGACCTTTTGTTTTCTGATTACCCTGGTGTATTTGAAACGCCTTTCCAGTCAGCTCCATTAGATCTTTTTTCTGATGCATTTTATATAGGTACAGTACTTTGTATTGCTTACTGAGTGAAACTTAGATCGCAGTGAGGCCATTGAAGCGTTGTTAGGTAGGATTGCTGCTGGAGAGGCCAGTGCCATCTTAACTTGCACACACCAGCGCGAGTTTGAGCGACAGCCTGCTGCAGTGGGTGTCAACTGGAGCTTTCCGCTTGTTGAGCTGGCTGAGTTGTGTCGGTGCATTGGTGGCCCTCCATTAGCAAGCATCTTACGAGCAATTGCTAAGCAATACTATGATCGGCGCGCTGGCTTTCCAGACCTCACCCTCTGGCACCCTGAAAAGGGCATGGCTAGGTTTGCTGAGGTCAAAGGCCCAAATGATCACTTATCACAAAAGCAGCGGATATGGCTGAATGACCTTTTGAAGGCTGGCTTACCCGCTGAGCTCTGCACTTTGAAGCTGGTTGATGAGGCATCCTTACTAGAAAGAGAAGTGGAATAGATTAATTTATAGGCTTAAGATTCTGATACTCCCAAGGATATCTCCACAAGGGGATTTTAGATTTGTTTTTAGTAAATTAATTTTAATATTTCAGTTGCATGTTGCTTTAATTTTAGCTCAAGCACCAAGCATCCCAGCTTAAAGCATCAGCTAAGTTGCCTTGATTTTGAAGCTTCAGTATGCTTCTGTCTTCATAAAAATCATTATTAGGCTTTTGGATCATTTACATTCCAAGTTTTTTCTTTTATAAATCAGGGTTTTGTTGCCCAAGTTAAATTTAATTCAAATCCATATTTCAGTCTGGTATTTCATTATAAGCTAGCTCTTTAGACAGTATTGCTGGGATCCACTCTAAATTAGTAGGTTAATGCACTGTGAGATGGCTTGTGTTTAGAATTTATTAGCCATGCCATGTCCAATGCTTGTAGGCCTTGACTATTTGGTTACTACTTTAAATGTGGTATCAATCTGACTTGATTGGATTGTACCAGTCAGGCTTTTTCACAAGGGACTTTATGTAGCTTAACTCTTAAGTGTGCAGCTTTTTATGTATGTTGAGCAAAAATTTTAATGCTCTCCCCTCTTCTGGTATTAATATAGAAGGGCAATACACTGGTTTAAATATCTGCAAAGAACAATATATTGACGTCTCATCATTTTGCTTCTGGCGGCAGTCATATTCTTCTTTCATTCAGTTCTTAATGTGGTGTAAAATTGAAGAAAAGTAAAAATTGTGTATTTAATGATTAAATTACCTTAAAGTGGAACTTAAGTGCTGTGACATTCATTCAACTTGTTACTCTTATAGTATCATAGGCTCTAATAGCATCATTTCTGCTATAATAAAGGATATTAGGTTCTGCAGCAAGCTAGTGTCTTGAGGATATGTATGGCACATGAGCTTAGCTGTTAGCCCTCATAATCAGCCATTCACTTTTAACTACGCTAGCACATGGGCTCATCAGTATAGATGCGCCTAGAAGTGACCTTTTGCTAATAAACCAGCAGTTATATTAATTGTAGATAACCTTGGCCGCAAGCTTAGGCTAAAGCTAAACCTAACCTGTTGGAATGGTAGCATCCTAGATGCTAAGTGTATAGAGTATCTGTAGCTCTCCAATGTCTGTAGAAATAGATGGGGTATGTGATACCAAACCAGGAAAGTGTTTGCAACAGAAAGAGTTGAAAATAGTGCAATTTGTAAAGGTCTATGCCAGAATTGCGGATGACCACATAATCCAACCCTTGACTGAATATGAGATTTGACAATTAGGTTATAATCGTAGAGGGTTGGCAATAGTGGCCAATTTATGAGAATATTGTTGGGTGGAATCCCAAATGATATTTGAGGCTGCTGACAGATGATAATTTTGTCAGGCATCATCTATGATGAAATTAAGCAATAAATTTGATATTGGGATAATACCCAATATTCAAATCATAGGAAATTATTTAGAGCGGAATGGATTGGAGTTATCAGAAACTACCCAAATGTTTGAACGCTGGAGGAAGAGTAGAATTGCCATTGGCTGAAACAATTGGTTTCATGTACCTAATACCAATTGTTTGGTCTGCCAAATGCCCAAGGATTATGCTGCCTAAGAAACCTAAGGCAATGGTACCTGACGAGATTTGGTGCCTAACACTGAGGGTCAAAACCAGTATAGGAGCACAAATATTCTCATCGGACAGCTGAAAAGTTGTGTGCTGATTCTAACTATAAAAACCTCAAATAATTCCCTAATAAAATTAGATTTAAATTGATATTAGCTTAGTTTTTTAAATATTGGTTGTTTTAAACATTACTCTTAAGAGAAGAGTGCAAGGATCAGATATCCTTAGGTTGGCAATATCAAAATCTCCACTTGGCTCTGCGAGAAGGGAATAGGGAGAGTGTTCCCTACCAGTATCAACATATCTTCAAGAGGAAGAAGCACCTGTCTAGCGTTGGACAATACACTTAATGTGGCTTTTGGGCATTCAACTTTAATAAAAGTTTTCATACTATTATTGCCCCAGTTAATCAAATTCAAATAGTAAACACCAGGATCCACAAATCTGTGCATTTGAAATTTAGGGCCAGAAGCAAGCCAACAAAGCCCAAGATTTTAACATTGGTGCTCACTACAGGGGTAGTTGAGTTGTCAAAAGCCAATTCAAAATAACAATGTCTTTTAAGGAAGAGCTTTGGAAGATCTGAGTGGAACTACAGGCCATCAATAAAAATGTGCTCAGCTTGGCATCTCAGGCTGATGTTAGTACATTGGAGGAGTGTATGATCAAGATGAAGGAAATGCTCAAACAACTAGAAATAGTTAATAATTACCTATGCGGAAAAGTTGCCTCTTTGAAGCAAAAAGAGGGTGAACTCATTAAGGAAACTTTATTTCAGAAAACTGAATGAGAAGTGGATTTAGAGCGCATTTGATGGTTTCATGAGGAGATGGCAAAAATGACCAAGAATATAGAGGAGTTGGAGAAACACCAATGTGGTTGCAAACAATTCAAGGTGAATGATGCCAAAGCTAAGGCATGTGAAATGCCAAGCAATAAGACCTCTCCGCCCCTAAAATATGCCTAACCATTCGCTGGTGTATTGGAAATAACTCCCAAAGTCACTCCTATGGCTTTTCAAGTAGCTAGGTCAGGATCTCCTATTAGCAGAGCAACTGAGGAATTTTAAAATATGCCAAAATTGCCCACCTTTTACTGGGATAATGCCCCAGCATTCTTCCACTTATTTGTGATGACTATGTTCGGCTATGCAGACTGACAAAAGGCAGTAACTGTAATGAACTGCCTTAGCACAGACTTCCAAAATCTGGTGCTTCCTCACCTCAATGGGGACAATTGGTCATATTTGGAAGCCAAAGCTGCCATTATGTTGAAGTTTGGAAGCCCTACTTGGACAGTGAATCGTAAACAAGAGTTTATGGGTATTCAGTTTCTCAAAGATGAGACTATGGCTAGTTTTTCCAATCATTTTTACCAAGAAACTCAGACCTTGGCAGGAGCAAATGTGTTAAGCAACTTTGACGCCCGCATAGCCATGCAGTCAGCACTTCAGCCCTACTGAGACTTGCATTGGATTATAGTGGCAGCGCTAGTGACTGAAACAATGATCTCTCAGATGGTGGACCATCTGAAGATGCTTGGAGCCACGTTTGATGCTCCCAATCATACTTTTAAAGTGATTCAAATGAAGGCCCAAAATATTGTCAAATTTTCTGAGCCATCTAAAGAGTCTGAGGGTCAAGTTGTGTTGGTAAGTAAACCCAAAGTTCAAAAATGAGTGGAAAAATTGACAAAATGCTGTTTCCAATGTGGGAAGTCGGGCCATGTAATTGCCCAGTGTTGGGAAAGAAAACTGAAGGATCAGATAAATCTCATTCAACCTCAAGAGACTGGTTCAGATTCAGGAAAAGGGCCAGCAGTCTAGATCAGGGAAGATCTAGTACTACTGATAAAACTGTCCTGCCTGACATAATGCGAGAGAAAATCAATATCTCTGATTTATTTGTGGATGCTGACTCACCAGATCCGCTCCATCAGGGAATTAACTTGAATGTTAATGCTATAACTTGAGCCAAAGCAAAGGGGATTGATCCCAAAATTGTTAGTGAGGCCACTTGGCCCTATATATGACAGCTAGCAGAGAAATTTAGATCCGCCAAGAGCCCTGAAGACCTAGTCAAAACAAAGTTGGATGATGCTAACGTTTCTTTATCTATCAGCACAATCAAGGAATTATTTCACAATTTATCCACTCAGATAATCCACACACTTGATTTAGCAAATAAGGCCACTATCTATTCAGTAAATACTTTATTACAGTACTTGGAGTGTACCTATGTTGATATTCTAGTCAATAGGATAAGAGTACAAGCCATAATTAATAGTGGAGCGCCAATCAACATCGTTTCCACCAAGTTAGTAAAACATATGAAAATATCACCAGATTTGGAGCACCAAAAAGAGTATGGAATGGCTGGACCAGACGTTACCATCTCATGTGGAGCCTACAGTGCACTACCACTTTGGTTTGGATCGCTGATTGTGTCAGCTCCCACTATAGTGCTGGCCAATCCAAACTATGACATACTTATCAGGACAGAGTTCTTGAGGAAGTATGGGGTGAAATGCAATTTTGAAGAAAACACCCTGACAATATTGGGGCAGGCGTTGCCTTTAGTTTACCAGTGGAAAGGAGAAACTCCGCTGACAAAGAAGAATAACTTTGTCAATTTAATTTATAGTGATGGTATTATACTCATCCACTATAAACTAGTCAGATGGAAATGGAAACCAATGCTAACGGAAATTATGGAGAATCAGGGAATACCTCTAAGGGCAAACGCAGCAAACACTATTCTGCCGGTGGCTCAAGTCATAGTTAACACTGGATTAATGGTGGAATTTCCCAAACAGCTTTATGGAGAAATCATCAATCCCTAGGAAAAATCAAGGATTGAACCATGGGTTGCGCCAGGGATCTTAATGCCAGGTCACAAAGGGATACAAGAAAAAGTAGCCAATCTGGGAGAAAAGCTGATGAAAATTGAAAAAATCAGACCATTGCATTTCTGCACTTGCTTCCAATGATGAAACTATATGCTTTTCATGAATTTGGATCGTTTTCCAAAATAGGATTTCCAGCAGGAGTTACCAAAAGTGTTAACATATTAGTGGATCACAAGCAGCTAGCCGATCTGACTATGAATCAGCAGAAGGACATGCTCCAATTATTTGAAAAATATTGGACAATATTTGCTCAGAATGATCATGACTTAGGATGTGCAAAAAATGTACTCCACAAAGTTGAAACTGGGGAATGTCCACTGATATGAATGAGACCTGTTCATAGGTCAAGAGCAGCAGAAGCAGAGGTCAGCAATGAGATAAGCAAGTTAGTGAAACATGGGTTACTCATTCCATCATTGAGCTTATAGGTGAGTCTGATCCTGTTGGTAAAAAAGAAGGATGTATTGAATTGGGTAGTGATTGACTATTGCCAACTAAACAAGATCACTAAAAAAGACTCCTATCCGCTACCCCAAATTGATGACATACTTGATCGCCTGGGGGAGGCAAAATACTTTTTGACTATGGACCTGACTTTGGGCTATTGGAAAATTGATTTGCCAAAAGAAGATCAGGAAAAATGTGCAATAATTACTGCACAAGGACTGTACCAGCTGACCAGAATGCCCCAAGGATTATGCAATGCACCAGCAACTTTTCAGCATGCTATATATTCAATTTTTAGTGACATGAAACTATCCTACATGCTAGTATACTTAGATGATAATAACGTCTTCAGAAGGACCTTCACAGATCATTTGGAGCATTTGGAGGAAGTTTTCAAGCAGTTGGCAATGGAAAATCTAAAAATTAAGCCAAGAAAATGCCATTTTCCAAAAAAGAGCTTTAATATTTAGGGATTGTTATAAACTCTAACGGATTACAACCACAACCCATGAAAAGAGAAGCTATCAAGCAGATGTTGATCCTGAAAAGTGTTCAGATATTAAATTATTTTTGGGAATGGTTAGGTACTATTTCCAATTCATCAAAGACTTTGCTAGAATTGCTGAATCTTTATTTTACCTACTCAAGGATCTAAAAAAGGGATTTTTGTGGAACAAAGAGGCCCAGAAGTCATTTGATAAGCTCCAAAAATATCTCACGAGCAGCCCAGTGTTAAAATACCTGAATTTTAGTCAGGAATTCATAATCCAAGTGGATGTCTTGTTAATGGCAATTGGAGCCATTCTAAGTCAATTAGATGATAACAGGGATGAACATCCAGTAGCCTGTGTGAGCAGAACACTGTTGCCAGCAGAAAGAAACTATACCATGATGGAGTGAGAGTGTCTGGAGGTCATCCATGCCTGTAAACAATTCTGGGTCTATATACATGAAATGCATTTTAAAGTCATAACTGACCACTCATCCCTGCGCTGGCTTCATAACCTGAAGGAACCAGAAGGTCAGTTAACCCAATGAGCTTTAAAGCTGCAAGCCTACAATTTCAAAATTATCCATTGGGCTGGAGTGGTACATCAGAATGCTGATGGATTGTCTTGATTGCCAGTTGTTCATGTGATCTATCCTCAGGCTGATGCATAGATCAGCAGATGATCAAAGGAGATATCGGGGATAAACCTCAAGAAATTTGGATTGCATTGCGAAAAGCCATAGAAAATACCAAATTTAAGGACAATCAAATATGCAAAACAATTAAAGGAAAACAGGTTTTATTTCCTAAACTATCAGAATGAGCAGAAATCATTTGAGCCGCTCACAAGGTCATCAGTCATGGTGGCCTAAGGAAAACAATGGATCATATTTGCCAGTATTATTACTGGGAAACGATCAACTATGATGTGGCAGATTACTTATCCTGTTGTGTGGAATGTCAGCTGCACAAGCCGCACAAGAACATTGTAAGTACCAGCTAGTATGCCCTAGTTTTGTGTGGCACACAGTGTCCATAGACGTTATGGGACCATTAAGCATCAGCACTGAAGGAGTGAAGTATATAATCATTGCAATAGATCACTTAACCTAATGAGTCAAAACAAAAGCCCTCAGCAAAGTAGACACAATAATTACAGCAAAGTTTATACTTGACCAAGTGATCTATCAGCATGGTTGCCCTCAAGTCATTCTCAGTGACAACAGAACCAACTTTACTTCACATGTAATTCCCAGGCTTAACAAATTAATTGGAATCTGTGGTGTTTTATCTATCCCCTTTTTTCCAGAAATGAACGGAATGGTGGAAAGAGTAAACACAACTTTAGCCTCAACCTTATGAAAATTGGTCGCAGGGAAAACTTCTGCGTGGGGAGCAAATCTGAGTTTGGTCACTTTTGCTTATAATATCAGTTACCATTCAGCAACTGAGAAAACGCCATTTGAACTGTTATATGGGTGGAAAGCCGCATTGCTGCTAATATCCTTACAGCAGTAGAGCCATCTTTGGAGAACAATCTCAGGAATTTGATATGACAATGAGGAAAAGAATCAATGTGAAGAAAACAGATGACCAGAATCAACTTACGTTAAAAGAATACCATGTAGGCGATAGGGTAGCCTATTGTGATACCCATGGGTTTGGGAGAAAAAATAAGTTGGACGCCCTATGGATGGGACCGTTTGAATTATTACTAAGTTGGTGAATGATGCCTATACAATCAAGAATACTGAGGATGGTCGCATAGTCAATAGAGTCCACACAAAATACTTAAAGTATTGGACTTAGAAAAAGAGAAAATAAAAATAAAAATAAAAAATAAAAGAAAAAATAATAACTAAAAAAAAGATGCATAAAAATACAAAAAAGTAGAAAATATTAAAAAACAATTTAATTTGAACAGTAATGCATCAAGCAAAATTCCTATCTACTGAGCATGGAGGAAGGGATAAATTAACGGGCATGAGTCCTGAGCGCTTGGCAGGATCAGGAAGGGCTGAAACTAGATCCAAAAGAATATTCCCTACCAACAAGATGTTGAGACCTGTCCTGGGGTTGGTACAGGTGGCAAGAGTGCCAATGAGACCCATCCTGGGGTTTGTACAGGTGGCAAGAGTGCCAACAACTCATCCTGGGGTTTATACAGGTGGACCAGTTGATCTCTTGCAACAGATGTGAAGATTGGACTGGCGCAACATGATTTCATGGGAACCGTGCTTGAGAAGAGGTGGCAACAGGTAGTAACCAAGGATACAAAGTCATCATACTGAGCAGAGCATATAGGCGTTGAGTGCGGACAAAGCTGCACTACGGTGAGGACATAGAAATATGACAAACCAAATATGAGCTCCAGCTGAGACAGCTTCTATTCCCAAGGGTTCTATCTTCTGTTGGATATCTGGTCAAGAAGGGGGATGTGTCAGGATTGCAGATGACCACATAATCCAACCCTTGACTGAATATGAGATTTGACAATTAGGTTATAATCGTAGAAGGTTGGCAATAGTGGCCAATTTATGAGAATATTGTTGGGTGTAATCCCAAATGATATTTGAGGCTGCTGACAGATGATAATTTTGTCAGGCATCATCTATGATGAAATTAAGCAATAAATTTGATATTGGGATAATACCCAATATTCAAATCATAGGAAATTGTTCAGAGTGGAACGGATTGGAGTCATTGGAAACTACCCAAATATTTGAATGCCAGAGAAAGAGTAGAATTGTCATTGGCTGAAACAATTGGTTTCATGTACCTAATACTAATAGTTTGGTCCGCCAAACGCCCAAGGATTATGCTGCCTAAGAAACCCAAGGCATTGGTACCCAACGAGATTTGGTGCCTAACACTGAGGGTCAAAACCATTATAGGGGCACAAATATTCTCATCAGACAGCTGGAACTTTGTGTGCTGATTCTAACTATAAAAACCCCAAATAATTCCTAATAAAATTAGATTTAAACTGATATTAGCTTAGTTGTTTAAACATTGGTTGTTTTAAACATTACTCTTAAGATAAGAACGCAAGGATCAGATATCCTTAGGTTGGCAGTATCAAAATCTCCACTTTGCTCTGCAAGAAGGGAACAGGTAAAGTGTTCCCTACCAGTATC
Source organism: Massospora cicadina (assembly GCA_022478985.1). Classification (NCBI taxonomy): domain Eukaryota; kingdom Fungi; phylum Entomophthoromycota; class Entomophthoromycetes; order Entomophthorales; family Entomophthoraceae; genus Massospora; species Massospora cicadina. The sequence continues at coordinate 206,232 of JAKSZP010004017.1, forward strand.
GACATATCTTCAAGAGAAAGAAGCACCAGTTTAGTGTTGGACTTTACTATCAACGTGGTTTTTGGGCAATCAACTATAATAATAGTCTTCATACTATTATTGCCCCAGTCTATCAATCTCATTCAAATAATCAATGTTAGGATCCACAAATCTGTGCAGTTGAAATCTAAGGACCAGAAGCGAGCCAACAAAGCCCAAAATTTTGATAGTCCATGTGGGACCTTCAAAGGAAGGAAATTAGTGGTAGGAGGAAACTGAAAGTACCAAAAATAAAACAAGATATACTAAATAAATATGGAGGATAATAAAAGTTGGTAATTGATAAATTTATTCTAAAAAGGCCTCTGTTAGGAAACTGATGTACCAAGGGATAACTTTGCTTCCATCATGGGTGCTTAAGCACCAAGGACAGCAGCTTCAGTCTATAAAACCTTGCTGTTCTGTTAAAAAAGGGACAAGGATAAGTGGTACAGTTAAATGTGGAAAAATGTTAGGAGTGTTTGTAATTTTGGTATATGGTTACCGCTCTTAATCTTTCTGCTCAAAATTTACTGACAAGGATTCCAGTGAAAACCAAAACTAGCAGCAGAAAAACTAGTACTAATAAAAATGATTTTGGACCCTCCATAGGTCTTAAATAGCTTAAAGGAAATAAGAATTTGATTTATTTTATATAGTTTTTAAGGATTTTGAGGTGTTAAACTTTAATGTAAAACTGGGTAAAAATTGTAGCAACATACTCTATAATGAGTTGAATATCTTCTTAAGGGATGATGGCGGCCTTAGTAAATTTTAAATACCTTGGAATGACAAACATTATTTTAAAATGTATCACTTTGTAATTTTATTTTTAACTTAGGGGTTAAATTTCTTATTTTGGTTTTGATTAGCCAACACACCTTGCCATCTTCAAAATCTGTTGCCATGTTTGAAGCCAACAGTATGCAATTATTGTTCAAACTCTTGATATTGTGAACTTTCTATTATAATATTATGTTCACCTGGTGTCACTACTGGTTTCAAACTTTTTTTCAATTAAGGATGTTCTGGATGAGATTTTTTGTTGGGAAAAGGAATTGCCTTTTGTGGCGCCTTTTTACCATACTAAAGATATAAACAGAGTTTTTTAATTTTCACACATAAAACTTTGCTGATTCAGGGATAGTGAGTGTTTGGCTTTGGGGGTGGGCTATGAGATGGTCTAGGTCAAACAGTGAGGTCTGCTGCTACTTATCTTTCATCTAGGCTATGACTTTGTAAGTCTCAAGGTGGCACCCCTACAGCTGTATTGAGAGGTTACCCTAAAAAGGGAACCAGCAACCTCCAGCCCTCCCATTATTCTCTGAGGGGATCCCACTCATACTGTGAATGAACACTGGGTATTTGCCCTTCCAGCAAAGGGAGCAAGGTTGCCATGCCCACATCAGCCCTGCTCTTGATTTGGACTTACCTCAAGAAGATTTGCCTCATGTGCCAAGAAATTTCTTGAATTCAGGAGCAAGGACACAGGGCCAAGGTCACCAAAACCCCTCGCCCACCTAGCCTCAAGTTACCACCTGCTGAGAAGTCCCCGCCATCAACTCAAACCTCAACCTCCCAGAGCGCCCCTCCTCCAAAATGGTCCCAATGCAGGTTTGGCTGTCAAATCAAGGTAAAGATACATATCTCACCTCAGGAGCCACTCCTAGCCTCACCTCCCACTTTAATGACACCAACCCAAACTGCAACCAATTGGATTAATTAGCTGCAGTTTGAGGGCCCACCTCTGAGTCTGTCCCCAGATCCAATCCTCATTTTTTTGGCCTTAGCTCTATTTCTGGCTTGACCTCATTTTTTTTTAGTACTAGATGGTCTGGCTTGACCTCATTATCTTCAGAAAGTTGGGGATTTATTCAACCTCATTTCTTTTTTGGGCGTTTGACTCAGAATCAAAACTTCTAAGTTGTTAGTCTCAATTTTCCTAAAGATTAAATTTAAAATTTAAATCCAGAGCCAAAACAACTATTAAAGCCTTTTCAGAAGGCATTTGTCCTTAAAATGTGTGCAAGGAAATATAAAATCACTGCTCCAAAAATACAAAAAGGCATTGGCAACTGGTGGGCCAGTGCTGGTTTATTTTCAAATTTATAAAAAGAATATCAGAATACTTTCCAAACAAAGTTATTTTTTCCTTACCTATTCACAAATTTCTACTACAGTGGGCTTCCCTAACTTGGCTTATCCTCCTGGCAACCTACAGTTTTCCTTTTGGGTATGAGCAAAACCATTGTATGCAGCTTTGATAGCAACCACCACTTGGAGTTATCAAGTCTTTCAAGCCATGCAGATTACCCTCTTGCCTGAAGTTTCTGCTTTTTCTGTTGATACTGCCAAAAGCTCACAACAGCTAATACCTGAGATGTTGTCAACCTCCAAGCTCCTTTCCCCACCTGGGCTGCCTAAGATAAACCTGCCTTGCCCTCGCAACTACTTTTAGTAAGTTTGTTGGGGCCTTTAGTATGTTTTTGAATGTTTATTTAAATCACTTTTTATCTAGATCCTCAATTAACAGAGTCATTCAAATGGCTGTCCCCCTGAAAATCTAGGTGCTTTTGTGATTCATTGAGAACCTGAGTCTGCAGCTTTGACTAAATTTTCTTAGCCGTTTTGCTGACAGACATAGGTCTTAGATCTTAGCAAGATGTAGAGCTCTGAGATCTATTCCCCTGTTCACCCTATAGTGCAAGGCTCTATCCAACTTGATAGATGGTGCCTGAAACCTTACATTACCCTTTTTAAACTAATAACAGGGTCCACGCCCCCCTTTGGCCCTATGTTAGGGTGTAGTTCTTATGGGAGTTTGAAGCTTATTTCCTCAATGGCAGCTGGCTTTGGTGGAAGAGGTGCGGGTGCTTTGAGGATATTGACATGGATAATACCTGCAATCAACTTACAGCAATTGGAACAAACCTTGAAAGGGACCCAGCTGTTTTTATAAGATAGGTACCCTTATCTTGACGCTAGGTAGAGTACTCCACGTTTGATCATTGTAAGTCCAAGATCTTATCAAATCTAGATTCTAATGGTCCTTAACGCAGGATGGGATCAAACTCCGTTGGTTTTTTGCCTTTGGAGGAGATAGGGATGGCACATGGAAGGAGGTGTGGTTCTTCTAATGCATTTTTAGTTCTAAGTGAAAGACTTTGGTATTCAAGACTTTATTAGTAGGTGTTGGCGCAACAGTTCTTCAGACTGGCGCCAGGGTTTGCGGTGGCTCAAAGCTGCTAATTTGCAGAAAAGGTCGAGAAGGAAGCGGAAAGCTGGGTAAGTTAATCAAAATTTTATTAGTCTTAGAAGGATTCGATATTTATAGGGTGTGTTGGAACTCAGTGCCTTTGGGATTGTTGGGGCCTCATCCATTCAGAATCTTTACTGATCTTCCATAATGGCCTTCTCGTGGGCATCCTCAATGGGTGGTGTTGCTCACCTGACTGAATGGGTGGAAACGCTGCCCCACGTGACTCAGGAATAAGGGAGGAGGATCCTGAGATTGATTTAACTCAGTTAGGTTTGACAAACAATCAGGTACAACCAAATTCAGAAGGGTGGAATTTGATTCAATTATTATCTCGAATTCTGACAATGCCCCCCTCAAGATCCTGTTGGAGGGGGAATACGGCTGCAGGAACTGACCATGCACCTGATTTACCATGGTCCCTTGGTTGACATTGGCAATGGAGTACTCAGACTTACTCTATGAATAACTTTATAGGGTCCAGACCAAAGTACGTTGAGCTTGTTTTTTGGCCTCCAGGTTGATGATGATAAAAGAGAATGAGGTCACCTAATTGAAAATCTGGTAAGGAGGGTCATCCTAGATTTTATTGGGATGTCTCTCTTCAAGTGGTGGTGATAATGCCTTGAGTGGCTTGGGCTTGGAGCCAGACAATTTCATTGGCTAGAGCCCTCATAGTTAAATTGGAGTTCTCAGGGGTGGAGGTCTTGAGCATTGGCTGGACGCTACTTGGCAGCTGAGGTGCCCGCCCATACAGGGCTTCAAAGGGGGACATCTTGATGACTCGGTGATAGCTTACTTGGTAGGCAATTAAGGCGCTGGGTAGGTAATAGTTCCAATGAGCAGGGTCCAAGGCAGCTAATTTTTGAAGAATAGAAATAAGAGTTGCATTAGCCCATTCAACCGCCCCATTAGTAGAGGGGTGGTAAGATGCAGCGAAACTCTGGGTAGTGCCAAATAGCAAGGTAAGTTCTCGCACTACCTGTGAGGTAAAGTTTAATCCATTGTCTGAGAGTAAGGTTTGGGGGCACTCATGCTGAGTGAAAACGGATCAAGCGAGGGATAGGGCGGTGGCCTTGGCAGTAGTAGCTGGGACTGAAATTGCTTCAACCCACTTGGTTAGGTAGTCCAAGGCTATGATAATATATTTATGGCCATGCAGCCCCGTGAGAAGAGGGCCCACCACATCAATGCTTATCACATTGAAGGGGCCAGTTGGGGCAAACACCAAATGTTGGAATTGGGGTTAGCTTGGTCTTGCAATCGGCAAGTCATGCATGCTTCCAGGACCTCCTGGATAGTCTCGATCATGTGGTCCCAGTAGCATCGTGATTTCAACCACTTGTGGGTCTTTTTGATGGCCCCATGTCACACGGTGGAATGGCCTTCTAGTATAACATCAGTTCTGGATGAGGGGTGGATATAAGAAAGCCACTTCTTATTGACTTTCATATAAAGCAGCCCATCCTTAATTTGTGTATCACGAGTCATCCTTCATAGTTCATCCTGGACCTCTGGGTTTCCAACTCCCACTGGTCAGGTCAGCCTATTAGGTCATACAGCTGGTCCTCCTTGGGGGTCAACACTGCTAGTACCAGCATCCTGGAGAGGCCATCTGCATTCTGGTGAATAGCGCCTGCGCGATGGATGATGGTGAAATCATAGCTTTGTAGTCATAGAGCCCATCTGGCTAACTGACCATTGGGATTCTTCATTTGTTGTAGCCACCATAGCGAGGAGTGGTCTGTAATAATAGTAAAGTGGGTGCCATAGAGGTAGGGCTGAAAATGTTTGATGGCCAGTAGGATGGCTAGGCACTCCCTCTCAGCGACGCTGTAGTTCTGCTCAGCTTTATTTAGCATCTTACTAAAGTAGGCCATGGGGTGGTCGACCTGGTTTTCATCATGTTGGGCCAGGATGGCCCCTGATGGTGACATCACTCGCATCCATGAACAACAGAAAGAGTTGGTCAAATCAAGGGTGAACTAGAACAGGTTTAGTACATAGAGAGGTTCTCAAGGCATTAAAAGCCTGTTCTTGTTCAGGCCACCACTCAAATGGCACATTCTTCTGTAGGAGATAAAACAGCAGTTCCGCTAGGTTGGCAAACCAAGGAATAAATTGCCAGTAATAGCCCACCATGCTGAGTAATACCTGGATATCCCTTAAACTATGGGGCGCGACATCTTCTCTATGGCGGCGATTTTTTTTGGTATGGGTCGGATGCCATCCTTAGAGACCTTGTGCCCAAGGAATTCTAATTCAGACTGAAAGAAGGAGCACTTGGAGAGTTTTAGCTTTAAGGATGCTCATTGTAGCCAATCAAAGACTTCCCATAGATTCTCGAGATGCCCATTAAAGGTTTGAGAGAAGACAGTAATGTCATCCAGGTAAACAAGGACGCAGGAGAGCTTCAAGTCCCCAAGGATCCCATCCATGGCACGTTGGAAAGTGGCCGGGGCGTTACAAAGGCCTTGGGGCATTCTAGTTGGCTCGAATAGCCCTTCATTAGCTATGAGCGCACACTTAGCCCAGTCTTTGGGGGCGATCTTAACCTGCCAATATCCGCTGGCAAGGTCCATGGCGGAAAAGTATTGGGATCCGGCGAGCAGTCAGAGGAAATTGTCAATTTGAGGTAAATGATAACTGTCCTTATTAGTGATGGAGTTAAGTTGTCAATAGTCCATCACTACCCAATGGCTGCCATCCTTCTTCTGAACCAGCAGAAGAGGAGAGGCCCAAGGGCTGCGTGAGGGCACCAGGAGTCCAGCGTCGAGTAGCTGTTTTAGCTCAACAGTCACCTGGGCCTCCTCGACCTTGCTCTTTTGTTAAGGTTGGGACTGGAAGGGAGGAGCATCCCCAGTTTCTACATGATGAAGGACCCCGTTCATTCTTTTAAAGTCATAGGTTGAGGTCAAAATATAGGTCCGAATATTCTTCCAATAATGCTAGGACCTTTTGCTGTTGGTTTTCTGAGAGGTCTTTACTGATATTAGTATCAACCAGACTAACCGAGGGTGGAGCTTCCAAGCCAAAGTCTCTTAAGTCCCCAAAGTTCCGGACATCAGTGATAGCCTCTACTGGTAGTAAGAGGACATAGGCGGCAGTGTGAGGAACATAGGAGAGTCATCAGAAGAAGAGTAAGCAGTATCAATTTATTATCATTGGATACTGAAACTTCTTCCCCAGATGTCATAGCTCCTAGTTCACTTACAGTTACAAGGGATTCTTAAGGCTGAGTGGGGTCATCAGCATGGAGTGCCTCATTTTTCATGCTGACTGCCCTTTTCCCACCTCCTCAGCGAGTTGTTTCCAGCAGTTCTTGGCGCTATGCCTGGAACTGTTACAGTAAGTACATTTGGATCAAGGGATTTTCTGGTTTTTGACTACGTGGACTCTAGGATGGTTAGAGGGGCCAGTGGAGGTAGCCTTGGAGTGCAGAGTTGACAGAGGGATCTCATTAAGGGCCTCCTTAATTTCTCGGATGCAGGTAAATCTATTCTTCTGGACAATCATATGCATCTGAACCTCAGGGTAGGATCCTAATGCAGAAATGACAGCGGTAATAGCGTCATCCAGGGTGATACAATTTGTGGTAACCAAGGGTTGAGCTTGGGCATAGAAGTGGCAGGCGAACTCCATGGGGCTTTCTCCTTTGTTTAATTGGATACCCATGAAGGCCTGTTTCTGGTTGGCTAAGGTTTGGTTGCTTCTGAACTCCTGGATTAAAGCCATGTGGACCTGGTCCCACGTTGTGCACTTCTTCAAATGAGGGGTCATGATCTCCCAGGCTGTGCTATCCAGGCATGAGTGGATATGTTTTACCCTTTGCCGGTCAGTGGCTTCCTCCATGGAGCTTTTGTAAGTGTATAGGAAGGATGCAATGCTTTCTTGGCTAGAAACAAACCTTTCTTTAAAACCAGGTTTAAAGTTAGTTACCAGAGGAGCGGAGAGGGTCTTAACGCCAGGGATAGGCGTTGGCTCCAAAATTTCAGTTTCCACATAGTTGTGGGGGCCCTGTGGGTCTAGCTGGCGTTGTAGGTCTTCAAGTTCCTCCTGGAAATCGTCCCAATGTCAATTGATGGAGGAAACGGAAACCTTGTTTGTGACTTGTTCTTTTAGAGATTGTATGTTGGCTTGTTGGCGGTGAAATTGATCTTTGAGGGTGGTCAAGTGGGTCTCAAACCCTCGACAGGTTTGCTCCAGCTGAGAGATGCGGGCGTTGGTGAGCTTAGAAAAAATACTTAAGTTGCCCATTTTGTCCAACAGGGCATCTAGGGAGACCCTAGGGTCAAGTTGGACCCCATCCGTTTGGAGTCTACATCCTTCAGCAACATTCCGAATTTGTTCATGCAAAACAGCTGATGCTGTCATTGCATCCTTCTGCCAGGGGTCCTCAGGGCTGGCAGCGGTGGGGGCTGAGGGACCTGAGGGCCCAGGGGGTCCACGGGGACCTTCAGGACCTTCGCTCCTAGATGGGTAGTCACAGGAGGCCAATTCTCAATAGTGTTGTTGTAGGGTCCCTACCAGATCCTCAACTTGGTGGAGGCATTAATCCCAAGTTATCTTGTGGTGTTGGATGCTCCAAAGTAGTTCATCCTCAAGATACCCGGAGATCCCATGATCTAACACCATTACCTGGTCTTGAACTTCATTAATCAGCCGTCAATTATCAATTATGGCCTCATGGTTGTCATGGATGAAGGAGGAGGCCGCAGTATAGAAATCAAAAAGATGGGTATGTAGGGCCTGGGAGAGCCCCAGTTGGCGTGCGACTTCTTGATGGTGCAACCCAACTAGTTGGAGCAGGTGATGGATGGTGGGGTGGACGAAATGGCGGAAGTAACATTTGGGGCCCAATGTGAGCTCTGCTGGCAGCAGCTGGGCTGAATTGTAAAGGTCCCACATTGTAGAGGGAATGGCGGAGGTGCAGGAACAACTAGTGTGGCCACCCGCAGAGTAGATGTCATTTATTAGTTGGGAGATTACCTTGTTAGGGTTTTCGCATTGAAGTTGGTACTGACTTCCATTGATAGAAGGTAGGGTGAACTGGAAAGCGGCTCAAAATTCTAATGATTTGGCTTGAGAGGCTGGTATTTCATACCATGAAGTACTAACCCATTGGGCAACACTTCTTGACTGACCAAAGGTTTAGTCTCCTAGGCTTCTGGTATTTTCCATTGTGATAGACGTTTTCACATGGGACAGCTCAGAGCCCCCTGTAGTGAGCACCACTTCTGTTGGCGCTACAGTTCTTTATACTGGCGCCAGGGTTTGTGGTGGCTCAAAGCTGCTAATTTGCAGAAAAGGTTGAGAAGGGAGCAGAAAGCTGGGTAAGTTAATAAATATTTTATTAGGATTAGAAGGATTTGATATTTATAGAGTGTGTTGAAACTTGGTGCCTTTGGGATCATTGGGGCCTCATCCGTTCAGGATCTTTACTGATCTTCCGGAATGGCCTCCTCATGGGCATCCTCAATGGGTGGTGTTACTCACCTGACTAAATGTGTGGAAACACTACCCCACGTGACTCAGGAATAAGGGAGGATGATCCTGAAATTGATTTAACTTGGTCAGGTTTGATGACCAATTAGGTATGGCCAAATTCAGAAGGGTGAATTTGATTCAATTATTATCTTGAATTCTAATAGTTGGGAAAAGCTCAGATCATTTGTAAGCCTATTTATGATGTATGACTTTGAGGTGAAGGATTTTTGTGTTCCCATCACTAAGTCACCTACTTGGTAGTTAGAGGCCTTATGACGCTTCTTGTCTGAAAACTGATTTTCATTGTTAATCGTTTAGGTCAACTTTTAATGGATCAGTTGATGCACCTTCTCAATGCATTACAAAGTTGTCCTTCGCTGAAATGTTGCTGCATTTTTGGCGGCCGTAGGTAAAGGCAGAGTTGTACCCCAAGATGGCGTACATAGGCAACGCCCCTGTTGAGTGCAGGAAGTTATCTATATGAGAACTGAGCAAGTGGTAGGTTTGATGCTGAAATCTTGGGGTGCAGTGGCATAGCATTGGAGGTACTTCTCCAACGACTGGTTTGTTCATTCTGTCTAGTCATTAGATTTAGGTAATAAGCTGAAAATATTCAGAGCTTGATCTTTAGCATGTCACACAAATCTTCCAAAGACCTTAAGGTAAACTATGGCCTTTTGTCGCTGATCACTTCCTAAAGCACTCCAAACAGTGAGAAGATGTGGGATACAAACAGCCGCGCCATGTGCTCAGCTATAGTCATCGTCAAGAGGGGGATGTGTATGGAGTACCTTGTGAAACTACCCACCACCTCTATGACTTCATCAAAGACCTGGGACGTTGGAAAACTCAAAAAGTGAACGCCACTGAGAGTGAGGTCCATGGACCTGCCGCTTGTTTAAGATAGTGAAGGAGACCGTTCCTCCCTTTCCTATCATATTTAGAGTAGATATAAGTCAAGTAACCCTCTAAAAAAACAAGAAGGCCTTTTGTGAGTTCATTACAAACATACCCGCATTTGATCAAGGTAATGCACTTATTTACGCAGGGTGTTACATGGTTGGTGGATCATAATATTCCTTTAGGACGCGTGAACACAGACTAGAGGGAATTTAGAATCAATTTGTGGAAGTATTTTTCTTAATCCATTTGGCAATAACATCCAGAAGTGGCTTAGTCAGTGTCAATCTTTGTCAGAAGGTCAAAACCTTTTGATCAAAAAATTGTGATGCCAAACAGTATAAAGAGGAAACCTTTACCTTCATAAAATGTCTAGTTTAAATCTTCTCTATCACTTGACCAGCAGGAACAGAGGAGATGATGGAACTTTGAGTAGCTTGGTAACAAGGGTTTGGACTTAAGGCGTAATGGTCAGGGAGCTACTGTGGCAATGGTGGGTTGTAGCAGTGTCACAAGCTGTTCAGGGGGAATCATAGTGACTAACTTATAGTATTCATAAGGTCAGGGCCCATCATAGGATTTTAGCTTAATAAATCCGGCAAAATTTGGTTGGATACATTACTAAGATCATATTAAGATTTGAAGCTTAACAGATCATGGTGAGTTCTGGTCTGCCTGAGAGCCAGCTTATGAGTTTTGCGGTAGAAGGTGAGAAATTTGTGGCTAGTGCGCACAACCACAGTATTTTTGGCTCTCAGTAAAAAGATATTGCAAGTGCATTGGTAGCCAAGTGCCAGCAGCCAACTCCTTATAATAAATGTCCCATGTACGCTCTGTTACACTAAAACTTCCTGGATTAAGCCACCAAGTGCCCCCGCCTAATATGCTCTTATGATAGGACAGCACCCACAGTTGTGTCAGAGGCGTCACACGCCACATAAAGAGCTTGCCTTCATCAGCATGGAAGGTAATAGGAGCACTGGAGAAAATCTTCTTTAAAGCTAAAAGCATGCTGGTGTTCATGAGTAAAATGAATGTCATATTTTACCAGTTATAAGGTGTATGTCACGGCTAGAGCCATAATTCTGGGTATAGAGTATCTCAAAAGGAGTTCTGGGTACCAAACCAAAGAAGGGGCCAAAATCTCATTGAAAACTATTAATAAACTTTTACAGGTGATAGATAAGAAATGGGTAGTGTCCCTTCCAGATAAAACCCCTAATAATAATTCCCAAATTAAGAAGAAAATCCAAATTTAGCTAATAGTACAAAAAATAACAAATTATATGGTTGAAGACATGGGCAGAATTCAACGCTATGAGATTGAGTTGCTTAGAAAAGATTTTTAAGCTAGGATTTGATTTTGGGACCCAATCCACCCATCTAATCCCTTGACTTGGTATTAGCAAGATTTAAAATTTTTTAATCCTTACCTTCTAATTATAATTCCATAGCTAATAACTAAGTTCTAAATACTATATTATTTTATTATCTCAGATTTTTGATAATAAAGGACCACAACAGAATGTCTGAGCCTATCAGATAATTCTAAACCATGATCTGAAGCTCCCCTGATAGTGAAAAACAGGAGAATTTGATCCCTCTGCTGTTTCTGACGCCTCTACTAACTTACCATAAGCTCATGAGTTTTTAAAAATTTCTTCAAATTTTCTAAATTTTGGTAGCTGATTCCCCTACTCTTCTGGTTCCATTTCATTGTGATTCTATGTGGCAAGTAGTTTGGAAACTTATCAAGGATATTATTAACCGTTGCCTATTTTTAACTTTGTAACCTTGGCATTTATCACCCTTGTGGCTTAGTACATAACTGCAAAGACATCCTGCGGCCCAATTTATGTGATATTTTACTTAAAAGTCTAGACCTGATGTTAATATTCCTTTCCTGTTGGATTTTCAATTATGGAGATGTTGTTGATTCTACCCATAAATAATTTTTTACTCCTTTTAGGCTTGTTGAAAACCTAATTGTCAGTGGGTGCCCTCATTGTTCTATTGCTTTATGACAGCATCAGATAGCTCCTGTCACTCAGAGAGTTTGACTGGCGTGCATAGATGTTTTCCACCTTCCCTTGACCTCTTTAATCTTGGAACTACCCCTAGATAAGCTAGTATTATTCCTTGATATCTATGGGGACATTCCTTGAAATTCTGTAAGAGACACACCAGATCTCCCTCTTCTCCTTCGCCTCATGTTAACCTACCAGAAAAGGCCCCACAATGGCTTCTATAAGTGGTGGTGTTGGGATTTTTTCCCATATTCCCAGATGACTAGATTACCAGGGGTCACTAGGGGATAATTCCCTAAAGCAAAGTGAATTAGATAACCGTTGACCCTGATTTTGGGTTAACAATGTTCAGGGGATTTTAGGCTATTTTCCTGGGTCAGATCCGTTAGGGTCAATCTGGATAGATGATTAAGATCTCATTAGGCAGAGTTTCCAACAAAATAGGGGCATTTGATAGTTGATCAATTATTAACTATTAGTTGTACTGATTGGGATTGGTTTGGTTTCATCACCAACCAATTGGGAATTTAAGAATCAAGTTGTGAGGCGAGTGATGCTGCCTGCAACTAGTGAATCAATCAGTTTGTTTATGACCTGCCTTAATTAGTAACAAGTCCCATTACCTAAGCAGGTCACTTTCCAAATATGGTTAGTTCACTGGGATCAAGAGGAAAATGTTAGGGACACGTTTTCCAACTCTTTCTGTTTATGTCTCGAGGATGTCCAATGATGGAATCCTAGCCAGGATGGGGAAGACCATCACTGCCAAAATGAGGATGGTGATTCAATGGCAACGGCTGCCATTTCATCAATGAGGTGCCAAATGATGGTTGGGCACCAAATTTAAACTATAAATTTCCCTAAGAATTCGCTTTATAAATATACTAAAATACCAAAATATGAATACACTGAAATACCTTACACTTTACCAGTAGTTAGTATCATACCAGAATCCATTTTGAGTTCTATTCTTTCTCAAGGAAATTATTGCTGTGTGCTTTACTTGGGAGACTCTTTAGGATAAATAGTAAGGATCTGAGAGTGGATCCAGAGAATAAAAGCTGAACTGAATCAAGGATTGCTGCTGACTGTGTGTCACCAGAGAGAAGCTGTAAATGAGGATCTGAGCATGGATCAAGTTAGTTGGTACAAGGAAACAAATCCCTATTGAGGACATCCTGAGTATTTCAAGGGGAAATACTGGTCAAGCGTTGGACCCAATACTAGTACTTTATTCAACTATGAATAATATTCTCTATACTATCAAACAAATACATCTTTTATTTAACTGAGGAAAGCTGACCAGGGGATGGGCATTACTGAGTATGTGTGGAAAATAAAGATAGATAAAATTGGGCACCCCGGGGTACTCAGGTTATCCTTGTTGCCAGAGGGACTGCCAGGTATGGGGGGGTTGGTGTGCTACTTCAAGGGGGTTTCCCCCACTATGGAGCAGGTGTGAAGGAAGGGGTCTGTGCGGAGGAACCAAAGTGGGAACCACGATTATATGAGCTCCTGTTGCCTTGGCCTCATATATCCATAGAGCCAGGCTTGAGAGTGCTCCAATAAGTGGACGTGGAACTTGTTGATGACCCCATGGATGGTTGGGACCGTGCCCCTGAACGCATCTAAGGCAATGGTGTAGATTGTCCACATTGCAATGGGTATCTTTAGGGAGCGGAGGGCAGATGGGATTGATGACTTGATATGGAGCATGAGGAGGCTTTTTGATATAGAAAATTCCTGCTCGTTTGGAGCTTAAGCTGGCGCGCGACTTCCTGCCATATGGCTTTGGTTAGGGGGCATGTTTCTAGGCGGTGATGTAGGGAACCCTCCTCTCCACATACTGCGCAGGTTGCGTGGAGGGAATTGGAGTGGTCCGCCATCCTATAGGTCCTTCTCAGACAGCGCCAGGCGTTGGCTCTTATTCTCAGCTGTAGGAGTGGGTGGTGCGTCATTTTCCACACTGTCTTCTGTGTGGTTAAGTTGTAGGGGATGTCCAAAGCATCTAGGTATTTAATTCTAGCAATGGTTGGGGTCATAGCAAGCATGTCTCTCTGGAGGTGGTTTTCTGGATTTCTTAATTTGAAGTGGGGGCTGGGTCGTCCCCTTCCCTGCACAGTGCCAGTGTTCTCTACAGTCTATCCCATGTGGCAGATGGTTTGGAGGATGAGTTTGAAGTGAGGGGGGGTTCCATGAGGGCCCATTGTGGTAGGGTGTTTAGCAAGATATGATAGTAGTCTGGGCGGGCTATTTGGGTTGGTTAATTTGAGCGCCTGTGCAAAGTTAGTCCTCACTTCCCTGGACCAGTGTTGTTGCGGGATGTCAGGGGCAAGAACTTCCTTTGTCCAGGTACCCAGGATGCAGTTGACGTGGCTCTCAAAATCTATTAATCCAATGCCTCCACTTGAGCGTGGGCCAAGGAGTGTTTCCATCCATATGGGAGGATGGGATCTGGGCCACAGCCAGCCCTGGATGAGCGCGCGGATTGAAGTTATAAAGGTGGGTGAGAAGGCTATCGCGTTGGCAGGGTACCATAGTATTGGGAGGATGAGTGAGTTAGCAACTGTTACTCGCCCCATTAGTCCTGGGGATCTTCCCTTGAGGGAGGCGACGCGGTTGGATACCCGCTGTAGTAGGTTGCTTTCCATTGTCTCAATGGCATATCCCCTGTTTCCAGCCATATCCCAAGGTGGCGGACAGGAGTGGTGGTGGGAGGTGATGTGGGAGGTAAGATGTGTGGGTTTTTTCTTTGTATGGGGGTATGAGGTTCTGGTGTTGTAGCTCAGTTGTTAGTGTACTTGCCTATGAGAATATTTCTGTTTTCCTTTTGTTGAGTGATGCGTTGCTCACCATGGAGTATTCCTCTAGGGTGCGTTCCAGCAGTCAGGCATCATTGTTGTTAGCTATACCTGCCACGCAGTCATCCGCAAAGGCCAGTATCTTGACTGTTGGCTGGCCTTGAGCAGTTATGCCCATGAGGCGTGAGTCAGTTACGCGGAGGAGTGGATCAAAACTGAAATTATACAGCAGTGGGATGAGGGGATCCCCTTGTTTGAGCCCTATGTGTGGTGTGATCTTGTTAGTTAGGAATCCAGAGCCGCATACAGCCATGGTTGCAGATTCTGTAAGGAGCATCGCCCAGTTTATGAATCTGGTGGAAGTTTGAAAGCGTGTAGGCATTCCTTTAGGTATGGCCAACTAACGCGGTCATATGCCTTTTCCTGGTCTAAGAAGACCAGGGCTCCAGTTTCTTTGGACTGACATATGTTTGTAACAGGGTGTATGTTGTTCCAGATTGAGCGCCCTGGTATAAACCCAAACTGGTTGGGTGACAGGACGTAAGAGGCTATTGCGCCTAATCTGGCTGCTAAAATTTTTGTTAAAATTTTTGTGTCATTATTAGAAAGTGCGATTGGATGCCAGTTGTCCAGGTCCAATTTGTCAACCTTTTTATATAAGGTTATGACATATATTTCATGGCCGCCAGGTAGGAGGCGTATTTCCAGTAAGCACTGGTTCATAGACGCTAATAGGAGGGGGGCAATTTGCTGAAAATATTTTTTTGTAAAATTTGTAGGGTATCCCATCAGGCTCTGGGCATTTCCTATGTGGTGCACCGCGGATTGTATCCCAAAGCTCCTCCCATGTAATTATATTTAGAATATTGTAGTTCGGCGGTGTGCTTTATATTCTGGCGGTTTGTATAAATTTTGTGATTTTTTGTGGGTCTGTTGGCATATTGCAGTATAATTCAGTGTAATAGCGATGTACTTCCGCCTTGACCTCCTCAGGGTCAGTTGCCATGGTGCCATCGGTCTTGCAGACCTGTTTGCACATGGGCTGGTTGCCACAGGAGTGGAATTGGTGGAAGAAATATGTTGAACATATTTTGCCTTCCTTTATGAACTTACCTTTGTTCAATACTTTGATTCTGTGTTGGTGCTTGAAGATGAGGGTGTTTAGTCAGGCGGATTTTGCGCCCATTTGCGTCCCCAGTTGGGGCTATAACTGGATCTTGGGGTGTTTAGCTCGAGGTGGTCCAGTTCCGCCAAGGTACGCCTGATTGTGGCTGTATCAGTGGTGTACTTACATGATGCGAGATGTCAGGTTTTGTTGATTAGTTCCTTTTTGAAATTTGCCCAGGTTACAATGGGATCCAAAGTGAATGGGGCTGTGAATTCTGGGTTCATGGCCTCATGTTTAACCCAGTTGGATATTTTGGGTAATTTTATGTTTTCTGGGTGTAGCTTTCTCCAGGGCAACACCTGTGAGTGGGTTCAGGTTGGCAATAACTGCACCAAAACAAGTCGGTGGTCAGAAAAATTGACTTTTTTTGTTGTAAAGTTGGAAATTATTGATTGTTAGGATTGCGGAATGAGGATGTGATCAATGCGGCTCATTGATATGAGCGCTCCCTCATGTATGTTGGGCCATGTCATGTGGGGAAGGAGTGGTGATCCGGGGGGAGGGCATCCTGTAGGCCAAGGGATGCCTTCATTGTGCAGAATTCGATGTGTCCCAGTGGGCATCCTCTGGGGTAAGGCCATCGGTCTGTGTCAGGGTTATCCCAGCAGTTAAAGTCGCCCAACAGGATGGTATCTGGTGGGAGGGTGAGTGTTGGAACAGTTTATAGAATTTTTTTTCTAAGCTGTAGTGCACGGTGCATAGATGCATGCTATTGAGATTGTTTCATCTTGGCATGTGATCGTTGCTATCAGGATGCAGCCATGAAGGTATGCAGAGGAGTTTGTAATTTGTAATTTTTTGTTATTTTAGATGATCACCCCACAGTGAGACGTCCATACTGATTGTGATGGTGAGACCCTGGCTGACCAGGATCCCTCTTCCCCTTGTAGACAGTGGGTTTCTTGGATGGCCAAGATGTCTATAAGGGGTTTTCGCAGGAAGTCCAGCTTTTTGGCTTGGGACATATGAGCCCTGGCTCCCGCGATGTTTAGCATCCCTATTGACACTGAGGTGCCCGCGGCGCCTCAGGAGTGATTGGGAGGGCCCTCTGGCCCTAACCCACCGCAGCTCATTTTGGCCATGCTCCGTTTCTGTACTCCAACTCTTTCAGTGACAATGTCAGTTCCCTTCATCTGACTCAATTCTTCACAGGAATTGCAGTTTTGGAATTTGCGTTATCTTTTCCCGCGCATGTCTCATGATGGTTCAATGCGGGGTGCTGATTGGGTTCTGTAATTTTGAGGTTCAAATTTGGAGAATAGTGCACAGCATTTTTGCCCATATTGCAGCTAAATTGTTCCTCAAAGTGTGCATTATTGAAGTCATTTGGTGACTCAGTCAAGTTGCTGTGAAAATTTTCAACCTGGGCATATTGTTCTGATTGGTTGGCTTGGTGTATATCCAAAATGTCCTCTTGAATTTGTCCAGGGTTGATGGATGATTCCGCGTGCACTGCCACCTCAGCTGCTGCCCGCTTGCGGGCTTTGTGTGCCACTTTGCATTGTTTATGTGTAACTGAGTCAACAATGGAGTAAAGTCCATCTTAAATTTAAATTTATTGCGGGGAAGGCCGACCATGGGATGGACACTTCCAAATTTGACCCAAAAGAGACAAAATGTAGTAACAGGGGAGGCACCCCAGAAAAGCGATGTTATCTCTTGTTGCCAGCGGGAATGCTACTTATGGGGGAGGGGGAACGTGTGAAGGGGCCTTAGTCACAATTGATCACGTGTGAAGGAAGGGGTCTGATTTGATGAACCAAACTTGGAACCATGAGGAGACCAACTGTCGGTGGCGTGGTGGGAGGTACTAAACATCCATGCTTGAAAGTGGTCCACCAAGTGAGACCAGAATCTGTGGACTGCTTCTGGGAGGGTGGGGGTGGAGCTTGCGATGGCATCCAAGACAATCGTGTGGATGGTCCACATGGCGATTGCAACCACCAGAGCATGGAGGGAGGGTGGAAGGGGGAGGCCATTGATAGGGCAAACATGTCTCTTGACAGACTGAAGGGATGTATTTGATCCTGGCCCAGCAGACGTTGAACTTCACGCCATATCACTTTAGAGGTAGGACACTTCTCCAGGCGGTGGAACAGCGTTCCATACTGGCCACACACGACGCAGGATGAGTGTAAAGCGTTAAAGCGCTCAGCTGTATGGTACACCCACCTCAGGCAGCGCCACACATGGGAACGGATTTGAGGCTGCAACAGAGGATGGTGTGCGTATTTCCAGATAGTTTTTTGGGCCTCAATGGAGTAAGGGATGTCCATCATGTACAGGTAGTCCACCCTGGATAGGATATGGGGCCGTGTGGGGATCACGCCATCATGGATGGGTAGCCCCTGTACCTCCTGTGTGAACTGAGGTGAGGGGCGGCCCTCTTTGGGTTGTATATCCGCTAATATGAATTCTCCACTCAGCGCTCTGCATGGAGAGGAGGATTCGTTTGTAAAGGGTTTTAGTGCCGTGAGGACCTGTGGCCGATGGGTGTGAAGCCAGGTATTTCATCAGGGAGTGGGGGTTCGATGGATTGTTGAGGCCAAAGGCGCGGGAGAAGTTGGAGCAGGCTGCGCGGGACCAGTGTTGGGAGGGGAGTGTAGGGGCGGTGATGGCTGCTATCCAGGTACCCAAGATCTTGGCCGCATGGGCTCTGAAGTCAAGCAGGCCCATGCCTCCATGCTGATGAGGGCCAAACATGACCTCTAACCATACTGGTGGAGGGTGGCCTAACCATAGCCATCCTTGCAGCAGGGCATGCAAGGATTTGAAGAAGCTTGGGGAGAAGGGGATGGCGTGGGCTCCAAACCAGACTTTGGAGAGGAGCATAGAGTTGGCCAAAACGACCCTGCCTGTAAGGGAAGTAGGGTGGGCTCTGAGGGAGGCGATGCGCTTCGTCACGTTGTCTAGAATATGACTCTCCATTACTGCTGATGCGTATCCGCCTGCCTCCACCCACATGCCCAGATGGCAGACCGGCCCTATGGTAGGGCGTAGCACAAAGGGGAGCACCAGTGGGGTGGTGTGGGGTGAGCTGAGAGGGCGAGCGCTTGTGTGAGCAGATGGGCCGGGCTGGGCGCTGGTTGCAGGGGCCCAGCAATTATGATACCGACCAAAGAGGATGATTTCAGTTTTGGAGGCATTAAGTGCAGCATTACTTACCCGGGAATACTCCTGGATGAGAGCTTCAAGTGCGCGTGCATCTTTATTATTAGACACCCCAACCACGCAGTCATCTGCAAACGCCATCATCTTGACTGGGGCTCGGCCTGGCACATGGACCCCGGTGAGTTGGCATTCGCGTTTCAAAGTAGTGGGTCAAGGCTGAAGTTGTATAAGAGTGGGCTAAGGGGGTCCCCTTGTTGCAATCCCCTTTGAGGGCGGACTACTTCCGTTAGGAAGCCAGGTCCACGTACTGCCATTGTTGCAGATTCCGTGAGCAGCATCACCCAGTTGATGAAGTGAGGGGGTAAGTGGAATTGATGGAGGCAGGCCCTGAGGTATTCCCAGTTTACTCTATCATAGGCCTTCTGTTGGTCCAAGAATGCAAGTGCCCCAGAGGCTGTGGACTGGCACGCGTTGACCACTGAGTGCACGTTGTACCAAATTGACCTTCTGGGTATGAAACAGAATTGTTCTGGGGAGATGATGGCAGATGCTACAATCCCTAAATGGTTAGCCATGATTTTGGTTAAAATTTTTGTATCCATGTTGGTTAAAGAAATGGGACGCCAGTTGGCTAAGTCTAGCTTGTCCCCTTTCTTGAAGAGTGTGATGGTGAAGGCCTCTTGTCCTCCTGGCAGGAGGCGCGTTTCCAAAAGGCTCTGGTTAAGTGAGGCCAGCAGTAGTGGGGATATATATTTGAAGTACTTTTTGTAGAATTCATATGAAATGCCATCCAGGCCTGGGCATTTTCGGTTTAGTGCACCACAAATGGCTGTCCATAATTTGTTCAGAGTAATCAAATTCATAATTTCTGGGTATCAGAAAACGGTGCGGATGTGGGCTCAGTTGAGAAATTCTGTCACTTTGGCCAGCTGAATTGGATCAGATTGGTATAACTTGGAGTAATACTTTTGTGTTTTGATTGCCACTTTGGATGGCATATCCACAATGAAATCATCTGATCTTTGCACCTGTGTGCAGGCCATGCTCTGGTGTGGTGCAAAATTTTTTTTAAAAAAATATGCGGTGCACTTGTCATCTTTTGTGATGCATTTGGCCCTGTACTGAACACAAACCCAATGTTTATGTTGCCTTTTGAGTGCGTTGAGGTGGGTGGCTGCCTCTGCCCACTTCTGGCCCCATGCAGAGCTGTATCCAGTAGCTGGGATGTTGGACTCTAGGTGTGCCAACTCTGCCAGAGCATGCAAAATGACAGCTGATGTGGCTCATGAGCATCTGGAAGAGAGGTGGCGAGAGTGGTGGATGGTATCTTCTTTGAAAGTTGCTCATGTGGAAATGGGGTCCACACAAAACGGTACAACAAACTTTTTTGCCAAAGTTGCTGATTCCACCCATGTGGAAAATCCTGGTGACGCAAGCTCGGGGGGCGGATTTTGCACCAATGTAGGGCCATAGCAGCTGTGACAGGTAGGTGGTAGGTTATTGAGACCAGTCGATGGTTGGAGAATTCCATTTTTGTTGTTTTAAAGTGGGATTTGTGGGGTTGGAATTTCGCCGGCGTAAGGATAAGGTCTATGCGGGTCATGGACCTTAATTGGCTGTTGTGGATGTGGGGGCGCATCATGTTCTTGAACAGAGAGGCTTGCCATGGCAGTGCATCCATTAGCCCAAGGGTGGCCTTTAGAACGTGAAGTTCAATGTGGCCCTGGGGGGCGTGGGAGGAGGAAGGCCAACGGTCTGTTGGTGTGTTTAGCCAACAGTTCATATCGCCAACTACAAAAGGGTCTGGGGGTAGAGGGAGGGATTTGACCAACAAGAAAAATTCCTGACGCTCTCGTGCACTGTTTGGGGCATAGATGTTGATGATAGAGTGTACCACGTCAGCCCACGAGAAAGTGACAACGAGGACTTGGTCATTGAGGAAGGTTTCTGATGATAAAAATTTGAAAAAATTATTTTTCTGAATTAGCACCCCACAGTGCTCTGACCAAAAGGATAGGGATGGGAGGAGCATTGTTTTCCAAGCTTCCTCAGAACCTCGTGGACAGTGGGACTCCTGGATGGCCAGGATATTCACAGGCAAATTTTGTTGTAAAAAATTCAGTTTCCTAGCCCGTGATGGGGAGGCCTTGAGTCTGGCGATATTCAACGTCCCTAAAGTGAAGGTTTCCCCCATTGCACCTTAGGTGCAAGGGGGTGTGCACCTGGGCCCACTAGCCTCCTCTAGATCCCCACAGGCCTTCACAGCAGCATGGGTGTTAGCAGCAACGCTATTGGGGGATTTTTGTTAATTTTTGCGGAAAGAGTTGCATTGGCTTTAGCCTTTGCTTTTTGTTTCCCTAATGTTGGACGAATTTTTGCGGTGCAGATGAGTTTGGTGCACCGTTGAGCGGGGCAAAATTTTTTTTTCAGTTGGCATGGGTCCCAGATCAGTTTCAACTGGAGCTTGGGTGCAACAATTGGGTGAGATCAAGTCCCCCATCAGATCCTCGGATTGAGTGGCCCAATCAGCATGGGCTTCCCAATCTGATTGGTTGATGGATTCCCAAGTTGCTTCCACCACAAAAGTTTCAATGTCCACCTGGCGTTGGGAGTGTGGGATAGCGGTGGTGGCTTTGGCCGCTTCCTTGGCCGTGGCCCTGCAGGCCTTCTTAGCCTTCTTCTGCTCTTGAGGGGAGATAGGCTTTACCAGTAGGTAGCAGCCTTATGCTCCCCACGGGAAAGCCTCTTTGGTGCTTGCAGTTGGTTCGTAGTGCGCCTCTCCGCTGGCCATGGCTGCTGAGGGGTGCTCTTGGAATGTGACGCCCTTCTTGGTGGGGCATGTGTGCGCCTTATGGCTGAACACATCACATTGGGTACAGATGGGGGGCGCGCTGTCCACGGTCACCCAGAATGGGTGGGTGGTATGCCCTGCAATGTCAATAAAAGTGGAGTGCAGGATCTGGGTTAGGTCCTTCACGATCTTTTCGGTCAGGGTCAGAACTGCGCTGGCTTTGCTGGTGCACAGGTGTGGCATCAGCATGAAGCGTTGCATTTTAAAAGATTGTATTTTTCCATATATGGTGAGACCATCTTCCAGGTGTTGTTCCAAAATGTCACGTTTTACCATAGTAGGCAAAAAGTCAAACGTGAGGAAAATTTGGTTAGATTTTGTCCATCTAGTGCATTTAGTTTCGACAACCTGTTGCCCTTTGGGGAGGTCAACCACTATGCGCACCGCAGCAGCCTCGTCTGCTGCCTCTTTGTTTTTGAAACCTAGGTCCAGCCAACCGTGTGACATGGAGTGAGGTGCGATGTACACCGCAGTTGGGAAAAAGGTGTGCACATCTTCACAAAATTTTTCCCATAAGGCCACTTGTTGGATGTCCAGAAACATGCGGACCCCATATTCCACCAATGAAAGTGGCTGGGAGTGTGGCGTGTTTATGTACTGGTTGCATCGTGCTTGCCATGTGAGGATTTCTGGGGAAATAGTGACCTCCAGTTTTTTAAAATTTTTGTCTATTCCGCCGGTTTCTCTGGGGCGTTTTTGAACTTTTGAGGCTGTGGGCCTTCCACCTGCTCCTCTTACTTTACTTGCCCAACTGCTCCCTGACATGGGCGCAGACTAATCTCCTCTATGAGATTATCAAACTAGATTCAGACTTGAATTGAATAGGTTGCAAAAGTCATTGCAATGAGAAAGAAAAGTTTTGAGTAAAGTCCAACTTCACCCCAGCGAAATGGGTGGTGGCCGTTGGTCATTCTGGCGAAGTTTTTGTTACTTTCATCCATGGCTTCCTCACAGTAGTCTGTTTCCATTTGGGCCTTCTTCACAGGGCATGCGTGTTCCTTGTGTCCCAATGAACTGCAGTGGTTTCATATAGGTGGTGCGCATTCTGGTGTAACTTAGAATGTGGATGACTGTCCCCCATCTGCAAAGTGAAACTCTGCTGTGTGGGGGATTCTTGATAAGTCATCTTCTACTTCGGGGAATAGGTTGATCACAGCAATAGCTTTGCCTGTACACAAAGTTGGCATCAGGCGAGATAATTGTAATTTGAGTTGCATAATTTCTCTGTAGGCTATGAGCCCTTTGTGGAGCTCCTCCTTGATTATCTTACGAGGAAGGTTGGTAGGGAGTGAGTCAAAGGAGATGAACAAAGTTTATGCTTTGTTCCATCTGGTGCGCGCGGTGTGCACTATTTTTTGCCCTCAGGAAGGGCAATTTTGACGCAAACTTTTGCTGTGGCATCTGCTTCTTCAGCTGTTTCAAAACCAATATTGATCCAGCTGTGGCCCATGTTGTTGGTGGCGACATATACCGCGTGAGAAAAAGGGCTGGCTGTGCCTCGCATGTTTTCTCCCACAGGGTTGGGGACTCATCCCCAAGGAAGAGTTGGAGCCCATGTTCCACCTTTGAAAGGGGTTGGTTACATTGAATGTACATGTATTGATCCTGTTTTATAGTAAATACCATAAACCCGGATGGTGTCTGAGTTTGTGGTTTCTTGGCGGCTTGGGTTCCTGGTCCCCCTCCAGGGCGTTTCTTGCCCTTGGGTGCACCGTTTTGCGCACCTCTTGATGCGACGCTCACCCAGGTTGTATTAGATTTATTATTAAAATCGCCCATCTCTCCTGTGTGATTATCAAAAATTGCTGTTCAAATTAAATTGTAGTAACTAAAGTGATTGTTATGGGAAAGAAAAACCCAAACAAATACATCTTAATATCAGAAAACTTGGAGAATTGTACAACAATAAACCTGTGCAGTTAATTAATCTAGGGGTTATCAGCTGAGAATAATTAAGAACCCTATAAATTTTAACAATTGATCACTACAGGGGTGTAGTTGGGTAAAATACTAGGACATGATGTCATATTAAGATGTTTCCAATCTGGCAATAAGTTACTAAGGAAAGTAACATCATTGTTGACTGAACGTGAAGTGGAGCACGTTCAATTGCGTTCACCCAGCTCAGATGTGGGGCAACTAGTGAAGCCATTTAAAGAAGATACTCAAGATTCAGGAAAAGAACTTGCAGCCTAGATATGGAACTGTCTAGTGCTGCAAGAAAATCTGTTCCACATGACATCTACCTAAGATGAAGATGTCCAGCAGGGCTAATTTGGGTTGAAATTGGATCCACTTGAAATAGTCCTGAGGATCAGCAGGGCAAACTCAGGTTGAAATTGGGTCCACTTGAAATAATCCCAAGGAGTGAGTGTTTAGATGAGACAATGTAGGAGTTGATACGGAAAATCAATCAATTCATATTATTGATTTACTTTACCAATGAAGAGCACAAGGTCAAAAAAGGGAAGTGATTGATCCAAGAGAATGGAGAGAATCATTAGACCAATAATACTCAGTCAATGAGCAGAAATTGCTGGAGATGAGTTCATCATCAATTTAAGACAAAATTAGATGAAGCTAATGAGGTTAGATCAATTTGTGTGATTGTGGGATCGTTTCCAGATCCACCAGTGGAATTACTTCAAACGTTTTGGATAGCAACGGATGCCAAAAATCATTTATAAGGGAAAATCTAATAAGAACAATCAAATGGAACTGTTGACTAATGAGGAATTCACAAATTTGAGAGCGAAGGCTCAAGCGTCAGTTTCTAAAATATAAATAAAATTAGGACCTGTTGGACGAATGAAAAGTTGGTATTGAAGGACTAATGAATGAAAAACATTTACAAATATTACCAAAGTAAGCAAGTGTTACCTATACGTGAAGAAACAGAGCTGCTGGTCATATAGTGAAGAAGGTCAATATAAAAAATTGGAAGTATTGGACCTAAAAAGAATATAATTGCAATGTTCTCAGAGGACCACTGAACCATTAAAATGATCATGTCCTAAGATTATGATCAAGTCCTAAAA
>JAKSZP010004018.1:0-229597 GCA_022478985.1 Massospora cicadina
TCAATTCTCTTCACTTTCCTTTACAATAAAATTTTCCTCTAAAAACTATCAATTCTAATTTTATTGATATCCTTCTGACTGCATTCCCAATGGCTTTTCTCTAGTGGCCCAAGAGTCCTTATACTGGTTAGGCTTTACCAGTACTAATGGTCACTATGGCCCCTACCATCATCAACTGGATTCAGCGAGCTAGATACTTCTGTCAATTCAACCCTGTTATTACAAACATTCGCCAACAGTATACTGGGATCTTGTGGCCTTACATCCACCATCTCCAAGCAAAGATCCGCCCCCTTGTCTCCCCAGTTGAATTAAATCTGTCTGTCAGTGACCTTGTAGAAACTATACCTGTGGTACTACCCCCTGCAGCAAGACTTCCAGTGTCTGGGGCGGTCTCTATTTAGTTCATTCTTGGGTTGCTGTTCACTATTGCCCTACACCAACGGTTTATCATTCTCCCAATGTCCAGCTCCATACAACGGCATACGTGCAGCAATTCCTCTGGCATTCTGGCTTGCTTTTTGTTGCTTATGCATCCCGACTGGCAGGCCAGTCTAAACTTCTTCTGCCGTTTTAATGACACAAAACCAAACTAAATTTATAAAATAACAAACCACAACAACAGCTTACCAAAATTAATTAACCTATTAAATCAACAAGTCACTAACTGTTTGCTAAGACCATTGAGCTTAATAATTAGATAAATGACCACTAACCACTTGGCAAAAACATTTAACTATTTAACCATCTGAATATTAAACTTTTAGCCATAAAAATATACTAATTACCATTAAAAGAATATAAGATTTCACTTCTTATATATAAAATACTTTATGTAATATAATAAATAGTTGTACTATTCTAAATCTTTAAGGGCGTGAACATAACAAATCATTGAAGTTTCTTTGAAAAAGGATGTCAACTTTCAGCGGATAAAAACTTTTCTCTCTAATTACAATCACTAATTGCAACAAATTTAAATCAAGACTTGGTTTAATTTTAAATTTATTGTGGGGAAGGCTGACCATGGGACGGACACTTCCGAATATGACATAGGAGACAAACTTAGTACCAGGGGAGGCACCCCAGAGAAGCGATGCTATCTCCTGTTGCCAGCGGGAACGCCACTTATGGGGAGGGGAGGAAACGTGGGAAGGGGCCATAGCCACAATTGAGCACATGTGGAGGAAGGGGTCTGATTTGATGAACCAGACTGGGAACCAAGAGGAGACCAGCTGTCAGCGACGCGGTGGGAGGTAAACAAACATCCACGCTTGAAAGTGGTCCACCAGATGAGACTGGAATCTGTGGACCGCTTCTGGGAGGGTGGGGGTGGAGCCTGTGATGGCATCTAAGACAATCGTGTGGATGATCCACATGGCGATTGCAACCACCAAAGCACGAAGGGAGGGTGGAAGGGAGGAGGCCATTAATAGAGCAAACATATCTCTTGACAGACTGAAGGGATGCGTTTGATCCTGGCCCAGCAGACGTTGGACTTCGCGCCATATCGCTTTAGAGGTGGGGCACTTCTCCAGGCGGTGGAACAGCGTTCCATACTGGCCGCACATGACACAGGATGAGTGTAAACCATTAGAGCGCTCAGCTGTACGATACACCCGCCTCAGGCAGCGCCACACATGGGAACGGACTTGAGGTTGCAGCAGAGGATGGTGTACATATTTCCAGATATTCTTTTGGGTTTCAATGGAGTAAGGGATGTCCATCATGTCCAGGTAGTCCACCCTGGATAAGACATGGGGCCTAGTGGGGATCACGCCATCGTGGATGGGTAGCCCTGTACCTCTTGTGTGAACTGAGGAGAGGGGCGGCCTCTTTGGGTTGTATGTCCACTAATACAAATTCTCCACTCAGCGCTCTGCATGGAGAGTAGGATTCGTTTGTAGTGGGTTTTAGTCCCGTGAGGACCTGTGGCCGATGTGTGTGATGCGAGGTATTTCATCAGGGAGTGGGGGTTCGATGGATTGTTGAGGCCCAAGGTGCAGGAGAAGTTGGAGCGGGCTGCGTGGGACCAGTGTTGGGAGGGGAGTGTAGGGGCGGTGACAGCCGCAATCCAGGTGCCCAGGATCTTGGAGGCATGGGCTTTGAAGTCAAGCAGGCCCATGCCACCATGATGTTGGGGACCAAACATGACCTCTAACCGCACTGGTGGAGGGCGACCTGACCAAAGTTATCCTTGCAGCAGGGCATACAAGGATTTGAAGAAGCTTGGGGAGAAGGGGATGGCGCGGGCTCCAAACCAGACTTTGGAGAGGAGCATAGAGTTGGCTAAGACAACCCTGCCAGTAAGGGAAGTAGGGTGGGCTCTGAGAGAGGCAATTTTCTTTGTCACGTTATCCAGAATACAGCACTCCATTACTGCTGATGCGTATCTGCCTGCCTCCATCCACACGCCCAGATGGCGTACTGGTCCTATGGTAAGACGTGGCATGAAGGGGAGCACCAGTGGGGCGGTGTGTTTTGAGTTAGTAGGGCGAGGACGTGGGCGAGCAGATGGGCCAGGTTGGGAACTAATTGCTGGGGTCCAGCATTTCTGAAACTGACCAAGGAGGATGATTTCGGTTTTGGAAGCGTTCAGTGCCGCGTTGGTTACCTGGGAATACTCCTGGATGAGAGCTTCAAGCGCGCGTGCATCTTGATATTAGACACCCCAACTACACAATCATCTGCGAACGCCATTATCTTAACTGGGGCTTGGCCTGGCACATGGACCCCAGTGAGTTGGGCATTCACATTTCGCAGTAGTGGGTCAAGGCTGAAGTTGTATAAGAGTGGGCTGAGGGGGTCCCCTTGTCGCAAGCCCCTTTGAGGTCGGACTACTTTCATTAGGAAGCCAGGGCCACGCACTGCCATTGTTGCAGATTCCGTGAGCAGCATCACCCAGTTAATGAAGCGGGGGGTAGGTGGAATTGATGGAGGCAGGCCCTAAGGTATTCCCAGTTTACTCTATCATAGGCCTTTTGTTGGTCCAAGAATACAAGTGCCCCAGAGGCTGTGGACTGACACACATTAGCCACTGAGTGCACGTTATCCCAAATTGACCTTCTGGGGATGAAACCAAATTATTCTGGGGGGATGGTGGCAGATGCTACAGTCCCTAAACGGTTAGCCATGATTTTGGTTAAAATTTTAGTGTCTGTGTTTGTTAGAGAAATGGGGCGCCAGTTGGCTAATTCTAGCTTATCCCCTTTCTTGAAGAGTGTGACAGTGAAGGCCTCATGTCCTCCTGGTAGGAGGCGCGTTTCCATCAGGCTTTGGTTAAGTGAGGCTAGCAGCAATGGGGATATATATTTGAAATATTTTTGTAGAACTCATAGGGAATGCCATCTGGGCCTGGGCATTTTTGGTTTGGTGCACCGCGAATGGCTGTCCATAACTCATTTAGAGTAATCAAATTCATTATTTCTGGGTATTGGAAAATGGTGGGGATGTGGGCTCGGTCAAGAAATTCTGCCATTTTGGCCAGCTGAATTGGGTCAGATTGGTACAACTCGGAGTAATACTATTGCATTTTGATTGCCACTTTGGCCGGTGTATCCACAAGGAAAATATCCGATCTTCGCACCTGTGTGCAGGCCATGCTCTGGCATGGTGCAAATTTTTTTAAAGAAATGTGCGGTGCACTTGTCGCCTTTTGTGATGCATGTGGCCCTGTACTGAACAAAAACCCAATGTTTGTGTTGTCTTTTGAGTGCGTTGAGGTGGGCAGCTGCCTCCACCCACTTCTGTCCCCATGAAGAGCTGTATCCTGTAACTGGGATGTTGGACTCCAAGTGGGCCAATTCTGCCAGAGCACATGAGATAACCGCTGATGTGGCTCGTGAGCATCTGGAGGAGAGATGGCGAGAGTGGCAGATGGTGTCATCTTTAAAAGTTGCCCATGTGGAAATGGGGTCTGCGCAAAATGGTGCAGCAAACTTTTTTGCCAGAGTTGCCTCTTCTACTCACGTGGAAAATCCTGGCGACACAAGCTCAGGGGGGTGTATTTTGTACCAATGTGGGGCCTTAGCAGCTGTGACAGGCAGGTGGTAGGTTAGCGAGACCAGTTGATGGTCGGAGAATTCTAATTTTGTTGTATTGAAGTGGGAGATGTGGGGTTGGAATTTCGCCGGCATTAGAATAAGGTTGATGTGGGTCATGAACCTTAATTGGCCGTTGTGGACGTGGGGACACATCATGTTTTTGAGCAGCGGGGCATGTCGCAGTAGCACATCCATTAACCTGAGGGTGGCCTTTAGAACGCGTAGTTCTACGTGACCCTGGGGGGCATGGGGTGAGGAAGGCCACCGGTCCATTGGTGTGTTTAGCCAACAGTTCATGTCGCTGACTAGGAAAGAGTCTGGGGGTAGCGGGAGGGATTTGACTGATGAGAAAAATTCCTGATGCTCGCATGCACCATTTGGGGCATAGATGTTGAAAATTGGGTGTGCTATGTCAGCCCATGAGAAAGTGACAACAAGCACTCGGCCACCTAGGAATATTTCTGAGGATAAAAATTTGAAAGAATTATTTTTCCAAATTAGCACCCCACAGTGCTTTGACCAAAAGGATAGGGATGGGAAGAGCATTGTTTTCCAAGCTTCCTCGGAACCTCATGGACAGTGGGACTCCTGGATGGCCAGGATATCCACGGGTAAATTGTGTTGTAAGAAACTCAGTTTTCTAGCCCAGGACGGGGAAGCCTTGAGTCCTGTGATATTCAATGTCCCTAAAGTGATGGTTTCCCCCATTGCACCTTAGGTGTGAGGGGGTGGGCACCCAGACCCAACAGCCTCCTCTGGATCCCCACAGGCCTTCATGGCAGTGCGGGTGTTTGCAGCAACGCTATTGGGGTTTTTATTAATTTTTGCAGAAAGAATTGCGTTGGCTTTGGCCTTCACTTTTTGTTTTCCCGACGTCAGACGAATTTTTTGCGGTGCAGATAAGTTCGGTGCACCGTTGAGCGGTTCAAAAAAAATTTTTCAGTTGGGATAGGTCCCAAGTCAGTTCAACCGGAGCTTGGGTGCAACAATTGGGTGAGATCAAATCTCCCATCGGATCCTCAGATTGAGTGGCCCGCTCAGCATGGGCTTTTCCAATCTGATTAGTTGATGGATTCCCAAGTTGCTTCTGCCACAAAGGTTTCCATGTCCTCCTGGCATTGTGAGTGTGGGATAGCGGTGGTGGCTTTGGCCGCTTCCTTGGCCACAGCCCTATGGGCCTGCTTGGCCTTCTTCCACTCTTGCGGGGAGATAGGCTTTACCAGTAGGTAGCAGCCTTGTGCTCCCCACGGGAAGGCCTCCTTGGTGCTTGCGGTTGGTTTGTAGTGCACCTCTCCACTGGCCATGGCCGTTGAGGGGTGCTCTTGGAATGTGACACCCTCCTTGATGGGGCATGCGTGCGCCTTATGGCTGAACGCATCACAGTGGGTGCAAATGGGGGGCGCGCTATTCATGGTCACCCGGAATGGGTGGGTGGTATGCCCTGCAATATTAATAAAAGTGGAGTGCGGGATCTGGGTTAGGTCCTTCACAATCTCCTCAGTTGGGGTCAGAACTGCGATGGCTTTGCTGGTGCACAGGTGTGGCATCAGCTTGAAGCGTTGCATTTTGAAAGATTGTATTTTTCCATATACAGCGAGACCATCTTTCAGGTGTTGTCTCAAGATGTCACATTTTACCGTAGTAGGCAAAAAGTCAAACGTGAGGAAAATTTGGTTTGAATATTCCATCTGGTGCATTTAGTTTCGACGACCCATTGCCCTTCAGGGAGGTCGACCACTACGCGCACCACTGCAGCCTTGTCTGCTGCTGTTTTGCTTTTTAAAACCTAGGTCCAGCCAACCGCGTGACTTGGAGTGAGGTGCAATGTACACCGCGGTTGGGAAAATTTTGTGTACATCTTCACAAAATTTTCCCATAAGGCCATTTTTTTGATGTCCAGAAACACGTGGACTCCGAGTTCCACCGACAAAAGTGGCTGGAAGTGTGGCGTGTTGATGTACTAATTTATCGTGCTTGCCATGCGAGTATCTCCAGGGAAATAGTGACCGCCAGTTTCTTAAAGTTTTTGTCAATTCCGCCAGATCCTCTGGGGCGTTTCCAAACTTTGGAGGCCGCGGGCCTTCCACCTGCTCCTCTTACCTTGCTTGCCCAACTGCTCCCTGACATGGGCGCAGACTAATCTCCTCTGTGAGATTATCAAACTAGATTCAGTCTTGAATTGAATAGGTTGCAATAGTGATTGCAACGAGAAAGAAAAGTTTAAATCCAGACTTGGTAAGTTTGCTAATCTCTTTGAGGAGATTATTAATGCACCCAATGTTGGGAAGCAAAGGGCTAGCAAAGTAAAGGGCACATGATCAGGCTCCGCACCATCAAAACTTATAAATGCTCTGGCGACAATGGTGGCCTAGATAAAGAAATAAGAACTGGTAGTTATTATATCCACTGAAATTTTAGCCTGGCAAGCAAAATGTAACCAGTTCATCAAAGCACTGTAACCCAACTTCTGTTGTCAGTGGAGCAAGATCTTCGAGTTTTATTGGATATTAATCAAATGGCGCTATGGGAAAAGTTCTGTGAAGATTTGCACAACCATTTCCTAAGCGCAGTATATGTAGCACTGCAATCCAGGACCTGTGGTTGGTTGATACTTAGGTTTAAAACTAGAAGTGCAGCAAATAAGGCTGTAAGGTGCGTGTGGTGGTAGATTTCTTGGATAATATAAAGAGTGGTCAAATTGAAGTGCATACAATGGACCAAATATATCCAAATTTCTGTTATGTTTGACTTTCTCAACAGAACAATTAAGCGCACAGTGCTGGAGCACCACCTCATGGTTAGCTTAAGGCATATGGGGACTTCACTCCTTCAAAATGCAACGCTTTATGCTTATTTCAGACCTGTGCATAGGCAAAGTGAATGCTGTGATCACCTCAACTGCGGTCATTGTGGAAGACTAATCCCAAATCCCTCACACTGCAGTTGTGTTTATTGATGGGCAGGAACTCCACCCATTCCACATCATGGTGGATAGCATTCCCCCTATCTGCACCTTTTGTCGCACTTTTGGCCACAAGGCCCACATCTGCCCCATCAAGGAGGGCATCATGTAACTGAAATCCTCCCTGATGCAATGGGCAGTTCAGACTCCCATTATGAACTGGCTATTAACACTGATGCTGCTTCCCATGGGGTGCACAGGGGCATTACATTCAGGTCAAACATGTGTCTCTGCAGGAGCGCAAAAAAAAGCCAAGCAGGCCTGCAGAGCAGCGGCCAGGGCTGCATCCATGATTCCGCCTGCCTAGACCCAAGATGACTGTCAGATTCTGGTGGTTTACCCAAAAATAAACCCTTCAACAATTGATCAAATAAGACTTATAATCCTACTATTACTCAAGCTAACACTTTATTTCTCACCTTAAGCCTATACAACTCAGGGTGATTATCCCAACTACATTTGATCAATTTTTTATCTAAAGCTCAGGCCAAATCCACTTGTGCATTATGGCCAATTATCACTACACCTAAAACTTGGCAAATGGTCCTGAATATTGTAACTAATGTCAAACACTTTGCATAAGAAGTCATTCAGGATCAACCCAAAGAAAACGTCATTAAAAATCATGGACTGAAAAACTTTTTTAATGTAATCAACTTTCTGACCTAGGGCGAAATTCATATGTTAATCTGCGTAATTGACACAATAGCACTTGCCATGGACCTCCTGAAGGGGAGTACCTAGTGCTATCAAGGGAGAGGCCTGCCTACGTCCCAATTAGGGGCACGTCATCTACTTCAATTAATGCAGAAATTTCACAGAAGATGTGTCACGATTCTGATATGACTGGATGATAAGCCTAAGTCATGAGGGAGGAATGGATAGGATCTGCCAAATTTTATATGAGCAATGATTATTTGAGCGCCTCAAAGTGAGGTGATATTAGGTTGTTAGGGAATCGCCTCAAATTAGGTGATCGTGAAATTAACAAATGAAGAATTAACAGAGCCAATGGAATATGGTGAATCAAATTACTAAGCCATGAAAGCGGTAGCAACTGAAGTCACTACAATTTAGATGAGATGAGATGATCAAGAGGAAAAGGTTGTTAAGTAGTTTAGAGTAAGCGGAACAGTGAAAATCCGCTGTATTTATTATATGAAATAAAAGAAGAGTTGTGGGAGCAAGTGCTCCATATTTATTTAAAAAGTTTATTCTGTTGTTTTAAGGATGACGATCATAACCTCGTTTGTCATAATTGCTCAGTGGGTCAAACCCGTGCAAAATTCTATGGCGTATCTCTTAAATACCGCTGATTTTATAACAGTGGTGCTCACTAAATGGGGCCCATTGATCAATCACAATACCAACAACATTCCTCAGTCGCTGGCCATGTTCTATCAGGCTTGCTCTGGCAAGGAGTCTTTTTGAAACGCTGCAACCATTGAGTATGCAGAACTCAAGCTTGCCTTGGACGCTGTGCTCCAGTTGGAAAAAGGAGTTTCTACAGGAGGTTTGTATCAATAAGCTGCCTCCGTTTGATCGCAATGGGAACATCCATGGATTTTTTAAGCAATTTGAGTTTGCAGTAGAAGGAGCTTCAGATTGGAGTAAAGCCAAATTATTACTATCCACCTTGGATTTTGAAAGTGCTGACCAAGTTACTTGCTATCTTCCCACCAGTTCCGCTACCTATCAAAAAGTGAAAGATACTGTGTTGTGGTTATTTGGAGGAACTATGAAAATGGCACAGCGGAAGGCCGAGTTCTTAACCATTGGGTTTCAGCATAATGAGACCCTCACCACATTTGCTGATCGCTTTATGGTGGAAGCCCATGTGTTAATTGGGGCAGGAACTTTAACCAAATCAGATGTATGCATAGCGGTGATCTCCACTGTGAAACCATACTGTGAGCTTTTCAATACCATGACTCCATATTTAGAAGTTGGTATACCTTTGCTTAAACTTGTTCAAATCTTGCGCTGGTTATCTGCTACCTTCCCTCCACCCAAAATAGAGCGGAACCATATCCTCTCCGCTGCTGGACCTTCTTATTTAGGGAAGTTATCTCTTCCAGTTCAGCGTCTGTTTAGTAACCACCAGCCTTATTATCACTACACGCCTCATCTCAAATGGAGTTGCCACCAGCAGTTCAACTATCAGGAAGGGTCTGTTTACAATTCTTGACCCCAGCCTAACTTTTGGGGTGGCCCATTTCACAACAATCATAAACGCAGATCTTACAGGATCAATTGTTTCTTGTGCGGTTGCTCTGGGCACTTGGCCAGAAGTTGTCTTCATCATCAGGTTCATTCCCTACCACAGGAACAGTACAATCAGGGAAAGTCAGAGCAGAGTAGAGATGGGACTCTCTACTTCCGCTATTCTAACTCAAAACGTCCCACCTGAACCTATCCCAGTACATCCAGTGGAAGTTCCCCATTATGGCGATGCCTTTCTATATCAGCAGCGGGTTGGGGGTGTGAATGTGCTGACACAAGCACAATTTATGGACATGGTGGAAGCAGGCCCCCAGGAGCAACCAAAGCCTTATGCTTGTCAAATGTTTAATCAACTTTCTAATGATGAACCAGATCCATATGCTGATGCGCTTCTCTTAAAAAGGGGTGAACGCGGCCCACCCTGTGAACGTTATTGTTAAAGAATACCCTAAATTTGGGGAGGGTATTATGAGCTTCCTCGGAAAAAGATATGTGTTAAATGTCCATGTTCTAAACAATCAAAATGCATCTTATTCTGAGTGTACTTACTGTGACATTGTTGTAGAAAACCTGAGTTTGTGCGATTATTAATATGGGTGCCCCAATCAACATAGTGTCCACAAAGTTGGTGGCAAAGCTGCATTAAAGCCTGACGTGGAGCATCATATTGTGTATGGGACACAGGCGCGGAAAGCACGGTCTCTGAAGGAGTGTACAGCGCACTACCTTTTTCGATTTGTGTCAATTGTCATTGTAGCCCCAGCCATAGTGCTACCAAACAATAACTATGACCTTTTAATTGGAGCTGCTTTTATGCGCCACTTTAGGGTTGTAGTTGATATGACCGCAGAGACATTTTAAAATTCTGGGGCAGCGAATCTCAATCTACTTCACATCCAGCGGAATGCCAAAGGATTTGGTACACATGAGTCACATTAACCTTTCATATGGTGATGGGGTGGTTTTGGTTTGCTATCATTGACTTTTGCGCAGAGCTTGGGCCCTTCCCCATCAAATTTATGAATATCAAGGGCTACCACTTAGAGCTGCGGGCCATATATCTATTCCCTCTGGACACCAAGTAATCATAAACACTGAGTTAAAGGTGGAAGTGCCTGCTGGGCTTTATGGGGAGGTCATTGGTCCTTATTAGTAATCATGGCTCGAGCCCCACGTGGCTCCAGGCATTATAATTCTGGGACATGTGGAGATCAAGGTCTTGGTAGCAAATCTTCAGAATAAACCAATGCAAATCCACTGACACCAAATAGTGGTGTACTTACATTTCATCCCAGTTGAAGAGGTCCTCCAGGTTCATGAGCTCGGTTCATTAAATGAATTTGGCCTACCCAACAAAACACAGCCTGGCTTAATGGTAGTTGTACCATGTGAAAATTTAATGGGGCTAATGGAAGACTAATGAGATCAAGCGGAATCCTTATTTCAAAAAACAAAGAGATCTTTGCTGTTGATGATCATGATTTAGGTTGCACTTGGGGTTGTTCATCATCTGGACACTGGGGATCATCCCCCCATCAGGTCTCAGCCAATACGCTGTTCAAGGGCAGCTGAAGAAGTCATCACTGCGGAAATTGACAAGCTTTTAGTGCAGGGAATGCTCTTACCATCTAAGAGTCTGTGGGCTTCACCTGTCCTAATTTTTAAAAAGAAGGATGGTACTAACCACTTACTAATCAACTACTAGAAGAAAAATGGTATCACCAAAAAGGACTCATACCCTCTTCCACATATTGATGATGCACTAGATCGGTTAGGTGGAGCTCGCTATTTCTCAGCAATGGATTTTCAATATCTAGTTATTGGCAAAATTGAGTTGCCCATGGCAGAACAAGAAAAATGCGCCGTAATCACATCAAAAGGGTTTTCCAACCAAAACGTACGCTGTAAGGGCTATGTAATGCCCCAGCTACATTCCAACGAGCAACGGACACCATTCTGGGTGATCTGAAGCTATTGTGTGTACTTGTGTACCTCGATGATATTAACATCTTTTCTCGCACATTCACTGAGCACCTTACCCATCTGGAAGAGGTATTTCGCTGACTTGCTGAGGCCAATATCAAGATCAAGCCCCAGAAATGTTACTTCTTCAAGGATCAGCTGGAATACCTCGGTTTTATGGTAGATGATACTGAGCTGAGACCCCAACCAGCCAAGATGGGAGCTAATCAGAAGATGACTAATCCAGCTAGTAAGCAGGACATTCAGGTGTTTTTGGGGATGGTGGGTTATTACCAACGCTTCATACCCAATTTTAGTTGCATTGAAGGTCCGCTGTTTGAGCTGCTAAAGAAGGATGTTATGTTTGAATGTACAGAATGGCGCCAATGCACATTTGATACACTTTGAATGGCGCTAATTAGTGCGCCCATGTTACACTACCCAAATTTTGAAAAGGAATTTATTGTATAGACGGATGCATCTCTTTCCGCTGTGGGGGCAGTTTTGTCATAAAAAGATGATGAAGGGGAGGAGCACCCAATGGCATACTGCAGCTGAAGACCGAATAGCCATGAACGTAATTATACTGTGACTGAGCGAGAGTGCTTAGCAGTGATCTACGCATATAAGCAATTCAGAGTCTATCTGCATGAGGTAAAGTTTAAAGTCATAACAGACCACGCATCATTACGCTAATTGCAGAACATCAAAGAACTTGAAGAACGTTTAGCTTGATAGGCTCTCAAGCTGCAGGCTTATGACTTCGAGATCCTTCATCAGCCAGGGGTAAAACATCAGTAAGCTGACTGTTTATCTCAATTGCCAGCTATTTCAGTGATGGCAGACCTCAGTGATGTGATGTATGATAAGATGCTCAGCGGAAAATATGATGATGAACCACCCCAAGTGATCAAAGCACAAAAAAGATGAAAACAAATACCTTCCAGTAGAAAGGAGAACTATATACGTGAATCTGCGTTTCCATGGTGAATTTTCCACAACCCTCATCACAACGGTTATAATTATGAGCATGCACAAGGCAGTCAGACATGGTGGGGTGCATAAGAATATGGAGTTGTTGCGCCCAGGTACTATTGGGAAAGTATGAGCTTCGATGTGCTCAAAACTATTTCCTGTTGCCATTAGTGCCAAGTGGAGAAGCCATTCCTCTGTAATACTTCATACCAGGTAGTGAAACCATATTTTGCTTGGCACACAGTTTCTCTTGATGTCGTTGGTCCCTTGCCAACAGAAGCCAACTGGTATAAGTACATTCTTGTGGCTATTGACCACTTGACCTGGTGTGTCAAAGTGAGGGCGTTATGAGATTTGGGGGCAGTTACATTGGTCAAGTTCGTGATAGAGTGCATTATTCAGCGACATAAATGCCCTCAGTTTATTCTCACTGATAACGGAACCAACTTCACCTCACACATCTTCCCCAAACTGAATGAGCTTATGGGTATCCGCAGGGTTCTAATGACCCCATACCACCCCAAATCTAATAGAATTTGTTGAACGGGTGAATGGGACTCTGGTAAACATCCTACAAAGATTAGTAATGGATTGGCCTTCCGATTGGACCTCCCTCCTTTCCACTGCCATGTTCACCTATAACATCAGTTATCAAACTGCCATGGGGAAGAGTCCCTTCCAACTACTATATGGATGACACCCGGCTCTTCTGGCATTACTTTATTTGTGTGTGGAAGACACTGGCGGAGTGGAACCCCACAGCTATTTGACTAACCTTGCGAACATTTTGATCAAATTGCAAACTAAACATATTCCTTAAGCTTAACCAAGAAAATCAGGAATCAGGCCGCTGATCAGGTAAATCATAGCAGGTTATACCAGTTCAAGGAAGGCTAAATGGTTCTCTTCCATGACTAACATGGGTTTAGTCAGAAACATAAGTTGTCCAGTATCTGGATTGGGCCATTTTAAGTTATTGAAAAGACAGGTGTGAAACAAATACTATCAAGGACCTCTCTAGTGGTCAGATCAACAACCAAGTGCATGCAAAGTTCCTCCGTGCATATAGGCAATAGGAGACTTATCATCCAGTCAAGGGGGTAATGTCCTAATTCTGATATGACTGGATGATAAGCCCTAAGTTGTGAGGGCGGAAAGGATAGAATCTGCAAAAATTTAACATGAGTAATAATTAGTAGAGCGCCTTGGAGTGAGGTGATATTGGGTTGTTGAGGAATTGCCTCAATTTAGGCGATCATGAAATTAACAAATGAAGAATTGACAGAGCCAATGGAATATGGTGAATCAAATTACTAAGCCATGAAAGTGGTAGCAACTGAAGTCACTACAATTTAGATGAGACGAGATGATTAAGAGGAGAAGGTTGTTAAGTAGTTTAGAGTAAGTGGAACAGCGAAAATCTGCTGTATTTATTATAATAAGTAAAAGAAGAGTTGTGGGAGCAAGTGCTCCATATTTATTTAAAAAGTTTATTCTGTTGTTTTAAGGACGACGATCATCACATCGTTGGTCCTAAATTGCTCAGTGGGTTGAACCCTGTGAAAAATCCTATGACATATCTCTTAAATACTGCCGATTTTATAACAAGATATATTTTGTCAGCAGTATGACGAAACTCAAATCAAGAAGAGTTAGGATAAGTTTGCATGCTTTTATTGCAACTTTTGTCCCTAAAATCCCTCAGATTTTGAGTATTTTGCTACTATAAACCTAGCAATAGGTCTCAGACATATCAGTTCATGGGACTAACTGAGGTGGTAAATTATCTGTTGAAATTTTGTGCTCAAATGTGGCCAGGAGATGCCCTAGAAGTATAAATACCGGCGCCTGGCTAATGACTAATTATTAAATAAATATCATATATCAAAAGATATTTTTCTCATTACTGATTTTGCCCAGAATCCTTTCTTTGAGAGTGTAGACAACCTGGAAGTGCCAAACCCACAGATTGTATCTATCCCTTTCTTGAAAGTTGTTCCTGATTATGAAGAAAATACTAAGCCCAAAATTGACCAGAAGAGTTGAGGCTATTTTAATAAGTCTAGTGAGTTTCTGAACGGTCAGAATACTGTAAGCCACTGGAAAGACTGAGAATTAATTGGACGAACTTATTCCCAATTTAGCATGCAGGGTCTTATTTATCAAGTGAGCTATCCTCAGAACTTCACAATGACATTGAGTTATTTGCTACAGATATGGTTTGAGAATCTTAGCACCAATCAGCTTGGGCCAACCAACCTGATGACCTGATGAGAGAGTTGGACCTACCTGAGCAAACTTACCAAGCCTCAATTGGAACTGATTCTACCACCCATTTCCCTCCAAAATTCTTGATGACCTTCAATGGTGCACAACAGGAGCACAATAACATAAAATTTGCCGGAACAAATCTTTTTAAAAACAAGAATCATACCAAAAAAGTTGATAGTGTCCTAAAGGACCACTATGACTCAACTGACTCTATTGTTTCCTGCACACGTGCTGCCATGGCGCATGCTGAAAATGAGCTAGAGGATGGGCAAGGGGGCTCTTCATTGCACCTAGGGTGCAATGGGGAGCCTTCACAATAAAGACATTGAACATTGCTGGATTCAAGGACTCGCTGTTCTATGTTAGGAAACTGAGTTTTTAAAAAGATAATTTACCTGTGACATCCTAGCAATGCAGGAAACCCACTGTCCACACAGTACCGAGGAAACATGGGCAACCATGCTCCTCCCCTCCTTTCTTTTTGGTTTCTGCATTGTGGGGTATATATATATGTGACCCATAATTTTTTAATTAATTTCTAAAACGTGTACCTTAATGGTTATATGCTTGTAGTGTCCTTTTTGTAGGATGACAAAGTGCACACTATCATTTGTAAGTATGCCCCAACCTGTGTGAGGGCTCACCGGGAATTCCTCTCAGCTATTAATTCCCTCCCACTTTCTCATGGTCCGTTTGTGGTGGGTGACATGAATTGATGTGCCAACCCAGCCACTGACCACTGGCCTTCTGCACCTGTCCACCCACAGCGGAACGTCAAACTTTGCATTCTAGAAATCCAATTGGGGATGTTTGATACCTATCTAAACATGCACCACTGGTCACAAATATGTCCTGTCCCCATGTGCACAACAGTCAGATGAGGTCTATGTCACATATTGACCTTATTCTTGCCCCGTTGAACTTTTGGTCTCAGGTTGCACACTTTATGAAGACAAAAATTGATTTTTCTGATCATAGGTTGGTATCAGTTTTCTTCTCTTTGTCACACCCAATGGCACAGGCGCCATAGTGGTGTTACTTCATCCAGCTGAGATCACGTTGCCCAGGTGTTAGGATTTTTGCCCATATTCCCAGCCTGCTAGATTACCTGGTGTCCCTAGGGGAAAAAACCCTAAAACGAAGTGAATCAGAAATTGGTTGGCCCAAATTTTGGAGGAACTACGTTCAGGGGATTTTGGGATATTCTCCTGGTCATATAGTCAGGGATTGATCCGGATGAATACCTAATATCTCCTTGGGCGGAGCGGCTGACGAAATAGGGGGATCTGATAGTGATTAACTATCAGATGTACCAATTGGGATTGGTCAGGTTTCATCACTGACTGATTGGGAATTAGTAGTGAGTTGCGAGGCGAGTGATGCCACCTGCAACTAGCAAATTGATTGGTTGGTGAAGTGATCTGCTATAATGGGTAAAAAGTCCCATTACCTAAGCAGGTCTCTAGCCAATTATGGTTAGTTCACTTGGATTGAGAGGAAAATGTTAGGGACACGTTTCTGACTCTTTCCATTTGAGGTCTCGAGGATGTCCAATGACAGAATCCTAGCCAGGATGAGGAAGACCATAGCTGCTGAGACGAGGAAGGGTGATTCAATGGCAACAGCTGCCGTTTCATCGAAGAGGTATTAACTGAGGGTTAGATGGCCGAATCCATTACTATATAATTCCCTAGGATTCACTATAATAAATATATAATTACTACTAAGATTATTATCATTTTAAAGATTAACCTACATTAAAACATTATTATTAGTTATATTGTAGATTCAGTTATAGTTAGATTAACTTCATCCAGTGTGAAGTTCCATCTCATGGATATTATTGCAGAAGGCAATATTTGAAAGGCTCTCAGAGAGAAGAGTATAAATCTGAGCGGGGATCTAGAGATTAAGGGAACCACAATCTAGGGATAGCTGCCGACTATGTGTTGAGCTAAAAGAGACTGTAATCAGGGGATCTTGATGAAGATTGAGTGGACAGTAATATAGGGAACAAATCCCTATGAGTATGACTTATCAAGTATTTAATTGGAAGTACTGGACAAAGCGTTGGGCTTAATAATAGTTCTAACTCAACTATGAATATTAGTCTCTATACTATTATTAGATAATATATTCTTTACAATGCGAGGTGCTTGAGGAAACCAAACCTGTGCAGTAAAAAGGTTACTGGGTTGATGACCAATAATCAACCCTTAAGTAAATTTTACAAGTTGATGCTCACTACAGGGTAGTTGAGTAGAAGAATTTATCAATTATGTCATATAAAAAGAGATGCGCAAGTTGTGGACTGAGATCGCCACAGTTAATCAGAATGCCTTAAATTCAGCGGACCATCAGGAGTTCGCGGCCTTGGAAGAGCAAGTCACCAAGGTGGAGGAAGGAGTTGAAAACGTAGCCAACTTCAGGAATGAGTTACTTGGCAAATTAAACTAGTTAAAGAGGAAAGAAGGAGACCTTATTCAAGAGGTCTTATTGATGAAAACGGAGTGTGAAGAAGATCGCGTTCCTTTGAGAAAGTTCAGTGCGGATATTGAGAAGTTGATGAAAGAAGCAGAGGACCTGAAAGCCCACAGATGTTCATGTGAGCCTGATATGGCCAGTGATGCTGAAGAAAGAAGTCCTCATATGATACTTTGGAATATGAATACCCTGAGAAATATGCCGCCTGCCTTTAATGCTATTTTGGAGACGACGCCCAAAGTCAATCCACAAGTGAGCTGAGTAGCCAAACTGAGAGAATCGGCCCAAAATGTCTCTGAGGAATTTAGAGCAACCCCAAAATTGCCCACATCCAATCAGGTTAACACCCCAGCATTTTTCCAACTATTTGACATGACCATGAATGGATACGGAGATTGTCAAAAGGCGTTGACAGTCAAGAACTGTTTGGACACAGACTGCCAGCACCTAGTGTTACCCCACTTGGAGGGGGACAGCTGGTCGTATGCCAAAGCTAAGGCAATCATAATGAAGGAGTTTGGGGGTCCAACCCATATGTCAAAACGCAAGCAAGAATCATATGGGAATTCAATTCTATAAAGATGAGTCTCTTTCAAGATTTGTGGATTGATTTTACCAGGAGTCGCAGATCCTGGATGGAGCGAAGGTGTTAGATAACTTTGATGCAAGAATCACTTTGCAACTTTTCTTTCTCGTTGCAAACACTGTTGCAACCTATTCAATTCAAGACTAAATCCAGTTTGATAATCTCATAGAGGGGATTAGTCTGCGCCCATGTCTGGGAGCAGTTGGGCAAGCAAGGTAAGAGGAGCAGGTGGAAGGCCCGCAGCCTCCAAAGCTTGAAAACGCCCCAGAGGATCTGGCGGAATTGATAAAAACTTTAAGAAACTGGCGGTCACTATTTCCCCAGAGATACTCGCGTGGCAAGCACGATGCAACCAGTACATCAACATGCCACATTCCCAGCCACACTTGTTGGTGGAATTCGGAGTCCGTGTGTATCTGGACATCCAAAAAACAGACCTATGGGAAAAATTTTGTGAAGATGTACACAAAATTTTCCCAACTGCAGTGTACGTTGTACCTCACTCCATGTCACGCGGTTGGCTGGACCTAGGCTTCAAAAGCAAAATCGCAGCAGATGAGGCTGCAGCGGTGCACATAGTGGTTAACCTCCCCAAAGGGCAACAGGTCGTCAAAACTAAACGCACCAGATGGACAAAATCAAACCAAATTTTCCTCACATTTGACTTTTTGCCTACTACGGTAAAACGTGACATTTTGGAGCAACACCTGAAAGATGGTCTCGCCATATACGGTGAAATACAATCTTTCAAAATGCAACGTTTCATGCTGATGCCACACCTGTGCACCAGCAAAGCCATTGCAGTTCTGACCCCAACTGAGGAGATCGCGAAGGACCTAACCCAGATCCCGCACTCCACCTTTATTGACATCGCAGGGCATACCACCCACCCATTCCAGGTAACCGTGGACAGCGCGCCCCCCATTTTCACCCACTGTGATGCGTTCAGCCATAAGGCACATGCATGCCCCATCAAAGAGGGCGTCACATTCCAAGAGCACCCCTCGGCGGCCATGACCAGCGGAGAGGCGCACTACAAACCAACCGCAAGCACCAAGGAGGCTTTCCCATGGGGAGCACAAGGCTGCTACCTATTGGTAAAGCCCATCTCCCCGTAGGAGCAGAAGAAGGCCAAGCAGGCCCATAGGGCCGCAGCCAAGGAAATGGCCAAGGCCAACACCACCATCCCACACTCACAACGCCAGGAGGACATGGAGACCTTCGCGGCAGAAGCAACTCAGGAATCCATCACCCAATCAGATTGGGAGGCCAATGCTGAATGGGCCACTCAATCCGAGGATCCAATGGGAGATTCAATATCACCCAATCGTTGCACCTAAGCCCCAGTCAAAACTGACTTGGGACCTATCCCAACCGAAAAAATTTTTTGCCCCACTCGACGGTGCACTGAACTTATCTGCACCGCAAAAAATTCGTCTGACGTCGGGAAAACAAAAAGTGAAGGCCAAAGCCAACGCAATTCTTTCTGCAAAAATTAATAAAAACCCCAATAGCGTTGCTGCAAACACCCACACTGCCATGAAGGCCTGTGGGGATCCAGAGGAGGCTGTTGGGTCCAGGTGCCCACCCCCTCACACCTAAGGTGCAATGGGGGAAACCTTCACTTTAGGGACATTGAATATCACAGGACTCAAGGCTTCCCCGTCCTGGGCTAGAAAACTGAGTTTCTTACAACACAATTTACCCGTGGATATCCTGGCCATCCAGGAGTCCCACTGTCCATGAGGTTCCGAGGAAGCTTGGAAAACAATGCTCTTCCCATCCCTATCCTTTTGGTCAAAGCACTGTGGGGTGCGAATTTGGAAAAATAATTCTTTCAAATTTTTATCCTCAGAAATATTCCTAAATGGCCGAGTGCTTGTTGTCACTTTCTCATGGGCTGACATAGCACACCCAATCTTCAACATCTATGCCCCAAATGGTGCATGCGAGCGTCAGGAATTTTTCTCATCAGTCAAATCCCTCCCGCTACCCCCAAACTCTTTCCTAGTCAGCGACATGAACTGTTGGCTAAACACACCAATGGACCGGTGGCCTTCCTCACCCCATGCCCCCCAGGGTCACGTAGAACTACGCGTTCTAAAGGCCACCCTCAGGTTAATGGATGTGCTACTGCGACATGCCCCGCTGCTCAAAAACATGATGTGTCCCCACGTCCACAACGGCCAATTAAGGTTCATGACCCGCATTGACCTTATTCTAGCGCCAGCGAAATTCCAACCCCACATCTCCCACTTCAAAACAACGAAAATGGAATTCTCTGACCATCGACTGGTCTCAATAACATACCACTTACCCATCACAGTTGCAAAGGCCCCACATTGGTGCAAAATCCGCCCCCCGAGCTTGCGTCGCCAGGATTTTCCATGTGGGTGGAAGAGGCAACTTTGGCGGAATCGTTTGTTGCACCATTTTGCACGGACCCCATTTCCACATGGGCAACTTTCAAAGAAGACACCATCCGCCACTATTGCCATCTCTCCTCCAGATGCTCACGAGCCACATCAGCGGTTATATCACGCGTGCTGGCGGAATTGGCCCACTTGGAGTCCAACATTCCAGCCACAGGATATAGCCCTGCATGGGGCCAGAAGTGGGGAGGCAGCCGCCCACCTCAACGCACTCAAAAGACAACACAAACATAGGGTTTGTGTCCAATACAGGGCCACATGCATCACTAAATGCAACAAGTGCACTGCATACTTCTTCAAAAAAAATTTTGCACCACGCCAGAGCGTGGCCTGCACACAGGTGCAA
This sequence comes from Massospora cicadina, assembly GCA_022478985.1. Taxonomy (NCBI): domain Eukaryota; kingdom Fungi; phylum Entomophthoromycota; class Entomophthoromycetes; order Entomophthorales; family Entomophthoraceae; genus Massospora; species Massospora cicadina. The sequence goes on from JAKSZP010004018.1 coordinate 20,285, forward strand.
AGATTGGATAATTCTATTGTGGACACACCGGCCGAAGTGGCAATTGAAACACAAAGATATTACTCCAAGTTATACTGAGCCAAACCAATTCAGCTAGCCAAAATGGTGGAATTTCTCAGCTGAGCTCATATCTGCACCATTTTCCGATACCCAGAAATAATGAATTTAATTACTCCGAACGAATTATGGACAGCCATTTGTGGTGTGCCAAACTGAAAATGCCCAGGCCCAGATGGCATTCCATATGAGTTCTACAAAAAATTATATTAATTATATATCCCCATTGCTGCTAGCCTCACTCAACCAAAGCCTGTTGGAAATGCGCCTCCTACCAGGAGGACATGAGACCTTTACTGTCACACTCTTCAAGAAAGGGGATAGGCTTGACTTAGCCAACTGGCGCCCCATTTCTCTAACAAACACAGACACCAAAATTTCAACCAAAATCATGGCTAACCGTTTAGGGACTTTAGCATCTGCCACCATCCCCCCAGAATAATTTGGTTTCATCCCCAGAAGGTCAATTTGAGATAACGTGCACTCAGTGGCTAATGTGTGTCAGTCCACAGCCTCTGGGGCACTTGTATTCTTGGACCAACAAAAGGCCTATGATAGAGTAAACTGGGAATACCTTAGGGCCTGCCTCCATCAATTCCACCTACCCCCCCGCTTCATTAACTGGGTGATGCTGCTCACGGAATCTGCAACAATGGCAGTGCGTGGCCCTGGCTTCCTAATGGAAGTAGTCCGACCTCAAAGGGGCTTGCGACAAGGGGACCCCCTCAGCCCACTCTTATACAACTTCAGCCTTGACCCACTACTGCGAAATGTGAATGCCCAACTCACTGGGGTCCATGTGCCAGGCCAAACCCCAGTCAAGATGTTGGCATTTGCAGATGATTGCGTAGTGGGGGTGTCTAATAACAAAGATGCACGTACGCTTGAAGCCCTCATCCAGGAATATTCCCGGGTAAGCAACGTGGCACTGAACGCCTCCAAAACCGAAATCATCCTCCTTGGTCGGTTTCAGAACTTCTGGGCCCCAGAAAGTAGTTCCCAACCTGGCCCATCTGCTCGCCCACGTCCACGCCTTACTAACTCAACACACACCGCTCCACTGGTGCTCCCCTTTGTGCCACGTCCTACCATAGGACCGGTACGCCATCTGGGCGTGTGGATGGAGGCAGGTGGATACGCGTCAGCAGTAATGGAGGGCTGTATACTGGACAGCGTGACGAAGCGAATAGCCTCTCTCAGAGCCCACCCTACTACCCTCACTGGCAGGGTTGTTCTTGCCAACTCTATGCTCCTATCCAAAGTCTGGTTCGGAGCCCACGCCATCCCCTTCTCCCCAAGCTTCTTCAAATCCCTGTTTGCTTTGCTGCAAGGATGGCTTTGGTCAGGCCACCCTCCACCCTTACGGCTAGAGGTCATGTTTGGCCCTCATCATCATGGTGTCATGGGCCTGCTTGACTTCAAAGCCCATGCCGCCAAGATCCTGGGCACCTGGATTGCGGCGGTCACCGCCCCTACACTCCCCTCCCAACACTGGTCCCACGCAGCCCGCTCCAACTTCTCCTGCACCTTGGGCCTCAACAATCCATCGAACCCCCACTCCCTGATGAAATACCTCGCATCACACACATTGGCCACAGGTCCTCACGGGACAAAAACCCACTACAAACGAATCCTACTCTCCATGCGAAGCGCAGAGTGGAGAATTCGTATTAGTGGACATACAACCCGAAGAGGCCGCCCCTCTCCTCAGTTCACACAAGAGGTACAGGGGCTACCCATCCATGATGGCGTGATCCCCATTCGACCCCAAGTCCTATCCAGGGTGGACTACCTGGACATGATGGACATCCCTTATTCCATTGAAATTCAAAAGACTATCTGGAAATACGCACACCATCCTCTGTTGCAGCCTCAAGTCCGCTCCCATGTGTGGCGCTGCCTGAGGCGGGTGTATCATACAGCTGAGCGCTCTAACGCTTTACACTCACCCTGTGTCGTGTGTGGCCAGTATGGAACGCTGTTCCACCGCCTGGAGAAGTGCCCCACCTCTAAAGTGATATGGCGCGAAGTCCAACGTCTGCTAGGCCAGGATCAAACGCATCCCTTCAGTCTGTCAAGAGATATGTTTGCTTCATCAATGGCCTCCCCCTCCCACCCTCCCTCTGTGCTCTGGTGGTTGCAATCGCCATGTGGACTATCCACACGATTGTCTTGGATGCCATCGCTGGCTCCATCCCCACCCTCCCTGAAGCTGTCCACAGATTCTGGTCTCATTTGGTGGACCACTTTCAAGCGTGGATGTTTGGATATCTCCCACCGCGTCGCCGACAGCTGGTCTCCTCCTGGTTCCCAGTCTGGTTCATCAAAACAGACCCCTTCCTCCACACGTTCTCAATAGTGGCTACGGCCCCTTCACACATTCCCTCCCCCTCCCCATAAGTGGCGTTCCCGCTGGCAACAAGAGATAGCATCGCTTCTCTGGGGTGCCTCCCCTGGTACTAAGTTTTGTCTCGTCTGAGTCATATTCGGAAGTTTCCGTCCCATGGTCAGCCTTCCCCGCAATAAATAAAATAAAAGAATCACTTTGCAAGTGGCCCTTCAGCCCTATCGCGACTTGCATCAAATGATGTCTACTGTATTTGCAACTGAGACAACTACCTCACAAATGGTAGATAACCTGAAGATTTTGGGAGCGACGTTTGATTCCCCAAATAGAAGCTTCAAGTCCAATCTGGTCCAAAATCTGAATCCCACGAAGGAAAGTGAAGGAGAAAAAGAGGATTTTAACCAAAATTTGCCAGGAAATAATATGAGGAATTAAAACTGTTAAATAAGAAAGAGAAGGTCTGCTTCCAGTGTGGCGGTAAAGGACATTTTGCTGCACACTGCAAAAAGCCAAAGGATTAAATTAACATGGTCCAGGCTAAAGAGACAGCAGTAACCAAAGATTTGGGAAAAGGTCCCACTGCCTAGATAAGGAACATTTTATAGCGGTGGAGAAACCTATTCCTCCTGATATCATGAATGAAGAGATAGACATTAGTGATCTGTTCGTAGATGATGAGCAGGATCAGCTATACCAAGTGGTCAACATGGACATAAACACCGTGACCAGGTCTGGGGTGAAGAAGATCGACACCAAGATAGTTTAGGATGTTGCACAACTGTATGCCTGACAACTGGCAGAGAAGATTCAGATTGCCAAGAATCCTGATGAGTTAACAGACGTTCGTTTAAATGAGGCCAATCTGTCAATTTTCCTTGGTGCAATTAAGGAATTGTTTCCTGAATTATCGGCCAGATTATTACCCTAGATTTGGCTATTAAAGCCGCAATTCACTCAGTAAATACTCTATTACAATAATCTGAGTGTACTTATATAGATTTAAGTGAATTGAGTGAGGGTGTGGGTGATAGTTGACAGCAGAGCGCCCATCAATATTGTCAACCAAGCTGGTGAAGAGGATGAAGATCTCTCCAGACTTGGAACACAAGAAAGAATATGGAACAGCTGGGCCAAACACCACCATTTCCTATGTAGCGTATAGTGCGCTGCCACTACAATTTGGGTCGTTGGTGGTATCTGCACCAGCAATAGTTTTGGTGAACCAAAACTACAATATCTTGATTGTAATGGAGTTTCTGCAAAAATATGGAGCTAAATGTAACTTCGAGGATAATATGTTGACTATCCTGGGTCAGATGTTACCATTGGTATACCAGAAGGATGGTGAATTTCCATTAAATTAGTTAAACAACTTCATTAATCTGATATACAATGAAGGTATTGTACCAATTTAATACCATTTAGTTGGTAGAGAGCGACGAGAGATGCTTTCAGAAATCCTAGAAAATTGGGTAATTACCTTAAGGATCAAGAAGGAGAGAACCATACTGGCTGGATCGCAGATGATAGTTGACACAGGGTTGACTTTAGAGATTCCAGAGCTGTTGTATGGAGAAATCAGAAGCCCCTGGAAGAAGTCCAGAGTGGATCCATGGGTGGCTCCTGGGATAATCATGCCAAGCCATGGAGAAATACAAGTTCTCTTGGCGAATTTGAGCAAAAAACTGATGAAGGTCAAAAGGAATCAAATCATCGCGTTTATTTATTTAATCATGATGGCAGAATTGAGACAATTCCATGATTTTGGGTCTCTCAAGGAAATGGTATTACTGGGCAGGGAGGCCAAAAGCATCAATCTATTGGTTGATTTGGAGCAGCTCACAGATCTTCCAGAAGGAAAGAAGGAGGATGTGCTCAAATTATTGAGAGATATTGGGAAGTGTTTTCTCAGGACGACCATGATTTGGGATGCACACGAAATGTAGTTCATAAGGTTGACACCAGGAAAAATCTACCAATAAGAATGAGACTGATCCAAAGATTGAAAGCCGCTGAAGTGGTAGTGGAAGATGAGATCATCAAACTGGTGAAGCATGGGCTTCTAGTTCCGTCGTCAAGTCCCTGGGCAAGTCCAATTCTTATTGTAAAGAAAAAGATGGATAAAATCAGGTGGTGATTGACTTTCAGAGGCTGAACAAAATTATGAAGAAGGATTCATATCCCCTACCAAGGATCAATGATTTGATGGACCAATTAGGAGAAGCAAAGTATTTCTCCACGATGGACTTAATCTTGGGATACTGGCAGATCGACTTTCCAGAAGAAGACCAAGAAAAATGTGCGATTATAAATGCACAGGGGTTATAGCAGCTGACAAGGATGCCCCAGGGTCTTTGCAATGCGCCTGCAACATTTTAGAGGGCCATGGACGCGATATTGAGCGAACTGAAGTTATTGTGCATCCTGGTATATCTGGATGATATCAATGTTTTCATTAGAACGTTTACTGATCACCTCCATCACTTGGAAGAAGTTTTTAAGAGACTGTCCCCGACTAACCTGAAGATCAAGCCAAGGAACTGCCACTTTTTCAAGAAAGAGCTGGAATACCTGGGATTTGTGATTAATGAAAGTTGATTGCAGATGCAACTGCAGAAGATAGCAGCTACTGAGCGCATGGCTGTGCCGAAGAGTGTCTGAGACATCCAAGTATTCCTTGGGATGGTTGGATACTACAGAAGTTTTATTCAGGATTTCGCCTGACTAGCTGAGACTTTGTTTCATTTATTAAAGGATCCAAAAAAAGGATCCATATGGAATGAAGAGGCCCAGGACTCCTTTGATGATTTATGCCTGTACCTGATAGATTCTCCGATTTTGGAATATCCAAATTTTGATCAGGAGTTTATCATTCAAACTTATGCTTTTTTGACAGCGATTGGTGCTATATTGAGCCAAGTAAATGAACTTAGTAATGAAAATCCAGTGGCATATGTGAGCTGGACACTCTCAGCCGCTGAGAGGAATTACACCATGACTGAGCTTGAATGCCTTGCAGTCATTTACTCCTGTAAGCGGTTTCTGGTGTATGTCCACTGAATGCACTTTAAGGTGGTGACGGACCACTCTTTGCTGCGTTGGTTGCATAATCTATGGGAACCTGAAGGGCAACTGGCCCAATGGGCACTTAAGCTTCAGGCTTACGACTATGAGATAGTCCACTGAGCGGGGGCTTCTCACCAGAACGTGGATGGCTTATTGCGGTTACCAATGATCCAGTTGGTATACCCGCAGGTGGATGAGCTATTCCAGAGAATGGTCAAAGGAAGAATTGAGGATGAGACTCAAGAAATCTAAGGTGCGCTTTGAAAAGCAATGGAAAACACAGAGACTATGGTTGGACAAGTATTCAAGAGAACAAATGGGAAGCAGCTATATTTCCCAAAACTGTTGGAAAGAGCAGCAATAGTTCAAGCAGCTCACAAGGTTTTCGGGCATGGAGGCCTGAGAAAAACAACTGACCATATTTGCCAGTATTATTACTGAAAATTGATTAACTACGATTTCACAGATCATCTGGCTTGTTGCATGGAATGCCATCTGCATAAACCAAACAAGAATAAAATTGGATACTGACCGGTTCAACCTGGATTTGCATGGCACATGGTATTCTTCAATAGGATAGGACCGCTGGTGATGAGCACAGGAGGAGTCAAGTACATCATAGTAGCCATTGACCATCTGATGAGATAAGTTGAAACAAAAGCCCTAACCAAAGTTGACACTATTAGTACTGAAAGATTCATCCTGGATCAAGTAGTATACTGGCATGGATGTCCACAAGTCCTACTGAGTGACAATGGGACCAACTTCTTGTCTCATGTGATCCCAAGGCTAAATAAAATAATGGAGATCTGAGGATTCATGTCTGTACCTTACCAGCTGGAGACAAACGGACTGGTAGAATGGGTCAATGGGATGCTGGCCACAACGTGGAGGAAGCTAGTCGCAGGGAGAACTTACACGGGGGGAATGTACCTGAGATCGGTGATATTTGCCTACAACATTAGTCATCATACAGCAATGGGAAAGACGCCATTTGAATTACTAAATGGGAGAAGGCTGCGTTGCTGCCAATATTATATTTGGTAGTAGAACCTACGTCAGGGATGAGTACCAAACAATACCTGAACTGACTGATGAGTATCCTGATCAATATGCAATTGCAAGCATTTGATACAACCTTGAAGAAAAGGATACAAGCAAAATTGACGGATGATAAGAACTGACCAGCATTAGAAGAATATCAAATAGGGGAAAGAGTTGCCTATTGCGATATGCATGGTTTGGACAAAGAAACAAATTGGATATGTTGTAGTCAGGTCCGTTCAAAGTAATCACCAAGATAGTGACCAATGCTTACTCCATCAAGAATCTCTTGGATGGAAGAGTAGTAAATCAAGTCCACGCTAAGTATCTAAAGCATTGGATCTAAGAAAAAAATGAAATAGTTCCTGAAGGACCAATGAACCGTTAAGTTGGTCATGTCCTGATAATTAGGTCAAGTCCAAAATAAGGACCTCTGAACTAATCTAGATGGTTAAGTCCAAAAAAGGACCTTTAAACCATATAAATTTGGTAGGTTTAAGTACCTAGGACCTGGTTTGGGGGAAAATAAAGAAAGATTGGAATGCTGAACCAAAACAAGGTCATGTCCCATGGAGAAAAGAAAAAAATAAAAGATTGATAAAAGATATTGGAAAAAAGATTATATACCACATAGAAAACACTGATATACCTTATAACTTTTATTTTTGTTGATTATCATCGATACTGGGATGATTCCACCTATGTCGCCTCTTGGGGGTGGGAGGATGGATCATAGTAGGAATGAATAGCCCATCAAAACTGATGTGAAATTGGATTCTAGTGAGGGCTAGACCTACATGAAACCACATTCTTTGAGCGGACACAGATCCCTGTGAGAAAGTGACTAGGGGAAGGGAGATTAAAATATCAGAAATAGCCAATCACAAAACCCCAGAGCGGGGAGGGAAGCAACAGTATAGAAAGAGGCAGTTGGTGAATAACCCAGAGTAATCCTGACATGGTACTGAAGCCAGAAGATTAGTCTTGAGCACCTGATGACAGGCTTTGTCAAGAACACTGGACATATGGGCTGGCAGCAAACAAGGGATATTGGATGGGGGTTGCTGAATCATGACCCCTAAAGCCATTAGTGGAAGATATCAATGGGAAGTGCTAGAGATGAGATAGTCATGCAGGGAGTGAATGGCATCCTGCAAGTGACGACTATAGGCTTCTTGGAAGCTGAAGCAGAAAGAGTGATGGAAACTGGGAGAGGCTGGAAGCTTCATGGAATAACTTTAAAGAACTTGGCCAGCAAAGCAAAGAGAACAAATGTTGATATCCTGATCTAGGATGTTCTCAAGATTGGAGGGATTTAGCGCTAAAGATAAAGCCTTGGTGACTTTAGCCTGTAATTAAGCATGGGGGAGCTCAAAATGAATACTGTTACCAATGGTGTCACAATTTTGATATGACTGGACGATGATTGTGGGAAAGCTAGGGCGGATTGGGAAGAATCCACCGAACATAATATTGGTTATAATTATTTGAGTGCCGCAAGATGAGGAGACACAAGGATATAACGGTTTATTATTGGATCGCCTCTAAATAAGGCGATAAGGTGATGCTGATATTTGACAAATACAAATCAGATTGCCTACAATTTGGGCGATATAGAATTAAAGAATAACAAGCCAAAACAAGGAGAATCGGCGGAACAGAATAGTCCAAGCTATGAGAGTGTATCATCTGAAGCTGCTGTATATAGGCGAGATAGGCGATTAAGAAAAGGGGATGTTAATAAGATAGAGGAGCGAAAACAGCGAGGATCTGCTTTGTTTAGTATATTAAATAAAATATTGTAGTGGGAGCAAGTGCCCCATATTAATTAAATTAAGTTTATTCTATTGTTACCGAGGGCCACAATCATCATATCTTTGGTCCTATTGCTCAGTGGGCCATACCCTGTGCAAAATCCCTACGGCGTATCTCAACGATTCCGCCAAATTATAACAGTGGTGCTCACTACAGGGGGCCCATTGATCAGTTATAAAATAATAAAAACTCAGTTGCCTGCTATGTCACTTTCCGGTTGCTCTAATTTGGAATTCTGCATGACACTCTGGGACTGTTGCATATGAGGAATTGAAACTTGCATTGGACACTGTGCTCAAATGACAAGATGAGCTGCTTCAGGAAGTTTGCAGTGATAAGCTGCTGCCATTTGATCGCAAAGGAAATATTCATGGGTTCTTTTGACAATTTGAGTTTGCAACTGAAGGAACCTTAGACTGGCTAATGGCGAAACTGTTGATCTCAACCTTGGATGTTTGAAGTGCTGATCCAGTCATTTGTTACCTTCCAGATAGTTCCGTTACATACCAAGAAGTCAAGGAGCGGTGCTGAAGTTGTTTGGTGGAAATGTAAAGATGTTACAGGAGAAAGCCAAGTTCTTGACCATTAGGTTTCAGCAAAATGAGACCCTCACCGCATTTGCTGAGTGATTTATGGTGGAAGCCCATGTGTTGATTGGGGAAGGGACTTTATCTGAAGTTTATGTGTGCATGCAATGTCCTCTGCGGTTAAGCCATACCCTGAGCTTTACAATGTCATTGCCCCGTTGTTAGAGCATGATGTACCTCTTCTTAAACTTGTTCAGTTTGTACGTCGCTTAGCTGTAACTTTCCCTCCACCCAACATTGAACAGTTTCACACTGTCACCGTTGCCAACCCTAATCATGTGGGGGAAATCAACCAGTCAGTGCAGGTTCTTCCAGGTTACTCACCGCAGTCCAACATCTGTCCCATAACTGCTTATTGACAAATGACCAACTACTTCTTTGGCACTAAATACATTGATTGACAGCAGGTATTCTACCAATGTGGGTCTGGTTATGCCAATCATTTTTAGAATACGCTTCCAAGTGGGCCAACCTATATTGAGCACAGACGTAGGCCCTATGGAGTAAGTTGTTTTAATTGCGATCGCACTAGGCACATGGAATGATGGTGCCCCAATCAACAGATCCCTTAAATACAACAAGATCAAAGTTATCAGGGTAAAGTAGAGAGTAGTAGAGACAGGACTCTCTACTTCTACTATCTCGAAATAAACATCCCACTGGAATCTACTGTATTAATTGCAGCAGAAGCCTCCCAGTATGACGATACCTTCCTCTACCAACAGCCAGTTGAGGGACTAAATGTGCTGCCTCAAACACAAGTCAAAGAAATGGTGGACTCAAGGTTTCCGGAGCAGCCAAAGCCTTACGCTTGTCAAATGTTTGACCAAAGTGCATCAGACAAGCTAAAACCATTTGAAGATGCATTGTCTTTAAGAGGAGCAGAGGTCGCCCTTCCAGTGGACGCTATTATAGCAGAGTATCCTACAGTTAGCGCGAATATTATAAGTTTTATGGGAAAACGTGAACCGCTGAATGTACAAGTAGTAAATAGCCAACATTCATCTTACTCAGAGTTCACTTACTGTGACATTGTGGTAGCCAAAACCTGAGTATGAGCTATAATTGATACTGGCACTCCTGTTAACATTGTCTCCACTAAGTTGGTGGCGAAGTTATCTTTAAACCCTGACATAGACCACCTGAGGGTGTATGGTACTGCTGGAGTGGAAACCACGGTCTCTGAAGGAGCGTATAGCGCGCTTCCCTTGCAGCTTGGATCCATTGTTGTGGTGGCTCCGGCTTTAGTATTATCAGATAGCAACTATGATCTGTTGATTGGGACTGCTTTTATGTGACACTGTGGGGCTGTCATTGACATGATGGAAGAGACCCTAGCCATTTTGAGCCATCGGATCCTAATTTATTTTACCTCCAGCAGAGTGCCAAAGGGCTTGGTGCATATGGGACAAATCAACCTTGCCTACAGCGATGGGGTGATTCCAGTGCGCTATTATCAATTAAAAGGGAAAACTCAGGCCCTTCCCCATCAGATATATGAATATCAGGGGCTACCGCTTAGATAAGCTGGAGCTATATCCATTCCCTCTGAACATAAAGTGATAGTAGACACTGAGTTAGAGGCGGAAGTGCCAGCTGGGCTCTATGGGGAGATCATAAGGCCTTATCAGCAATCACAGCTTAAGCCCCACGTGGCTCCAGGTATCATACTTCTGGTACATGGGGAGATCAAGGTATTGATAGCAAATCTTTAGAAAATACCAATTTGAATCCACCGGCATCAAATTATAGCATATCTACATTTTAACCTGGTTGGGGAGGTCAACCAGGTCACAAGTTCGGGTTTCTGGATGAAATTGGTCTGCCCATAGAACCACATCTCGGGGTAATGGCGAACATATCACGGTAGAATTTAATAGGGTTATTGGAAGACCAGAAGGATCAGGCGGAAGCCTTATTTCAAAAATACATAGTACATTAGCGTTGATGTTTTTTAATTTAGGGTGCGCTCAGGGGGTTGTTCATTGGCTGGACACTGGGGATCATCCCCCCATCAGGTCTCAGCCAATCCGCTGATCAAGGGCAGCTGATGAAGTCATCACTGAGAGATTGACAAGCTGCTAGAGCAGAGAATGCTTGAACTATCTAAGGGTCCATGGGCTTTGCCTGTCCTTGTTGTTAAAAAGAAGGATGGTACTTAATTGCATAGTTATTGACTACTGGAAATTCATTAGTATCACCAAAAAAACTCATACCCTCTGCTGCGGATTGATGATGCGCTGGATCAGTTAGGTGGAGCTTGCTACTTATCAGCAATGGATTTGATTCAGTTATTGGCAAATTGAGTTGCCCACGGCAGAACAAAAAATTGCGCCATAATCACATTCAAAGGGCTTTTCCAACCAACTCGGATGCCCCAAAGGGCTATGTAATGCCTCAGTTATGTCTCAATGAGCAATGGACACCATTCTGGGCGATCTGAAGCTGTCATGTGTACACGTGTACCTCGATGATATTAATGTCTTCTCTCACACATTCACTGAACACCTTACCCATTTGGAAGAGGTATTTCGCCGACTGGCTGAGGCCAATATTAAGATCAAGCACCAAAATGCCACTTCTTCAAGGATCAGCTGAAGTACCTCAGTTTTGTGGTGGATGCAACTGTGCTAAGACCCCAACCCGCCAAGGTGGAGGCTATCCAGAAGATGACTAATCCAGTTAGTAAGCAGGACATTTGGGTGTTTTTGGGGATGGTGAGTTATTACTGACGCTTCATACCCAATTTCAGTTGCATTAGAGGTCCATTTTTTGAGCTACTAAAGAAGGATGGCATGTTCGAATGGACTTAATGGCGCCAATACGCTTTTGATACACTTTGAATGGCGCTAATTAGGTCACCCATGTTACACTACCCAATTTTTGAAAAGGAATTTATTTTACAGACGGATGCATCTCTTTCCAATGTGGGGGCAGTTTTGTCACAAAAATATGATGAAGGGGAGGAGCACCCAATGGCATACTGCAGCTGAAGCCTGAATAGCCATGAACGTAATTATACTGTGACTGAGCGAGAGTGCTTAGCAGTGTTCTACGCATATAAGCAATTCAGTGTCTATATGCATGTGGTTAAGTTTAAAGTCACAACAGACCACGCATCATTACGCTAGTTGCAGAACATCAAAGAACCTGAAGACCGTTTAGCTTGATAGGCTCTCAAGCTGCAGGCTTATGACTTCGAGATCCTTCATCAGCCAGGGGTAAAACATCAGTAAGCTGACTGTTTATCTCAATTGCCAACTATTTCAGTGATGGCAGACCTCAGTGATGTGATGTATGATAATATGCTCAGCGGAAAATATGATGATTAACCACCCCAAGTGATCAAAGCACAAAAAAGATGCAAACAAATACCTTCTAATAGAATGGATAACTGTATAAGTGAATTGGCGATTCCATGGTGAATTTTCCACGACCCTCAACACAACCGGGAATAATTAGGAGCATGCACAAGGCAGTCAGACATGGTGGGGTGCATAAGACTATGGAGTTGTTGCGCCCCTGATACTATTGGGAAAGTAAGATATTCATTGTGCTCAAAACTATTTCCTGTTGCCATCAGTGCCAAGTGGAGAAGCCATTCCGCCGTAAGACTTCATATCAGATAGTGAAACCACATCTTTATTGGCATACAGTTTCCCTTGATGTCGTTGGTCCCTTGCCAAAAGGAGCAAACCAGTATAAGTAAATTCTGGTGGCTATCGACCACTTGACCCAGTGGGCAAAGTGAGGGAGATATGGGATTTAGTGGTGGTTACAGTGGCCAAGTTTGTAATGAAATGCATTATTCAGCGCCATGGCTGCCCTCAGTTCATTCTCACTGATAATGGAACCAACTTTACCTCTCACATCCTCCATAAACTGAATGAGCTTATGGGTATCCGCGGAGTTCTGATGACTCCATACCACCCTGAATCTAATGGAATGGTCAACTGGGTGAGTGGAACTTTGGTGAACATACTACAAAAATTAGTAACAGATCAACCTTCTGATTGGAGCTCTCTTCTTTCCACTGCCATGTTTTCCTATAACATTAGTTATCATTCTGCCACGGGGAAGAGTCCTTTACAACTACTATACGGCCAACACTCTGATTTTCCAGCATTACTTTATTTTTGTGTAGAAGACACCGGCGGAATGGAACCCCACTGCTATTTGACTAACCTTACAAACACTCTGATCAAATTGCAAACTGAAGCATATTCTTACAGTTCAGCCAAGAAGATCAGGAATCAAGCCACAAATCAGGTATGTCATGGTGGGTTGCCACAGTTCAAAGAAGGCGATATGGTTCTCTTCCATGACTAACATGGGTTTGGGCAGAAACATGATCTGGCCAGTATTTAGATTGGTCCATTTGAAGTTATAGTGAAAACTGGGGTTGACGCATATACTGTCAAAGACCCTGCAAGTGGTCAGATTATTAACCAGGTACACACAATTTCCTCCGACCATACAAACAATAGGAGCCATATTGTCCAGTCAAGGAGGTTGTAATGTCACAATTTCAATATGACTGGACAATAATCGTGGGACAGCTAGGGCGGATTGGGAAGAATCCGCTGAACATTATATTGGTTATAATTATTTGATTGCTTTGAGATGAGGAGATATTGGGATATAATGGGTTTATTATTGGATCGCCTCTAAATAAGGCAATAAGGTGATGTCAACATTCTACAAATACAAATTAAATTGCCTACAATTTGGGCGATAGAGAATTAAAGAATAACAAGCTGGAACAAGGAGAATCGGTGGAATAGAATAGTAAACGCTATGAGAGTGGTATCATCTGAAGCTGCTGTATATAAGTGAGATAGGCGATTAAGAAAAAGGGGTTGTTAATAAGATAGAGGAGCGTAAACAGCGAGGATCTGCTTTGTTTACTATATTAAATAAAATATTGTAGTGGGAGCAAGTGCCCCATATTAATTAAATTAAGTTTATTCTATTGTTACCGAGGGCCACAATCATCATATCTTTGGTCCTATTGCTCAGTGGGCCATACCCTGTGAAAAATCCCTTACGGCGTATCTCAACGATTCCACAAAATTATAACAAATGGTGATCTTGGTAGCCAAGACTGCGGGTTTGTAGTATTGTCCAAGTCAGAAGAGGAACTCAGGAAGCAAGTCCAACCCATCAGGAAAGGAGCGATCAAGAGCAAAATGAATGATCTTATGATCATCCACAATGATGTTCAGCACATTTTTGAAAGAAGCCAAATACAGGAGAGTTTCAAAATCTAACTCTGGAATTGATGACAGAGGAAGAATTGGCCGAGAGTTGTTCAAAACAATTGCAAGACTGGTTTTGGGTGGATTGGTTACTGTTTCCAGTAATTTGACGGAAGGGCTAGCTGCTGGTGCCAGGCTAGGCGTATGAGTCCTGGAAGGAGCATAGAAAAGGTTCTGTCACACATCCCAACTCATCTGGTGTAAGAGCCAAAGATCTTGATCAGACAAACAATTTAGTTGCTGTAGATACCATGACTCAGAATTTGACATATGCGCTGGACAAGAGGGGGATGTCAGACTTATATGGAAGTCGACATTATGCACTCTACAATCAATTAAGCTACAATTTTGGAGAACTTAATCTCAAAATTAATGGGATAAGCTCTCCAAGAGAAGAATTTTAAGAATGACATGAGCCAAGAGGTTATGACAGAAATAACAAGGGAAAAAATAAATAAGTATTCTTAATTGGGCCACAAAACAAACATCAATGGCAAGAGTCTCCTGTCTGGGATGAGGAGAAAATCAGGAAATCAAGGACGCTGATACAAGAATCCTGAATATGACAGCAGGTCATATGCCCTGATGGGGAAAACTGGATCCCAGGACTAATATTGTCATGAGTAAATAGATCAGCCTAGCATGACAGTAGATTGTAATAGTCCATTCTCTGAGTAGACAGTAGCGAGGAGGAAGAGGAAGAGTACCGCATGCCAAAGTCATCCCAAGCAGCGTTGAGTATTGATGAGTGTACTCCGTTTTAACCAATGAAGTATTCAACCAGGTGTCTGAAGCAGTGTTCTCAAGTCCCAGTCCTTTTCTCGCCGGAAATCTAGGCAAGAAGGTGGATGTGTTGGGATTTTTGCCCATATTCCCAGCCTGCTAGATTACCAGGAATCGGTAAGGGTTAATTCCCTAATGCAAGGTGAATTGAAAATTGGTGGACCCTAATTTTGGATTAACTATATTTTGGGGATTAAGGGATTTTTGCCTGATCATATCTGTTAGGGATAGATCTAGATGAATACTTAAGATCTTGTTGGGCAGAGTTGCTGACGAAATAGGGGCACCTGATAGTGATTAACCATCAGGTTTACCAATTGGTATTGGTTGGGTTTCATCACCGACTGATTGGGAATGTAAGTAGTAAATTGCAAGGCAAGATATGCCACCTGCAACTAGTGAATCAATCAGTTGGTTTGTGACCTGCCTTAATGGGTAACAAGTCCCATAACCTAAGCAGGTCACTAGCTAAATATTGTTGGTTCAATTGGATCGAGAGGAAAAGGTTAGGGACACGTTTTATGACTCTTTCTGTTTAGGTCTTGAAGATGTCCAATGACTGAATCCTAGCCAGGATGGGGAAGACTATCGCTGCTGATATGTGGATGGGTTATTCAACAGCAATGACTGCCATTTCATTGAAGAGGTGTCAACAAAGGGTTAGACGACATAATCTCCACTATAAATTCCCCTAGAATTCACTCATAAAAAAAGTTATATAGTACTCCAGTGATACAGTTCTATAGTTTTCATCCAGTATATAGTTTAAGAGTAACCTCTATCAGCTTTCAATTGTTCTATTCTTCTTAAGGATATATTACTGTGTGCAATAATTAGACTCTTTTAGGAAAAGAGTAAAGATCAGAGCGGGGATCTAGAGAAGAAGAAGAAACAATTGGGGATTGCTACTGACTGTGTGTTGGACTGAAGAAACCGTCACAAGGGAATCTCAGAAAAGATTGGGTTGGACAGTAAGAGGGAACAAATCCCTATTTCAAGATATCTTAAGTATTCTGAGTGGGAATACTTGCGAGCGTTGGGCTGAGATCAAAGAATTCCACTTAACTATGGATAATAGTCGTCATATTATTATCAATCAATAATTTCAATTACTATACAACGCGGAAGATTGCACAAGAACCAAACCTGTGCTGTAATAAGTTTATATAGGTTATTTGCCAATAATAATCAAGACCTATAAATTTTTACATAAGGGTTGGGCACCAAATCCCCCAGTTGTAAATTCTCTAGAATTCAAAATTAAAGATATAGTAAAATAGTAAAATGTAAGGGAGGATACCCCAGTGGTAGAGTATGGACCCTCTACCACTGCCTCCAGAGTTTGATTTTGGTAATAAACTTTGGGTAGGGGACTATTTTGACTGTGTTGGTTTTGTGCACCAATGCCCCAAACTGAGATAGCGAATAGCAAAGGCGGTCCATGGAGTTCCTGGCCTATCATATGCCACACATGGAGGTTTTCTGGGTTTTATCCTCCTTTCCCATTTTCTTAATTTCCCTAATCAGTGCGGTATTGTCCCCAGGTCAGCCCACCTCAAATAAAAAAATAGTAAAATGTAACTTTATCATCATCCATTTGTTATATTCTTTCTCAGGGATATTATTGCTGTGTGTGATAATTGGAAAACTCTTTAAGGAAAAGAGTAAGGATCTGAGCAGGGATTCAGAGAAGAAGCAGAATCAAATTGGGATTGCTGCTGACTGTGTGTCAAACCAGAGAAACCATAAATGGGGATCTAAGAGTAGATCAAGTTAGGCGGTACAAGGGATTGAATCCCTATTCAAGACATCACAATTATTTTTGAGAGGAATTAATGGCTGAGCATTGGGCTGAAATCTAATACTTCCATTCAACTATGGATAATAGTCATCATACTATTATCAAACAATTATATCAAATACTATACAACACGAAGAATTGCACAAAACCCAAACCTGTTCAAGTAATAACTTTATAGGGATAATAGGCCAAAAATAATCAAGATTATAAAAATTTTACACCAACTTTAGGGAAGTTGATATGACGGGATAATACACTACCCATACTGATGAATCAGAGGGGGAATTGAGACGAGTCTTGAGATTTATGAAAAAAGGTATATGAATTATAATTGATCAAAATGATGACCATTTGGTGAATCAAGAGGATTTATGCTGAGATTCGATATGAACGGGGGTTTATATTGAAAAGGGAAGACAAATAGAAGATTACCAAGCTGAGAATGCATCTAGCTGGGGAACTGAGATATAAAGAGTCACATGGAGGATTGAGGAGGGAGGTCTTTTACAGGTGATAAGTGATTGCAGATAAGTCTGTGATTTATATTAAATAAAGGTCGAAATAAGGGGCAATAGCTCCATGCATAGTTTATTGAGTTTTGTTAAGAAATTGGCGATCCTCATATTGTCTGATTTGGTTGCTCAGTGGCTAATATCCTGTGCAAACTGACTCAGTGGAATCGAGCCTAGACGCCAAGAACTAACAGTGGTGCTTACTGCAGGGGGCCACTAGGCAACTATAGTTTTTAATAATTAAACACAATGATGAGTCCTCATTTGTTCCAACATAATTTGATTAGCTTCTGGGTGCAGTATGATGAAGAAGCCCAGGAGGCACCTAACCACAAACCAACATTATTTACTGTGATCAAACTGGGGGATGATGAATCTGTTATTAATTTGCAATTTGAGAATTGCCCTGAGCTGAAGACCAACCAACAAGGATGCTTCCACAAATGTGACTCCCCAATAACTGAGAAATATTATGGAGTGGCTGTTGCACGGGTATCACCTATATGAGGATGAGACTGGGGAAAATGGCCTGAGTTTATTCTATAACCAACGCAATTAAGAAAATCATTTGCTCTATACATGTCTTATTTAAATGTGACTACAATGGGGTTGGCTCGCCGCCTTGGTACCCAAGGAATTGAGGAATATTTATTCGCTCATGTGCAACCTTCAATTCGCCAGCTACTGCACGTGCTGTCTCGCCATAATATTTGAATTGGAGATGTATTATGGTTCATGCGAGCACAGCAGCACAGTACTCGCCTCTTGCTCAACTGCATCAATTGTTTGTTTTTGGAGGTACAAGGGGTGCTGGTACAGATGGATCATCATGTTGGGGATGTCCGCCGTTGATTGGACGTTCTGATACCACAATTAAATTTATAATTACCTTGAGTAATAAGAGAACTGCTGGATCAGCATGGCCTATTGGCAGAGTGGATTCAGGACGTAACAACATTGGGGAATAGTACTGAGTGCTTTATGATGGAGCTAGCCAAATGGGCGGAAGCTCTCAAAGCTGTGATTGCCCAGCTCAAGGAGAAATGACCCTGATGGAACAGAAAGTGGTATCCAAGTTGGCTCTCTATCAAAGGAATTAAAACAACTTTGTATCAAATGGAATACCCAGAGAATGACAGATAATGCGCTTATCCTTTGGTCAACATCTCCCAAATATCTCCAGCTTATTCATTGTGTTACACAACTGGAAGTTGTTAGTCAGGCTGAGCGCCAATGAGCCTTTCCTCTTCTGATTGGTGAGACAAGAGAGTATGCGGACATGCAAGGGCGCCTTGATACCCTTTGATGGGCCAATGAGGAATTGGTACAGGAACAAATCTCCCTCATTAACCAAATAAATGATCCCAATCAACAAGCAGTTATGCTAGCCAGCAGCAAACCCGCATGCAAAACATAATTGAAGAGGTCCTCTTGCGATTAAAAGCTGTGGAACAAAAATGAACATTGAGAGGGAATTCTAATGGAGTCTCAACATCATTATGAAATTCTGCAACAGGAATTTCAGGATGGATGGTGTAAATGCTATGTGGTTAAAGCGGAGCAGTTGATCAATGAACAATTTGGGGGGCATGCAAGAGCTGGAGAAAAGGGGCAGTTAGCGGCAACTCAAGGAAGAATGCTATGGATCAGCGAATGAATATCCCTCAGGTGGTGCGATGGACCCCTGCGTGATACCACTTCTTCTGAGTCCTTTTTGATAGAGTTGAGTCCCTCCGGCCAGCTGTATCATAACGCACAAAGGGATGGTTCCCATAGTCATTCTGAAACACTTTGACTTCTCCTTGTGGCAGGAATCTAGAGCAAAGCGAATTTATTTGTATTAAAAATTACCTCATTTCAGTCATGACAGGAATCTACACTGTTACTTTAAGCGTTTTGAATTGCTGTGGAAGGTGCTACTGATTAACAAAAAGCAAAATCTTGCTGTCCGCTTTGAAGTGTGGAAAGCGCTGATCAAGTTACCTGCAATATTCCAAATAGCTTGGTATCCAATGAAGAAGTTAAAGCGATTTTTATCCAGCTGTCCAGGGGTGCTACCAAGATGGCTTAACGGAAAGCTGACTTTATGACTATACAGTTTCACCAAAAATGAGACCCTGTTAGAATTTGCTGAGCGTTTTTTGGTGGAGGCCACATTCTACTTGGAGCTAACATTTTATCTGCCAAGGATGTTGGTATAGCGGTGACAGCAGCTGTCAAACCACATTGGGAACTATATAATGCTATATCTCATGTGTTGGATGGAAATACCAGACTTATTTAAATTGTGAACACCTTATGTTGACTCTCCGCCATGATCAGCGCCCCCACGTAGCCCAAAAGATCTCTGCTGTATCCGCTCCAACCTCTTCAGGTATAGGCCGCAGTGACTGGGTTATCAGCTGCTGGATCATATTCGCCTCTCATATGAGTCAGTGGATACTTTTTGGTTCATGTCGCTTCCCCAGTTTGTCCGCAACCTTGGAACTATACCAAAAACTTCTGACCTGGTCCTTCCGCCACAACTATATATGTGAACCTTTTATGAACACTTGCTTCCAGTGTGGAAAAAGAGGGTATTATGCGGGCAATTGCCCTAGCAAACTACAAGTGTATGCAATGCCAACTGAGAAAGTCAAGCAGGGAAAAGCTTGAGCGGAGTAGAGATGGGATGCTCTATCTCCTCTGAGTCAATTCACTTGTCCCTAACAATCCCCAAATGGCTTTTTTGGGTAGAGTTAGAACCTCAATCAGATGATTTATTATACCAGCAGCTTTTGTCAGATACCCTTGCTTCTACTTCTGAGAGTAAAAGTTCTCCATAGCCCTGAGTTCTGCCAAGACGTGCAGAAGCCATATGAGTGGCAGATCCTGGAACAGACTGGCACCAGCAATGTGGATCCCTTGACGAACGCCACCTCTTTAGTAGAGGTTAATGTAGCCATTCCAGTGGAGAAAATCACTAGTGAGCATCCTCAGGTTGGCAAGGGCATTTCCTCCTTTTTTTAATAACATAAAGCCTTAAACGTACAAGTAATAAAAACTGATGGTTCTTCTTACTCAAAATGTAATTACTGTGACATCGCATTCAGAACAAATATCCGCGCTATTATAGACAAGGGAGCACCTGTGAAAGTCTCCACCTGGCTGGTGGCTAAACTTATGTTGAAACTAGATGTGGACCATCGAATAGTATATGGGACTGCAGGAATGCACAGCACTGTGTCTGAAGGAGAATATAGGGCGTTGCCTTTATTATTTGGGTCAGTCCATGTGTCCACTCCGGTGGTGGTTTTGCCAAATAACAACTATGGCATGTTAATTGGCGCGGCTTTTATGAGGAAATTTGGTGTTGTGATAAATATGGCAGAGAAAACACTTACTATTTTAGGCCAACATATTCCCGTATATTTTTTCTCTTATGGAATCCCAACAGATCCAGTTCTCTCCAGTCAGATCAATCTAGTGTACAGCGATGGAGTGATTCCTGTTCATTTTCATTGACTGAGTTGGCGGACCAGGACCCTCCCCAACCAGATATACAAGTGCAAAGGGATCCTGCTTCATGCAACGAGCGCTTTGAGTCTACCATCTGTACACCAGAGCATAGTAAGGACTGGGCTTGAAATTGATGTCCCTAAAGGGCTTTATCGAGATATTATGGCGCCTCGCCAGCACTCGCGGCTTGAAAGACACATGTGGCTCCAGGGTTACTGCTACCTGGGAATGGGGAGGTGAAAGTACTGCTAGCAAACTTACAGAAGAAGGCAATAATGATACAGTGGCATTAAGTATTGGCTTACCTACACTTAGTCCCTATAGAGAAAGTTCTTCATATTCATGATTTTGGCTCATGGGAGGATCTCAGTCTACTGGCAAGCTCATTGTTTGGCATACTGACTGTGGTTCCGCGGGAAGAGCTCATGGGATTATTGGCAGAACAGCAAGATAAGGCTATGGCACTATTTGAAAAGTATCAGGATATCTTAACACATGACAATCATGATTTGGGGTGCACTCAAGGGGTGGTACATTGGATAGATACGGGGGATCACCCTCCCATTTGATCGCGACCTATTAGATGTTCAAAAGCGGCGGAAGAGGTTGTCTCCGATGAGGTGGATAAACTTAATGTGCAAGGAATGCTAGAGCCATCTAAACAGTCCGTGGGCATCACCTGTGCTCATTGTAAAGAAAAGAGGATGGCTTGAATTGAGTGGTTATTGACTATAATAAACTAAATAATGTAATGAAAAAGGATTCCTAACCTCTTCTGCGGATTGATGATGTTTTAGATCAATTGGGTGGGGTGAACTATTTTTCACCATGGATCTGATATTGGGGTACTGGCAGATCAAATTGCCATTAGTGGAACAGGAGAAATGTGCAATCATCAGCTTGAGAGGGTTGTTCCAGCTGACTTGCATGCTGCAAGGGTTGTGTAACACCCCAGCGACATTTCAGCATGCCATGGATATGATTTTAGGTAATTTAAAGCTGTCCTGCATCCTATTTTACCTCGATGACATCAATATGTTCTCACGGACATTTACAGAGCATCTGGCCCACTTGGAACAAGTGTTTCAGCAACTCGCTGCTGCTAATATCAAATTTAAGCCTCAAAAGTGCCATTTCTTTAAAGAAATATGTGAATACCTTGGGTTCATCATCGATTCAAATGGGCTTAAACCGCAGTCAGCTAAAGTGGAAGTGATAAGAAAGATGACTCGCCCAGGGAATAAGTGGGACATTCAGGTGTTTCTGGGGATGGTTGGGTATTATTGACGGTTCATTCCCAATTTCAGCTGCATTGGGGCCCCACTTTTTGAACTGCTAAAGAAAAACGCTTCCTTTGATTGGACAGAACGTTGCAAGAACGCTTTTGATGTGTTGCAAACTGCATTAGCAAGCGCACCCATTTTGGTTTATCCCAACTTTGACAAACAGTTCATAGTACAAACAGATGCATCCCTCACCGCTATAGGGGCAGTATTATCCCAGAATGACAATGATGGAGTGGAGCATCCTGTATCATCTGTAGTCAAAGCTTGAATTGTCACAAACGAAACTACACCATAATTGAGTGGGAGTTTTTAGCGGTGTTCTATACTTACAAACAGTTTCTGGCATATTTGCATGGGGTAATATTCCAAGTAGTGACAGATCATGCTTCCTTGCGCTGGCTACAGAATCTCCATGAACCAGAAGAATGGCTTGCACGTTGGGCTCTGAAGCTTCAAGCATATGATTTTGAGATTATACATCAGCTGGGAGCAAAACATCAAAACGCGAATTGTCTTTCTCAATTGCCAATGGTCATTATCACAGGTGATTTATCTGACATAATGTATGAAAAGATGATGGCGAACAAATACCAGGATGAGCCACCGCAGGTGATCAAGGTGTTAAATGGAATCAGGGAGAATACTTTCATATGTGGAGAAGAACTATATAACCGGATAAGAGACTTGAAGTTGAGTTTCCCTAAACCTTTAGCTAGACCCTCAATTATTATGCATGCTCATCGGGCTGTAGGACATGGAGGATTGCAGAAAATGCTGGAGTCTTTGCGACCCTGATACTACTGGGAAAGCATGCATTATAATGTATTGGAAACGGTTAGCTGTTGTCATCAGTGTCAAGTGGAAAAGCCTTTCCACAAGAAAACCACATACCATCTGGTTAAACCCCAATTCACCTGGCATACCATTTCCATTGATGTAGTGGGACCTCTGCCAACTAGCGCCAATCAATCCAAGAATATAATCGTTGTCATCAATCATTTGACCTTATGAGTGGAGGCCAGGGCTATTAGCGACTTGGGCGCGGTCACCACTGCCAAGTTTATAATGGAGTTTGTGATACAGCGACACGTCTGCCCACAGTTCATTCTGACAGATAATGGAACCAAATTTACTTCATTTATTTTGCCAAAGTTGAACAAGTTGATGGAGATCTGCGGGGTTTTGACCACTCCCTATCATCTGTAATCGAATGGGATGGTGGAGCAAGTCAATGGAACCCTAGTGAACATACTCCACAAATTGGTGACAGATTGGCCCTCAGAATTGAGTTCCCTTCTACCTATCGCAGTCTTCACACATAATATCACTATCATTCATCCACTGGTAAGAGCCTTTTTTCAGCAGCTGTATGTCAACATACAGCTCTGCCCTCCTTATTTTATTCATGTGTAGAGGACACTGGTGGTGTGGATCCCCAGCAATACTTGAAGACTCTTATGGATACATTGATCAAGCTGCAAACAGAAGCCTACTCCACCAGTTTTTCCAAGAAGATTCGTGATCAGGCAGCCAATCAGAAGAGATGAAGCGGAATTCCACTGTTTGCTGTGGGGATCACATTTTTTTCCATGACCAGCATGGATATGGGGGAAAAGCAAGCTTTCCAACATCTGGGTCAGCCCATTCATGAGTATCGAGAGAACCAGAATGGATGTCTACACTATCAGGGAACCTGCGGGGGTCAGATTATCAACTGAGTTCACGTGAAGTTCCTCAGAGCATATAAACAGTATAAGCATATCATCTAATCAAAGGGGGGGTAATGTCAGGAAGTTGATATGGCTGGATGATATGATACCCATACTGATGGATCAGAGGGGGAATCGAGACAAGTCTCAAGATTTATGTAAAACGCTATAAAAATAATAATTGATCAAAATGATGACCATTTGGTGAATCAAGAGGATTTATACTGAGAACCAATACAAATGAGATTATATAGAAAAGGGAAGATGAATAGAAGATTACCAAGCTGAGGATACATCCAGCTTGGGGAACTGAGATATAAAGAGTTACATAGAGGATTGAGGAGGGAGGTCTTTTATGGGTGATAAGTGATTGCAGATAAGTCTGCGATTTATATTAAATAAGGGTAGAAATAAGGGGCAATATCTCCATACATAGTTTATTGAGTTTTATTAAGAAATTGGCGATCCTCATATTGTCTAATTTGGTTGCTCAGTGGCTAATACCCTGTGCAAACTGACTCACTGGAATCAGGCCTAGACGCCAAGAACTAACACCAACTATCCTTAAAAACACTTGAATATTGCACTTATCTGGCTGGGTCATCTTGCGTGTAGCTTACACCTTTGCCAGCTGAGGACTAAGCCCTTTAATATCTACCACAAACCTGAAGTATTTCAACTGCTCCTTAAAAAAGGCACTTTTGAGGCTACATTTTGATTTTATCTTCAGAGATTTGGCGGAAAACTTGTTCCAGGTGATTGAGATGTTCCTTGAACATCTGCAAGAAATTATAATATCAAATGTATACTAGAACGCAAGACAGCTTAAGATCACCCAAGGTTGCATCCATAGCATGCCGGAACATAGCTGGGGCATTTCACAAAACTCTGTGACATACTTGTAGTCTGGAACAACCATTTTGAAGTCAATATAGCTCACATCTCTTTTTCAGCCACTGGCAACTTGATTTGCCAATACCCCAATATCGAATCCATAGCAAAGAAATATATGGTACCACCCAGACAATCTAAAGCAGTGTTAATTCATGGAAGCGGGTATGAGTCTTTTTTTATAATGATGTTAAGCTTCCAGTAGCCAATTTCTACTCAATTAGTGCCCTCTTTATTTTTGACTTTTAGCACCTTGGACGCCCAGGGACTCTTTGAAAGTTCTAGCATTCCCTTTTCCACCAATTTATATATCACAACGGATACCGCTTCTTCCGCCACCTTGGAGTTATGGATAGGACGTGATTAGATAAGAAGGTGATTCCCTATTTCCAACCAATGCATAATCCCGCTGCACATCCCACGTTATGATCATCAGATGCAAAAATGGTTGGTATTTCTCAAACAGATCCATCACCCTGTCCTTTTGGTCCTCTGACAGACCAGTTAGAGCCTCACAAGGTACCACAGTCATTATTACAGATGAGGTTTTTAAAGGTAGCCCTAAATCTTCTCAATAACCAAAGTCATCTATCCGGTGGACCTCATAGATAGGATTCAGATGCAGATAAGCCACCACTTGATTCCTTTGAACCTTCATAGTCTTCTTCTTCAGGTTTGCTATCAAAAATTTCACTTCCCCTGCCCTGGTAACAGGAGCCCAGGAAACCACATTGGGTTTGAGCCGCAATTGCTGATAGGGCCCCATAGCCTCAATGTATATACCTTCCAGGAAAGCTCTTTTGAGCTCCATCCCTTTTACGACCTGATGCCCAGAAGTTACGCTTAAAGAGTTCACAGCTTGCAGCGGAATACCATTGTACTTGTAAATCTGGTTAGGAAGCTCTTGGGTCCTCCTCTTCTCTGCCAATATTGTCAAAAAATTACCCCATCACTATATGCAAGATTAATTTGACAGGAGTGGATTGGGCTCTGGGACTCTATTGGAGGTTTATAAGAGGTGGAACTGTTGTCCAATAATATATTGTTCCCTTCACTATATCAATCACTGCCTTAAATTGGCTCATAAATGCGGCCAAAATCTAAATATTATAGTGATTGTTAGGCAGAACCACCGCTGGAGCGGATGAACTAACAGAACTAAACACTGAGGCAGTATGCTGTAAGCACCTTTTGACATAGTGCTCAGTGTCCCCACAGTCCAATACACTACTCATTGTTCCACATCAGGCTTCAGTGAAAACTTAGCCATGAGCTTGGTGGGATACAATATTGATGGGAGCACCAGTATCTATAATCTCCTGGATTTTGGTATTTTGCACAAAAATGTCACAGTATGTACACTCTTAATAAGAGGAACCGTTGGTGTTTATTACATGTAATCCAAGTGCTTTCAGTTATCCAAAAAAGTGATAATATCAGCGTCAAAATGAGGATATTTCATCTTTCTTTTGCTTTGATAACTAAATCAAAGCTACATTTGGATTTTTAAAAAATGCAAAAAATGACTGTAAATCAAGATACAACTTACTTATGTTGATGCAATTGATGTCTGCTACCCTGGCTTGAGGGTGGTGGTGTGCTGCCATCTGGCATCTTTTGGCAGCCACTGAAGCGCGCCTGGGCTGGCTCTTCTAGCCCTCCCAATGCTACAGGGTATTATGTCCCCCCTCAGGACTTGGCACACCACCTCACAAGCTCCTAGGCGGTGCTCCAGAGACTTTTAGTGCTCCCACAGAGTAATTCATGTTCCAGCCTCCAAGTTGAATATGAGAACTTCTTCCCATACGTGAGTGCAGCCATCATTGAGATGGCCACAGAAGTTTTTAAACCCGCCGGATTTATTGACACCTTCCCCTTTAAGTTGTAATTTGATCACAGATACCGTTTAGAAGCCAATGCAGCAGCAGCTAAGCTGCAAATATTTTTTAAAAAAATTACATTTCAACTGTTTGAACCTGAATTGCAGATGAGGCCACTTTGGTGGTTCAGTTTGCTGGGTTGCCCTTTCATCTCTCCCCTGAACGCCTCTGTCATGAGCTCACGGAGGGTTTATCCAGTTATGGTGCAGACCCAATGTTGCAGTTTGTAATCCAAATGAGATGGATCATCTGTCAGGGCCTCATGCCTTTGCAACGATCTGCCCATTTCATCACGATACCCATCTAACAATTCACTCCACACTGTGATCAGATCCACCCCTGATCACCCATTCTGGGCTCACATTGAAAATGGCTTCACCATTTGCACCATGTGCTTTAAGCTTGACCACTTGAAGCACAAGTGCCCTACAGTTTCTGCTTACGCCGCTTCCACTGCTCATCCCTTGAGCATTGGGCCAACAGCCATTTTGCCCCAATTCTTTGAATTATGCTCGATCCTCCCACCCCTGGTACTCAGGCAATTTTTTGCTGCTTCAAAAGAGGCAGCCAATCAAAATTTAAATTTTAAAAATTTTAATCGATATTTGACCAAATTATGGAATCATGAGTCGATGGCTGAACCAGTTTGAGCTGAGCTTCCAAGGTTGACAGCATATGGCCAATCAGCTCCTTCCACTACCCCAATTCTGTTGGCTGGCCCAGTGCGGGGCAAATACAATCCATATGAGGCTTTCAAATGGATTGATGAGGACAAATGCCTTTGCCATATAAAACCAGACTTTGCTTTGGAGGAGTTCTTCATTGACCCTCCTGATTTGCATCCCTGCCATTTTCTCCCTCAAAGCGGTTTTCCAAATCATAATGGTATCACCAAAATTAAAGTTGAGGCTGCAGCTGCCCCTGCCAAGACCCTACTTTGCCAGCAACTTCATGGGGCGATGGAGCCTCTTGTTGAGGGTATAACTATCCCCACTTTTTCCCAATATCTTGAGGAAGATATGATTTATGAAATTGAGTGCTTGCTTTTGGTGTGAGCCATGCTTGCATTGACACAGCAAAAACTACTCTTATTGTCCCCAATTTTCCTGAAACCTGCCTGTGAATCAAGTCATTCACTTGGGTGCCTGCTTTCATCGCTTTCTTTGAGAATCAACTTGCTCAATATGTTGAGGCAATGGACACTGCCGGCCTCATCAATGAAGAAACCCCACAATAATACCTCTTTATGCCTCATGTCGCTGATGATCCTACCCAATGTTGTCCACCATGATCCACCAGCTAAAGCGGGCGCTAGACAAAAATTTCTTTAAAGCTTCATCAACTTCTGATAATGCTTCTAGGCTGTTAGCTGAGGTTCTTTTTTAAGAATTTTTTTTATAATCCCTTTGTTTGCCCCATTTTCAAGTAAAGATGCGTGGTGGCGCTCCCTTTTATGTTGGGCAATACTAGTGCTAAAAAAAGAAATGAGGATATTTCTGGGCAATTTGTTGTACTGGAATGCCGCAGTCGCCCTCTTTAAGGTTGCAACTTTTTCTAAAAGTCCAACATCAACTGTACCATTCCACTCAAGGATTTTCCAGGCATACGGCTTTTGCACATCTCAGCAGAATTTCTTTTTTAGTACTAGATGGTCCCAACCTGAGGGGGTCCTCAGCAGAATTTCAAGTCTACATTATTGAGCTCTCTCCTTTGAGTGGAGGACAATATATTGTAGGGGATTTGCTAATGTAATAAATTGTCAGGGCATGTATAAGGGCTGACACAAAGCAACTCATGATAATCATCTGGAAAATTAGGTTTGACTCAGCAGAAGTAGAGCGTCCCATTTCTACTCCACTCAACCTTTTCCCTGTTCAATTGGGGCAGCCAGTATAACATAAGAATTCAGCCTAGTTGGACAGCTAGCCGCATAATGGCCTTTTTGGCTGCATGAGAAGCAAGAATTTGTAAATAGCCTTCATCTCAGTATCACACATGAAGGTCTGTGTTGAGGTTAAATGATGGGTCATAATTTGGACGAAGTTAAGCTGGTTGATAATACTGGGGACTGAAAGGAACTTCCAGAGAATTAAGTGGACGAGGATTAGCAAACTTATTGCACCCGTATCATTGGGTACCTTTCTCAATGGACTTTTGGTATCAGTTGAAGAAGCATTCCGCTCCGCATGGGGAGCACTAAGGGTACCAGATAGATAACATAAACAATTGACAATCTTTTATAGCTCCGTGCCATCTTGAAGAATATGGTTTATAGCATTATACAGTTCTCAATATGGCTTAACAGCCGCCATCATCACTATACCCACCTCCTCATTTTTTAAGATATTAGCTCCCACCAACACATGAGCCTCTGCAGTGAACCGCTCTGTGAACTCCATCAAGGACTCATTCTTATAAGAACTAAATTGTCAAAAACTCTTCCTTGCGCCGCACCATTGTTGCCACGCCCCCAAACAGGCGGAGCACAATCTCCTTCACCTCTTGATAGGCTACGGTACTACTCATAGGATAACAGGTGGCCTGATCAGCGTTCACGACATCCAAAGTGGATAACAACAGTTTAGCTTTCCACCAATTGGAAGCCCCTTCTAATGAAAATTTGAACTGCTTAAATAACCTTGGTATGTTTCTGTCATGGTGAAATGGAGACAGCTTGTCACTACACACCTCCTCCTCCATAACAACCTCATTTAATTTACACTCTGCGCAGTATAGCCGCTCTGTAGTGGCACCCAAGGGGTTGACGAGTTGGTTGGTTTGGCCACCCACCAGGCGCAGTTGGTGAAAAGCCTTGGCAAGCCGATCAGTGATATTTTATTTCTTGGAAAAGCATTTTTTGAGCCTGGAGTATTGTATTCAAAGCGAGCTTTATTTCCAAGTATTGGGATACCTCAACAAATTGAGGTATTAACCCGTCAAAGGATCTAGTTGCACCATACGTTGGCGATTATGAATCTTTTTAAATGTTGATCAATGGGCCCCCTGTAGTGATCATTACTGTTAACTTTTGGAGGATATGGCTGATTCTATTGAGCTGGTTGCACAGGCAAAGGACCACTGAGCAATGGATAAGCAATATAATAATTGCAGATTTCCAATAATTAACAATAAAGTGATTATATAAGGAGCTATTGCCCTGAAAATACCCTTTTATTTAGTATATTACTAATGGTCTTTTCTGTTAACCTTCCATACTATTTTCCTACTTTAGAAACACTCTCCTTCTCATTCTCATACTCAACATCAAATCCTCGGTATTCCTCATCAGGTTTCAACCCCTTCCGCTTAGTAAATCTCTATTGGCTACATCATTTAGGATTTACTCAATCATCAATGATTTTAGAAACATTCAATTTGCTGAGCCATTACTACTTTAATCGATTTGCTTAGCATAGAAATAACCTATCACTCCATCTCAAGTATCACCTCAACTTCTAACTATGATCCGCCAGATAGGTGGCTTATCATCCAGGCATATCATTTTTTCAACAAGATGATTAATATAGGAATGCACATAGTATAGACTAAGAAACAAATAAACATTCATTTTTATATTTAGATGAGAGAGCTAATGTCTAGTATGACCAAAACATTAGATTTATGGACTAACACTTTTACCTGTACAATAGAAGATCAAAATTGGGAATTAAATGTTAGAAGACAGTCATAAGGTGGACCATCTAGTACTAAAAAAAAAAGACAGTCATAAGGAATTTTTAGTGAGGTTAGGTGAAGTTTTTTTATAAAAAACTTGGTTTTTTGACTCTCTTAAAAGATTTGGTAGTCAAAGACTGGCTTTTACTAGCTGACCTGAATGTTATAATTAGTTTTAGTAATTGTCCCATAAAAAATAAGTGAAAAATAGGTTTTTTGTCTTGAATAAAAGCGGCAAATTAATGACAATAGATGAAGCTAATAAAATAACAGCCAGAGGTACTAGACATGGATTTGGTTTTTTGAGGCTCTTGAGATTTGTCATTACAGGGAACCTCTTGTCCTAAGCGGACTAGTATTTTGCTGCACCGTCTTGAGAGTAATGTATATAGCTTACCTAAGTGTTTGAATAGTATGCTTAATATAGATAAATCACTTTCTCAATGTAGAGATCTGGAAGGCGTCACAGATTCTAAATGAGGTCAAGCTTTAAGTGCAGATTGAGAAGGCCCAACAGTTTAAAGAGATCATGAGGACCCATTATATGAGCCTCCTTGATGTACAGAAACTAGCTAAGATTATGATTAACTGATGTTAGGAACAACTGGATAGTAAGCAAGTCTAGGAACGCAGATAAAGCAACGCTAATGGTGTTGTCCAAAGTGAATCAATTCCCCACAGCTAGGTTTGAGCATAAAGATAGATCCTATGGGCAAGCTCTATATAAATTTCTTGACGCTTGGGCAAACACCATGATAGCCCTTTTTAAGTTACTAAAATTACTCCTAGGAACTCTGATTAGTAGAATTTTAGCATTTCCCAAGTATGGCGTTTTATTAAGCGCAAGATTATATTATCTTAAATTGGCTGAGGTAATTAATAGAAGCTTAGTTTCTGACGATTGTTAAGCATCTCCAAAGCACTCTTGCATCAGTGCATTAGGAAAAAACACTTCCTTCTCAGAGGACATGTTTATCTCAAAAAAAGAATACAATTGAGCTGCCCAGAGGGGTCAGTGATTTAACTGTATAAATTGATGCAAAAGGTACACATAAAGTCTGATAGGATTATTTGTCACATGAAATTCATGTAATTGAATGGCATCTAATTGATAGCACAATTAATTACTTCTTCAATAACAAAGTCATTTCAAATATGGGCTGAATTAAGGGAAGTTTTGGTGGTAAAAATCTGGCTCAACTTCCTAAATTCATTTTTCTAAATAAAATATCTCCTTAATGCTAAGTTGGAGATATATCATAGTAAAGATTCGTTGCTCTAACCCTTTCACATAGACATGAATTGCTTCAAGGCTCCATCTTTAACCATTGTGAGCAGATAGAAATACTTCCACATTTAATGACATCACATCTTGGTTGAGTTCACTTTCCTTAGAAATAATTACTAACTGGGTATCAGCAGTTGCACCTTTTGTAACAAGGAATTAAGTCTGTCTTCCTTAATCAATAAACTATTATAGGCCTGGGAGGCCCAGGGTGGAAGGACTTTTCAAAATAAAAGGGCCTCCAGGTGCACTTGGACTTTCAGAGGTTCAGGCATTTCAGGAGTTCCTAGAGCCTGAATAATCCAAGGCTTTCAGAAGTCACAGAATTACTAAAAACCTCGGAGGACCAGTGTATTCCTGAGTGCAACCCCTATAACTGAATATTGAGAGATTCCTGCACAGAACCAAGAAAAGCCTAATAATGCTGTTGACTCCCTCATCACCCAGGGCATTTTAACACTTGTAATGGATGAGTGGTAAGTCACTGCCTATCCCTTGA
The DNA here is from genome assembly GCA_022478985.1 of Massospora cicadina. Classification (NCBI taxonomy): domain Eukaryota; kingdom Fungi; phylum Entomophthoromycota; class Entomophthoromycetes; order Entomophthorales; family Entomophthoraceae; genus Massospora; species Massospora cicadina. The sequence goes on from JAKSZP010004018.1 coordinate 52,278, forward strand.
ATGTCTATCCAATTTTAATACTTATTACCACAAAGGGTTTTATGAGCAGGATCAAAGGGCTGTGCAGGGAGATGTTGGAGGCTAGAGGGCCCAACAGCAGTTAATTTGTCGCTCCCCTATATGTCCTCCTCCTAAGAAAGAGGTACAAGTTTTTTTAGTTTTAGAGACTGGAATTTAGTACAAACAAATAAATTGTTTAAAATTTGGTTTTATAGCCCATTTTCTGACTTGTGACTTAGGGTATGATATGACAAGCCATCCTCAAAAGTCTTGGGCGCCTAGAATCTTTTTATTTATTTTGTGATTGTCCTTACTGTCTTTTTCCAAAGTCATGCCTTTAGAACAGCCATTTGCCTGCCTGTCTGCAACTAAAATATAAAAAGATTTAGTTGATCTTTTTAGTGATCTAATTATAAGGTAGGGCGATCTGCCAGCACTCCTCTAATTTGATTTCTATTAAATTTTACTTTGTCAAATATTCAGAGCTCTCCCTCTGCATTGGGGTTAGTGGCCCCAATCCACACCCCTTTTTTCAACATCTTATATATAAGGCAGCAGTTTCCACACTTTTTCTTCTGTCAATACACTTTTTAGGATACTTTAATTTCTCTATATTAATTAGGTATTAAATTTCTGGTCAAATCTTTGAGATTAAGAAGCTCGCTGGGTCAAAAATAAGCTTTTTGACCAAATTGAGGATTAGGGATAGTATGATGTTTTCCCTCCACACCTTTTTCAAACATTGTGTATGGCTGTACTGGTGGTAATCTGGATGTTACTGTAGGTGGTATCCCATCCTGAAAGGCAGTGCAGTCTTATCACTATCAGCAAAATCGAAGTCATCCTATTAATAAAGTTTTTCCTAAGGTTTCCTGGGTTTGAAATTTCATCATTTATTGGGCGATTCTTTGCTAAAAAATCTTATGGTGTTAATTTGAGATTGTAGTTTATATGAACTAACTCTGATATGGGTTTGGATGATTTCCATATCATTAAAGTGAGATGGTGAGTTTAAAGCGGACATATTTTGATTGCCCCCTCATCATTCAGAGTTAGTTGATATTGCATGTAATTCAAGAGTAGACAGTTTCCAATGTACTATTTATCTCTTAATTGCAAGACGAAGAAAAGTGATAAGATGCATTGAGTTGAGTATGTGAATTTATGATAAAAATAATGCGCAAAAGTAGTTATAGATGATGGAATACTATTACTTGCAATAATAAAGTAAAAGTTAGTGGGCGAATTGATGCAAATAGCGTAACGTATAGCCTAGTACCTCTTTATCAATGTCAAGAGTAACAGTATAGCACAAAAAAATGTTAGAATAGTAAGTCTTGTCTTTTATTATCTTGTCCGCCAAGGATGAAAGCCACTATAGTAAAGTGGTTGGACATAATTTATGAAGTATGTCATCTAAATGATTTTTAACATATAGGGCAGTAAGATCTACCACCATAGAAGCTATAGCTTTAAATACTTGGCATAGCAGAAGGTTCTTCTATATGAATATTAACTATCTACTCATTGAGAAGAGGGGTTTCATGTAAGCAGAAGAGTGTGAGGCAGAATCACTATTGTTCATAGCTGCTGTTGAGGTTCACCAAGACTTGAAGATTTTTTGGTAGGGAGCAACAGATTTTTGACAGAACAGGAGACTAGAATCGAACTGTTCAAGTGTAGATATAGGGTACTCAAAAACACTTATGTAAGATTTTTGCTTTATATAGATATAAAAGAAAGGGAAAATAGTGATTAATTTTGCCAAATATCCTTTATTTAAGAAAAATACTAGTGACAACCAAAATAAAACGTATTAACAGTAATAATACTTTCAAAAAAATCAATATCTAGTAAAGGCCTAGGTATCAGATATTAAGTTTTGAATTTTCAGGGACTTCTGAAACATAATCCTCATTTTTTTCTCATCAGTTTTGGCAATCATCCTATAAACCTTTCAAAGTAAAAAGAAAAAAATTTTCTATATCAGGTTTGAACCCTGGCAAATTAGTTAATCAATTCTATAAATTGGTCTTAAAACCGCATTTTCAGAGGTGCTTTACTCCCCAGTTTGTTCTCAAATACCGTCAACAGAGGTGAGAGATTCTTGAAGGTCAGTATAGAGTACTAACAAGAACAACCTATTTGAAAATACCATATATCTAGAATTCAAGTGAAGCAATAATAGTAATAATTGATGATAGAAAAAAATGTTCAGATGTACTTTTACCTAAAAACAATAGATGGATGTGTTAGAGCAAAAAACTTTGGATCCAGAAGCTAAGGACAGTCTAAAACTTGAGGAATTAGCTAAACCATTTTCCTTGCCTTTTGTGATCTTATAAGGGAAAGAAATGATCAAGGACATCATGCCAACAGGTTTTACGCTGGTAAGGACATGAGAGTTATGGTAATAAAGCTACGCTAATGGTAATCATGGACCTGGGATGGCTGAAAGACCATTTAAATGGTGGCGCCATTATATGACGCTTCACTACTACTGATAGCACATTATCATACAATTTGTAGCTTAAGCAGGTAGGGACATTTTTATGAGAAATATCTGATACATGCTCAACTCCATCTGTGCCTACTTGTACAAAGCAGCGTCAATAGCAAAATTTGAAGCAAGCTCTCCACTATAAGCTTCTTATCTGGTTCAAAGTGATAATGAATGTGTATATCCTGATGCCCAGACCTTCATCTGATTTGTATGTACTACCTCTATAAGCGTAAGAGGAACACCAGGTCTTTATTGGCTCTATTGCTTAAGCTAATGGAGTTGGCTTATATGGTAGATAAGCGACGAGTTTCTGCCTTACCCCCAAGGATCCCAAACTCTGCCCCCTTTCTTTTTCTACCATGTTAAAAATGATATGAGGCTTTCAGGGAGGTGATCCAGTGCAGGGGCATATGGTTGAACCTAGGGCTCATCCCACTCTTGGTGCAGATACTTACAATATGAAAAAATTCCTTAATACGTCCAAAATTCAATTAACCCAAATAAAATGAACAGGTATTAAACACTATACTGAATTGAGTAACAATCTACTAAATATTTTCATTCGTCATAAGGTTATTTCAATTAACTTGCATATAAAAAAGGATATATGAAGTACTGGCTGCATTGATCCATCAGTTAGAAGAAATACGCATGAGACAAGTACTGCTAAATTTGAAAATATTCACCAACATGGCATTTCTGATTTTTAGATTTTAAGTATAATTATGATAGATTTTTCCCAACTCAGAACACTCTTATTAGCATATATAATTGAAATATGACTCTTGGTGCCCAATTTAAGCTAGTGATCGGGTTCTCCTCTATGATTTTTTCCCTTCCCTCTTATAAGGCAACAGCTCCACTTTAGGTTCAATTACCAGTTACTTATTATTCTGAAAATTCCACTTAGATAAACCAAATATTCCCGCAATGTACTTTCTTTATAATTACCCTCCACGCTATACCAATAATTTCTCATACAATCTGAAAAAATAATTCCACCATTTACAAAATGAAATCAATAATCATAGATTGAGCGCTCCAATCCATTGATCCAGAGATATCCTGCATCATGGCCAAGCTTGAAAGAACTAACATCCTTGCTATTTAATGCCAATTCATCATGAACTCCATGCATTCCTTAAATCATGATTCTCATCGTCAATCTGCCATTAACTTGATATTTTACATCCAGTGTGTGTCCTCCCACTATTATGATACAAATTATCCATTGACCAACATCTATGTAACCTGGAGAAGTTGAAATCCTCCCGGCCTCACCCGCCCCTGTGGCTGCCCCTACAAGTCCCACGTTTTCTCCCATTTCAGCTAATTACTTTTATTAAGGCCTTTGATATGATATTAGCAATAATCCTAGTGTTAACCATAGAACATCACTTCAGAGTCACTAGTACAACTGTCCACTGGCATTATTGACTCATCAAAGTGTACTGACATGCCTAGATTTAAATCTTATCCTTCTTATAACTGACCGCCACCATGAAATAATAAACTTGTCACCAAATTTTAACCCTCTTTTCCCTCCTTACTGGAATTGGTGAGGCAATCGCCTCCTTGGTTACTGTATAATAATGCTCATTTATTGGAATATCACCTTTTCCCCGATGAAGAGGATTTTAATTTTGTCCAGAACTTTAATTTTACTACCAGACTAGAAACCATCAGTAACAGTTCGTTAGGAAAGTAATTATTACATAATATATGATACTAAAAGCCCTCTATTATCCTGGCTTTTGATCCCACTTCCTCTTCTCTCTCGCTCTCAGCTCCACTAATTAAGAAATCTCTATTTTCTGTACTATTAATTTCTGCAATGAGTCACTTGAGTTTTCATTAAGGACCTCCTGGACACCAGAGAAACTGGTAACTTCATGGATCTCAATATTGCACAATCCTTTGAACTGGACACTGATGAGGCCTCTCATTTACTGAGAGCATCCTCTGAGCTCTTGAAACGCTTTAACATATAACGTCAGGTGCAGTTCATTGTTCATAATTATCCTTGTACAACTGCTTCTTGGCAGTGCAGATTCTTATATAACCTGTGACTAAGTTTTTGAGCTGATGAAAGCCAGTGTGTGAAAATTAGTTTTGTTCACAACTCTCTCTCCTTTAATAAATATAGGGCCTAATGTGAGGTTCCCTTTAGTCAACACTCTTACTTCTGAGGCCTCTCTGAGCTCAATATCCCTTCTTCACTTTCCTTATAATCCACCACCAGACTTCCATTTTTCCTCACATCTTACAAAAATATCTTAGCTTTGAATCTGGCTTCTAGGCTTCCACCCCACTCATATCATGAAATTTCATTTAAATTGATAGTCACCTATTTAAGAATAACAGACCATTGTACCCTTAAATCGAGGAGATGGATAAAGCCCTGTGATATGGTTGGATTATATGTTGGTAAATTTTAGATTATCAAGAGATCCTCATTGCCTCACCTGTCGTCTTTGCCCAGAAACTGGATGGTCCCCTGTACCTCAGCGTCAACTATGGGCACTTGAACAATATTGCGGTTTTAGAATCCTATCCACTTTTTTCTGGAACATTACAATGCACAAAATATCATATAGTCTCATGTATTCTCCAAGATCAACTTGGTCAACGCTTTTTATCAAATAATAGCCAAAAAGCAAAAGTGGCTCACAGCCGCTTACAATAAGCGAGGTGTTTTTCATTTTAGGGTGATGCCCTTAGGGGGTAAAGAACGCATTCAAGAATATACAGCGTATTTTTGCCTTTTTCTTGGCAATCTCTTGTTCTAGTGCACCGTTACTTATATTTTTCGAATTATGATACATTATCCTTCCCTTGAGCAACATACAAAGGATCTGGAAGCAGTAAGACTGCCCTATACAGGAATGGGTTCTTTGTGTGCCCTTCAGATGCAACTTTTTCGCAAGGAGATAAACTTCTTGGCAATCCCAGCCATTAAGGATGGGTAAGAGGTTCCCCTGGAAACTGGAGGCTTACTAGTCATGTCTTAATCCCATTCTTTGATAAGCAACTCAGGAGCTTTCTTGTAAAGTGACTTTTCTAAAATGTTCTCTCTGGCCCTCTATCAGTTATCAGGTGAGAGATGCTACTGACTGGGAAGAAAGCACTTTCAAATGAGCAGACGAGAGCTAGCAGGAATTCTATGCTATTGAGGCTTCTTCTTCAAGGTCCCAGTGCTCCACCATATGGATCATCTTATCCCTTCTTTGTGGCCTGTGATGATTTAAAGTTAGTGTGGTAATGGTGTGCTGCAAGAGAATGATGGGGTAATGCATCCTATGACTTTTCTCCTACAAGTTTACATTCACCAAACAGGAGTGTTTTTTCTATGCTTAAGAGCTGGAGGCTGCTAGCTGGTTGCTCACACACTGGCAATACTCCTACAGTAAGTGCAACGAGATCTCACTAAGTTCACAGATCACATTTTTATTGCACTACCAAAAGACCCAAAAATTAACCCATCGCCAAGTTTGCACTTCTGTGATCTCTACAACTTCCTCTTCAAGTATGAGATCATAAAAAGGACCCTGAATGTCTTATTCAACATGCTGAGATAAAGCCTGTCCTTAACCCCAGGAAAATTACCTCTCAGATCTAATTTTGTGCCCCCTCCCAGATAGTTTCCCTGCTCATCTTACTGTATTATTTGTGGACCTACCACCGGCTATACCCATTTTTCTGCACATCTTGGACACTCAAAAATATTGAATTAATTAAATTGAGGTACTTGAGACTTAGAGTCTATAAACCTCACATTTCGCTAATATTCTTTGATACATAATTCTTGTTTCAAGTAGGATTTAGCCTTCATCAAGCACCCAGGTTATTGAGTAGAATCATGTTTTTATAGAAGTGGCCACCCCAGTTCTTGAATTATTCAGAACTTATTGGGAGAAATTATAATTGCCCTGGTCCCTTAAGGATATTCTGTAAATGGATGACAAACTATGATACATGTGCCCTCTTCATGTCTTAATAAACTTTTATATAAGGACTCCTACACCCTTTGCAGCATTTGGAAACCCCTGGACTGCAGTCTCTATAGATTATATAGTGGTAATCCTCCATCAAAGGGCTTTGATACAGCTATGGTGGCCGCTGATAGGTTTACTAAGTTATTAATGCTTTTACCAGCCACATGACATAACTGTGACAGAAGCTGCATCAGTGTTTATCTCAAGTATTGTCAATGTTTGGCTTTTTAAAAAGAGATCATGAGTGATTAAGAACCTCAGTTCACTGCATAGTTTGGGAAGCTCTTCTTATGCTCCTCAGCATTAAAATCTGCAAATTGACTGCATATTACCCTAAATAAGAAGAATAAATTGAGAGTATGAACTAGGTCCTAGAGAAGGGCCTTTGTTGTATGCCTTCACCTCTTAGGATACCTGGGCCAAAGATCTTCATTTGGCATAGTTCCTTATACCAACGTCAAACACTCTATCACTGGGTTCTCCCCTCTGAGGCTAATCTGGACTATAACCCTCTTTTAAAATTGTTCCTAGACTGTCATTAGCTTGTCCTTGCATAGAAGAGCGCCTAGCTATCATCCTCAAAGCCCATAAACTTGTCTAAGAGAACCTAACAAATTTTATTGAGGGCTAGAAGAAGTATGCTGACCAAAAGAGGGACTCAGGCCATGACATCAAGATTGGCTCCCTTGTAATTCTTAGCATATAAACCCTCTACTGAAGGAACATTAAAAAGTTAGACAGCAATCTCTAAGATCCTAGTGAGGGCGATATGGACTTAGGTAATAATCTTCCCTCATAGAATTCCAAGTTTGCTGGAGGCACCAAAATTTTTACACCTCACAACTTCTCCTTTTGAGAGACAGAGACCCACTTTAGTTAAAGTTTAATGTTGGAGACTTGCAGGGTCTGAGAAAAAAGAAATCCTGGCCTGTAAGATATCCCATCACTCATTCCAGTAATTAGTTGCATGAAAAAATTAACCCTCCTATGAAGCGGCTGTGTGAGCACTAAGGATTTTGTAATTACAAAAAACTGGTAAAGGCTTTTTTATATATATAATCCTGAGGCTCCTGACCTCCAGAAGGTTGTGATTATCCTTGATATCAAATTTCCAAGAGACTCAAGAACCACGCACAGCGCCATGCTCCTGAAGGCGGGATATTAAATATTTAAAATGTAAAAATAATTTAAGGTTAGATGCCCAGAAACTCTGCATGATTGTGAGCAGTACCCCTTTAGGCGTAGGACAAATCACAAGCCTCCCATGGCTCCTTGATCTCAGACAAGTGGCTTGCCTCATATGATAGATGTAAAGCCCCTACCTCCATCTATTAAGCTGGACAGTTTCATGCACCCTTTTAGGTTAAAAAAGGACAAACTCCAAAGGCCCAGCCCCTCACCTAGATCTCTGATCTAGGGAAAACGCTGGACGCAAGATGGGTGGTGACCACTCCTCACTGTTTGCCCAATACCTTTTCTCCAAGCACCCCTCAGCCCAAAAACCATTAAGGTGTCAAAATCTGCTAATTTATAAAAAAAACAACTTTGCGTAAATTTTATTAATCAATAGCAGCACTCCTCCTTGGTTCCTAGATCCTGTCCTCAGCAAGGTAAAATCAGAAGCCAAACTGAGTGGGAGCAACTTACTTAGAAAGCAAAAATTAGGAAAAAATATAAAAGAAAAGTTGAAAATGGGGATCAAAACTGGCGGTCAATTCAAAACTAGAAATTTTTTTGACACACAGAATTTTAGGAAATGGCTAAAAAAGGCTTGTAACCATCATCTGATAATATAAATTTTAGATTTGGGTATTGTGATCATTAATAGATCAATTTAATATAAAAAATTATTCACCACTATTGCAATTCATCTTAGCAGCCTTCACCTCTTTTAACAAGATTAAAATACCAGCACTATAAAAATTTTCTCGTTGCAAACACTTTTGCAACCCATTCAATTCAAGACTAAATCTAGTTTGATAATCTCATAGAGGGGATTAGTCTGCGCCCATGTCTGGGAGCAGTTGGGCAAGCAAAGCAAGAGGAGCAGGCGGAAGGCCCGCGGCCTCTAACATTCAAAAATGCCCTGGAGAATCTGGTAGAATAGAAAAAAATTTAAAAAAAACCGGCGGTCACAATTTCCCCAGAGATACTCGCGTGGCAAGCACGATGCAACCAGTACATCAATACGCCACATTCCCAGCCACTTTCGTCGGTGGAATTTGGAGTCCATGTGTATCTGGACATCCAAAAAACAGCCCTATGGGAAAAATTTTGTGAAGATGTACACAAAATTTTCCCAACTGCAGTGTACGTTGCACCTCACTCCATGTCGCGTGGTTGGCTAGACCTAGGTTTTGAAAGCAAAATAGCAGCAGATGAGGCTGCAGCGGTGCGCGTAGTGGTTGACCTCCCCGAAGGGCAATGGGTCATCAAAACTAAATGCACCAGATGGACAAAATTGAACCAAATTCTCCTCACGTTTGACTTTTTGCCTACTACAGTAAAACGTGACATTTTGGAGCAACACCTGAAAGATGGTCTCGCCATATATGGCGAAATACAATCTTTCGAAATGCAACGTTTCACGCTGATGCCACACCTGTGCACCGGCAAAGCCATCGCAGTTCTGACCCCATCTGAGGAGATTGCGAAGGACCTAACCCAGATCCCGCACTCCACCTTTATTGACATCGCAGGACACACCACCCACCCATTCCGGGTAACCGTGGACAGCGCGCCCCCATTTGCACCCACTGTGATGCGTTCGGCCATAAGGCACATGCATGCCCCATCAAAGAGGTGTTACATTCCAAGAGCACCCCTCGGCGGCCATGGCCAGTGGAGAGGCACACTACGAACCAACCGCAAGCACCAAAGAGGCTTTCCCGTGGGGAGCACAAGGCTGCTACCTATTGGTAAAGCCCATCTCCCCGCAGGAGTGGAAGAAGGCCAAGCAGGCCCATAGGACTGCGGCCAAGGAAGCGGCCAAGGTCACCACCACCATCCCACACTCACAACGCCAGGAGGACATGGAGACCTTTGCGGCGGAAGCAACTCGGGAATCCATCACCCAATCAGATTGGGAGGCCCAAGCCGGATGGGCCACTCAATCTGAGGATCTGATGGGAGATTTGATCTCACCCAATTGCTGCACCCAAGCCCCAGTTGAAACTGACTTGGGACCTATCCCAACTGAAAAAAAAATTTTTGCCCCACTCGACGGTGCACCAAACTTATCCGCACCGCAAAAAATTTGTCCGACGTCAGGAAAACAAAAAGCGAAGGCCAAAGCCAATGCAACTCTTTCCGCAAAAATTAACAAAAACCCTGATAGCGTTGCTGCTAATACCCACACTGCTGTGAAAGCCTGTGGGGACCTGGAAGAGGCTGGTGGGCCAGGGGGCCCACCCCCTCGCACCTAAGGTGCGATGGGGGAAACCTTCACTCTAGGGACACTGAATATCGCCGGACTCAAGGCCTCCCCATCCCGGGCTAGGAAACTGAGTTTTTTACAAAATAATTTACCTGTGGATATCCTGGCCATCCAGGAAACCCACTGTCCATGAGGTTCTGAGGATGCTTGGAAAACAATGCTCCTACCATCCCTATCCTTTTGGTTGAAGCACTGTGGGGTGCTAATTCAGAAAAATAATTCTTTCAAATTTTTATCCTCAGAAATATTCCTAAATGACTGAGTGCTCGTTGTCACCTTCTCTTGGGCCGATGTTGCACACACAATTGTCAACATTTATGCCCCAAACGGTGCACAAGAGCGTCGGGAATTTTTCTCATCGGTCAAATCCCTCCCGCTACCCCCCGATTCTTTCCTAATCGGTGACATGAACTGTTGGCTAACCTCACCAACAGACCGGTGGCCACCCTCACCCCACGCCCCACAGGGTCACGTAGAACTACGCATTCTAAAAGCCACCCTTGGGTTAATGGATGCACTGTGGTGACATGCCCCACTGCTCAAAAACATGACATGTCCCCACATCCACAACGGCCAATTAAGGTCCATGACCCGCATTGACCTTATTCTAGCGCTGGCGAAATTCCAACCCCACATCTCCCACTTCAAAACAACGCAAATGGAATTCTCCAACCACCAACTGGTCTCGATAACATACCACTTACCCGTCACAGTTGCAAAGGCCCCACATTGGTACAAAATCTGCCCCCCAGAGCTTGCGTCGCCAGGATTTTCCATGTGGGTGGAAGAGGCAACTTTGGCAAAATTATTTGTTGCACCATTTTGCGCGGACCCCATTTCCAAATGGGCAACTTTCAAAGAAGACACCATCCGCCACTATTGCCATCTCTCATCCAGACGCTCATGAGCCACATTGGCAGTTATATTGCGTGCACTGGCGGAATTGGCCCACTTGGAGTCCAACATTCCAGCCTCAGGATATAGCCCTGCATGGGGCCAGAAGTGGGCGGAGGCAGCAGCACACCTCAACGCACTTGAAAGGCAACACAAACATTGGGTTTGTGTCCAATACAGGCCACATGCATCACTAAAGGCGACAAGTGCACCGCATACTTCTTGAAAAAATTTTTGCACCACGCCAGAGCATGGCCTGCACACAGGTGCAAAGATCAGATAATTATATCGTGGACACACTGGCTGAAGTGGCAATCGAAACACAAAGATATTACTCCGAGTTATACTGAGCCGAACCAATTCAGCCAGCCAAAATGGTGGAATTTCTCAACAGAGCTCATATCCGCACCATTTTCCAATACCCAGAAATAATGAATTTAATTACTCCAAATGAATTATGGACTACCATTCGCGGTGCGCAAGCCAAAAATGCCCAGGCCCAGATGGCATTCCATATGAGTTCTACAAAATATATTTTAAATACATATCCCCATTGCTGCTAGCCTCACTCAACCAAAGCCTGTTGGAAACGCGCCTCCTACCAGGAGGACATGAGGCCTTTACAGTCACACTCTTCAAGAAAGGGAATAGGCTAGACTTAGCCAACTGGCGCCCCATTTCTCTAACAAACACAGACACCAAAATTTTAACAAAAATCATGGCTAACCGTTTAGGGACTGTAGCATCTGCCACCATCTCTCCAGAACAATTCGGTTTCATCCCCAGAAGGTCGATTTGGGATAACGTGCACTCTGTGGCTAATGTGTGTCAGTCCACAGCCTCTGGGGCACTTGTATTCTTGGACCAACAAAAGGCCTATGATAGAGTAAACTGGGAATACCTTAGGGCCTGCCTCCAACAATTCCGCCTACCTCCCCGCTTCATTAACTGGGTGATGCTGCTCACGGAATCTGCAACAATGGCTGTGTGTGGCCCAGGTTTCCTAACGGATGTAGTCCATCCTCAAAGGGGCCTGCGACAAGGGGACCCCCTGAGCCCACTCTTATACAACTTCAGCCTTAACCCACTACTGCGAAATGTGAATGCCCAACTCACTGGGGTCCATGTGCCAGGCCAAACCCCAGTCAAGATGATGGCATTTGCAGATGATTGCGTGGTGGGGGTGTCTAATAATAAAGATGCACGCGCGCTTGAAGCCCTCATCCAGGAATATTCCCGGGTAAGCAATGCAGCACTGAACGCCTCCAAAACTGAATCATCCTCCTTGGTCAGTTTCAGAACTGCTGGGCCCCAGCAAGTAGTTCCCAACCCTGCCCAGCTGCTCGCCCAAGTCCACGCCTTACTAACTCAAAACACACCGCTCCACTGGTGGTCCCCTTTGTGCCGTGACCTACCATAGGACCGGTACGCCATCTGGGCGTGTGGTTGGAGGCAGGAGGATACGCGTCAGCAGTAATGGAGGGCCATATACTGGACAACGTGACGAAGCGAATCGCCTCTCTCAGAGCCCACCCTACTACCCTCACTGGCAGGGTTGTTCTTGCCAACTCTATGCTCCTATCCAAAGTCTGGTTTGGAGCCCACGCCATCCCCTTCTCCCCAAGCTTCTTCAAATCCCTGTATGCTTTGCTACAAGGTTGGCTTTGGTCAGGCCGCCCTCCACCAGTACGGCTAGAGGTCATGTTTGGCCCTCATCATCATGGTGGCATGGGCCTACTTGACTTCAAAGCCCATGCCGCCAAGATCCTAGGCACCTGGATTGCGGCCGTCACTGCTCCTACACTCCCATCCCAACCCTGGTCCCGCGCAGCCCGCTCCAACTTCTCCCGAGCCTTGGGCCTCAACAATCCATCAAACCCCCACTCCCTGATGAAATACCTCGCATCACACACATCAGCCACAGGTCCTCACGGGACAAAAACCCACTACAAACGAATCCTACTCTCCATGCGAAGCGCAGAGTGGAGAATTCGTATTAGTGGACATACAACCCAAAGAGGCCTCCCCTCTCCTCAGTTCACACAAGAGGTACAGGGGCTACCCATCCATGATGGCGTGATCCCCATTCGACCCCAAGTCCTATCCAGGGTGGACTACCTGGACATGATGGACATCCCTTATTCCACTGAGACCCAAAAGACTATCTGGAAATACGCACACCATCCTCTGTTGCAGCCTCAAGTCCGTTCCCATGTGTGGCGCTGCCTGAGGCGGGTGTATCGTACAGCTGAGCGCTCTAATGCTTTACACTCATCCTGTGTCGTGTGTGGCCAGTATGGAACGCTGTTTCACTGCCTGGAGAAGTGCCCCACCTCTAAAGTAATATGGCGCGAAGTCCAACGTCTGCTAGGCCAGGATCAAACACATCCCTTCAGTCTGTCAAGAGATATGTTTGCTTCATCAATGGCCTCCCCCTCCCACCCTCCCTTCGTGCTCTGCTGGTTGCAATCGCCATGTGGACTATCCACACGATTGTCTTGGATGCCATCGCCGGATCCATCCCCACCCTCCCTGAAGCTGTCCACAGATTCCGGTCTCATTTGGTGGATCACTTTCAAGCGTGGATGTTTGGATATCTCCCACCACGTCGCCGGCAGCTGGTCTCCTCCTGGTTCCCAGTCTGGTTCATCAAATCAGACCCCTTCCTCCACACGTGCTCAATAGTGGCTACGCCCCCTACACACGTTCCCTCCCCTTCCCATAAGTGGCGTTCCCGCTGGCAACAAGAGATAGCATCGCTTCTCTGGGGTGCCTCACCTGGTACTGAGTTTTGTCTCGTCTGAGTCATATTCGGAAGGGTCCATCCCATGGTCAGCCTTCCCTGCAATAAATTTAAAATTTAAAATACCAGCACTATACCTATGTAGGGTGCTGGGTTTTTTTATTTATTCTTAATTATAAGATATATCCATAAAATTTTCTGTTTTCCTATTAGTTTGTCAAAAAATTATATTAAATTCAGGGTGTTTTGTGTTTCTAAAGTTTACAAAATCAAAAGTCACGTTTAATGGCCTCAAGGATGAAGGAAAACATAGGTGCTAGTTAACCTCACCTATTGAAACCCTCAAACACACAATAAAATGTTGCTCCCTCAATATTCCCCATTCAAGATAAACTGGCAGATTCCCCCCACCACACAAATCACCAGAGCCAATATTACAAAACTCTCCCAGCTTCCCAATGCATGCATGCAAGCTGAACACCATGTTGCCGAACTTTCTGGAGGCAATGCTCCAGGCCCAAATTGGCAATGACTAACTCAACAATTATTTATATCACTACGACCCCCATCCTCCAGAAGCCCCAACCCCCTTGCTCTCAGCATTGATCCGCCTCTTCAATGCTGAAGTTGAAATTGATAATCCGCCTAATCCTTCCTCCCTTCCACCATGGTGGAATACTGGTTTCACCGCTGCTCCACCTGGCAGGTTGTTTTTCATTTCTTATTTGTCTCGCCACTCATTTAGGGCATTTGGTTCATGTTTTCAAGTTCGCTTTTTTGGTGTTTCTGTTTTGGTAATGTCCGTCCCCTGGTAGGCTTACCTCAAATAAATTTCAATATTCCCCACCCAACTCTGGTAAGGCGCATATTAAGAGTCTCTGCCTGTTGTTGTGGCTGTTGTGGCACCCATAGTTACAAGCCAGTATTCTCATGGTACATACTTATCCTAACAAAATAATCCAACCCCACTAATCTCCTGGTTACGTTGTGTTTTCAAGCTTTGATGGTTTGGGGACAGACATTTGACCATTCAAAGTTGGTTAGCTTAAATCAAATTTCACTGTCGCATGGGAAATGGAAAACATAATAAAAACTGCATACTAACTTCTCTTTCCTCAGGTACATTTTAATAATACTCACTGAACAGAGCTCAACCAGAGTGCACCACTTACAGGGGCTTCTTTCGCTGTCTTACTTTGGAGGCACAGAACCAGTTATTCTTAAGTGTACCCCAAGTGTATTTTTTTACTCCATCCTGAATTACTACAACGTCTATACTAACAGATAAAGGAGAAGGAAGAAGCAGAAGCGAGTGACATGAGGCAGAAGAGGGAAAATTTGAATATGAATATGAGCCGTATGAGAAAAATGATATTACTAAATACCAATGGGAGAGGCAATGATCAAGATATATCCTAACGCACCAGCTATATCTTCCTAAAATAGCTCCCTGGTTGACTAGATTGATGCGGAGCACCAGAATAATCCAGTTTAAAGGATTTGTCAGAGATGCAGCTCTCTGATGATCCCTCCAACCCTGAAGATGATTCTTTATCATATGCATGGGAAGAAGCTATGCTCACTCAGTTTTGGCCTCAATTTGCAAAACCAATCACCCCCTGTGGTTGAACAATCAGATACTCATGTGTGTTCCATCAATAAATTTAGTGATATTGATTGTACTTACTTAATGTTCAATATTCAAAATACTGTTAGCCGCGAAAAGCCACATTAATTGTCTTGGTGGACACAGTTTCAATTAGATATTTAAATTGATCTGTAGGTAATGAAGGCTTTAAATCTATTAGTTTCCACTGAGGCCTCTGTCTCTAGTGCTTCCCGCATCTTTATGGTCACACTGCCGCTCTGTAAGCCTCTCTAGTCTAGAGCGCATGAACATGAGTTTGTGGCTCACTTCTCAGCTATCTCAGTAAACTGTGTCCACTATAATGAGGGTTGGTTAATGCTGCCTATCAGTGTGAATTGACTTATAATAAAACATTTTGGAGTTAACCAACAATACCTACTCAAAATGTTACCTTGCTACCCAATTTGGTCACAGGTAACTGTGGTGGATTCAGTAGAGTACTCCGCCTCAGATTCAGTACCTGACCTTCTCACTATGCCCCAAATACTGGAACCTTAAGAGCTTGTATTTAAAGTTGAACATGCCAATTGCCTTCCTAATCATTCAGAGTTTAATATGAACTTACAGTTGACAGTAATCTTATTATATCAACTGCCCGATGTACCCATACAAGACTCAAGAGGACTAAGCTCCTAAACTTAGATTGATTAGATGGTAGATAAAGGGTGGATGACTAAAACCTCCCCGTGTCTTAACCAGTAGTTTTTGATTAGAAACTTAATGGCAAATTAAGGCTCCATGCGGATTATGGCTACCTGAATAACGTCAGGTTTTCTAATTCTTATCACATTCCTTAAATGTTATCAACTATTAAGCCATTTTAAAGTCTAAAGCTCTCTCTAAACTTGACTTGGTTAATGCATTCCATCAAGTGTGGGTAAAGTCTGGAAAGTAATGGCTGACTGTATCTGGACATGGTATGGAATATTGAAATTCAAGGTTATGCTTTTTGGATTAAAAAATGCGCCAGCAGTATTCCAAAGCCGCATTGATGATGCTTTGGGGGTAACTCAGGTTCTCTTGCGCAAAAGCATAGTTATAATGTTTTTTATTACTTGCCTAACGCTGAACAGCATGGTAAGAATTGGTAGCCGTGGTGTCAGTCCTACAACAGGTTGTAATAAGTGCAAAGCTGTCCAAATGTTAGTTCTAAAAAGTCAAAGTGCAGTTTCTGGGTATCTCTATATCAAAGGGTGGTCATGCTATTGCACCTCCAAAACTAGATGTTATTCGCTCTTGACCTCTGTGACATAAAAGCATCTATGTATCTTTTTGAGATTTATCACACTAATGAATATGTTTACACAAACCAACTCCGAGATTTCATCTCCCTTTACTACACTTTTAATAAAATTTTTTATTAGACCCTGGGATCACAAAAGCTTTTTTCGATGTAATAAGATACATCTTCACCTCTAATTCCATTTTGCTTCACTTTGATGAGGTAAAAGCCTTTTATTGTGGCGTACGATGCCTCAGGTACTTCAGTGGTAGCCGTCTTGTTGCAAGAACATTGAAGAAAAAAATACCCTGTAGCTTACATCTCACAGAAGTTTAACATGACTGAGCGCTCATGCGCCATATATTATAAAGAGTTGACTGCCGTTGTTTGGTCTCTGATGCATTGGCGGTATCTAATGCAAAGGGCAAGAATACAGGAGTGGTGCGGAATGACCACAAATCGCTTATTTACTTTCAGAAGCCAAAGAAGCTAACCCACAGACAAAAAAGAACTCATTGGGACCTCTTGAGTTTTGATCTTAGTTATGAGTTTTTCAATGATTCCAAACATATTTTCCAGACTTCCTTAGTAACAACCCTTCAATGTGACATAGTTATATTGTGACTTTGAGTTAATTTCAGTAATCTCAACTGAAAGATTATTCCACCTTCTCCCCCAACCATTGCCGTGGTAGCTCCCTCCATCCCTCTTCCAAAAACCAAACCTGATTACAAATCTAAGCCCAAGACCTAAACCCAAGTTACCAAGCACAGAAGCACCGCCCTCACTAAAAACCTGCAGCTGAAATAGAGCCAAGCACGCTAACTCAAAATCCCTTCACAGAAGAGGGTTCTCTTTTGGATAATGTGTTGGCTTTGCAGGCAGCTGACGAGGAAGGCCTTGCCTTGACCTTATGTCTAAAATTGTTGACGGTAAGACCCCCATCTGGATGATATTCCAAAAAGGATAGGATAATTTATTTCTGTGACAAAGTGTGAGTTCCTTCTGCTCTGCGTTCCCGTGTCATAAGGGAACATCATGATCCCTTCAATATGGGGCACTTAGGCATTAAGAAATACATCAACCTAATAAAGCGTGGTATATTTTGTATGGCCATACAAAGGATGTCCCGCGTGGATTGAAGGCTCTTCAACTTGTACCCACTCCAAATCTGACCGTACAGGGAAAATGGGCTCCTCCATCCCCTCCAACAGGCGGAAGGGCCATGTATCTCACTTTTATATCTTTATTGAGGGTTTCCAGCATCCCGGGGGTATGATGTGGTCATAGTTGTGGTGGAACACTTCTCAAAATATGCCAACTTCATCCTCTGATTGTCAAATATCTCAGCAGAACAGATGGCGCATCTGTTTTTTTGCATGTTTTTTTGGTTTACCTCAAGAGGTAATCAGTGATAGGGGGCTTCAGTTGACCTCAAGATATTGAGAGAAATTGTGTGAAATGTAAAAGATTAAGCCCTTCAGATTATAAGCATAACACCCAAAATCAGATGAACTAACTGAACAAACCAATCAGTCTTTGGAGAATTATATTCAGTGCTATTCTACTAGCTCTCAGAATACTTGGGCAACTGATCTCACTTTGGCTCAATTTTCATATAACAATTCCTTATATGAGTCCTCAGGGCTATCACCTATGTATGCTAACTTAGGTCAAAATCCCGTCTTAGCCCATGGGCCAAAAGTTTGTAGTAATATCTTAGCTGCAGACAACTTAGTTAAGTACATCCAGAAGGTGCACCTCTAGGTCCAGAAAAGTTGATCAAATCCACTAATGATGCCAAATAATTTGCTTACAAAAAGCGCCGTGCGGCTCCATACTTCCATTTAGTTGATTTTGTCATGGTTGACACCAAGAATTTGCATCTCAAATTGCCATGTCGTTAATTGGCTTTTAATAGAGCAGGCTATTTTCTATTTTCAGGTGATAAACAACGGATTCTTACATGTAAGATTGCCATAACAATGGAAAATTCATAACTCTTTTAATGCCTCATCTTTATCACCATTTAAAGGGCAGAAGACTGAAGAGGTAGAACTTCGCCAGCAACTCCATGGGGCAATGGAACCCCTCGTTGAGGGTATTCCTATCCCCAATTTCTCTCATGATTTTGATGAGGATGTAAAATTAGAAATTGAGGAGCTTTCTTTTGGAGCAAGTTATGCGTCCATTTATGTAGCAAAAACTTCAATATTTGAACACAACTATCCTAAAACCTTCTTGCACGTCATGTCATTTACTTGTGTGCCTGCTCTCATCACTTTTATTATGATTCAACTTGCACAATATGTCAAAGCAATGGACACTGCCAGCCTCATCAACGAAGAAACCCCAAAATTATACCTCCTTATGCCTCATGTCGCTGAAGCTCCTAATCCAATGTTGTCTACCATGGTCCACCAGCTAAAGCTGGCGCCAGAAAATTTTTTTTTGAAAGCTTCCTCACCTTCTGATATGGCTTCCTAGGTTGTTAGCTGAGGTTCCATATTTAGATTCTTTTTATTTATTATGATCCCTTTGTTTGCCCCATTTTCAAGTAAAGATGCGTGGTGGCTCTCCCTTTTATGTTGGGCACCACAAGTACTAAAAATACTGCAGAGGTAGAGATCATTATGGTAAAAGGGTGCTCAGAGTTTGAAGTGGAGATACTTTGACTTATGGGAGAGTCAAACACAATTTATAGTATTTGGTATTGTGAAAGGGTTCACATCTTACAAAGATAGTTGGGTTCCATCCAAGGATTGCAAAAGAGTCAAGTGTTGGTATCTGGTTTTCATAAGCCCAACCCAAAGGCACCCTCACCTTTCCTTCCCCATAAGGATGCCATGGATGCCATCAAACTTCCCAACCAACACAAGAATTACGCCTTGGTCAATGCCCTGAAGGAGGATTAGACCCAGCCCTTCTAGGAAATGGTAATATAATGCCTCTATCTCCAGCTATTTGCTGGACAGGGTCACGCACTCTTTAGGTCAAAAAAGGGGCCAAACCCCCAAGGACCATCTCCTCACCCAGTTCTCTGACTTAGGGCACACGCTGGATAAAAGATGGGTGGTGACAGCTCCTCACTGTTTGCCCAAACCTTTTACCCATTCACCCTCAGCCCAAACCTATTCAGGTGTCAAAATCTACAAATTATTATTTTAAGAATCAAACAACTTTGTGTGAATTTTATTATTCATAATTAGCACTCCATTATGGTTCCCATCTCCTGTTCCCATCAGGGGACTCAAACAGAAGCCAAACAAAGCGGGGCACTTACCTAGCAAGCCAAAATCAGACAAAAAATTAAAAAAAGGCTAAAATGGTGATTAAACCTGTCACTATGCTCCTAAAAAGAAAGCGAATTTTGACATTCAGAATTCAGGAAAAAAGCCCAAAAAAGGCTTGAAACCATCAGCTAATAAGTGCAAGGTTAAATTGGTGATTGAGATTATTAAATGAAAATTTGAAATTTGAAATCATTCCTCACTATCACAACTCAGCTTAGCTGCCTACCCCTCCCCCACCAAGATTAAAAACTAGTATCCTACTTATGTTAGGGTTTTCTATTATTCTTTTATTTATTTGTTATTAGGAACTAACCCCCAAAAGATCTGTTTTCCTATTAGCTTGTCAAAAATTATATTAAAAATTTTTTTGGGAAAAAAAACCTCCTTTAAAAAACTCTAAAAAGTATGAAATAATTGAGAAATTATAAATCCTCAATAAAATCCTTTTTGAAGTTGGTGCCATTTTCCGATCTGACTTATAGAATTTTTCTCACAGATACAAAAATATATAAAAAAGCGAAATTTTCCCACCGTTGCTCAGGTTATTTATAAGCTCACACTGACATAGTTTTTAGGCTGTGCCAGCGCTACTCTCAAGCCACTCAGACAAAGCTTTACTGTTGCCCTCATGGCTGATGAGCTGATTATCCTAAGTTTACTCAACTTACTTAAAAAACTCTAATATGATTTTGTTTAATTTTGGGTGAGCAATTTGGTGAATTATTCAATAACATTTCCAATTTTTACCCACTCACCTTTAGTAGATTGAACCTATCATACTTGATACTTTCAGATTCAATATAATTTGCCAATTTCCACCCAATCACCCAAAAATATTTAATTTAACAGTTATAGTTAGTTTCAGGTGAGCAATCTGGTGAATTATTAGCTAATATTTGCTGAATTTCACCCAATTGCCCAGATATATTGAACCTATCATACTCGATAGTTTCAGATTTGATATTATTTGCCAATTCTCACCCACTCATCCAAATAGGCTGAACTTATCAGACAAAAAGGTTTCAGATGTCAATCAGTCAGTCAGTACGTCAGTCAGTATGTCAGTCAGTAAATGTGTTTTATTAAGTAGATATTTGCCAATTGTCACACACTCGCAAAAATAGATTGAACTTATCATACTCAGTTAGATTAGTTTTGAGAGTAATTTGGTGAATATTTTGATAAATTCATTACTTCTCAAGCACTTACCCAAATTAGATTGAACTTATCAGACTCTAAGGGTTCATATGTCAGTACAACAGTCAGTCAGTGAAATTCTTTATTAAATAGATGTCTGGAATGGGCACAATTGTAAATTTTAAGCAACTTAGAATATACAGTGCTTAGTATATATATATCTTAAATGCCTATTATTAGTTAGTTAAAATATGGCGCTGACTTCAAAAAGGGTTTTTTAGGGATTCATAAATTTCTTTTTTATTTTATACTTTTTAGAGATTTTTTTGGGGAGGTTCTTTTTTTCCTAATAATTTTTTCATGAAGGTTCTTTCCTCAAAAAATTAGTTTCAAGAAGGTTCTTTTTTCCACAAAAAACTTTACCCCCAGTTCTTTTCCCAAAAAAGTAGTGTATACTTAAAATGGCTCTTTTTCCTACTTTTATTGTATATTACTATCTCTAAATATCCGTTATGATCTCTTACTATTTCTCTATAAAAATAAAGATTATTGTATATATTATATATAGTATCTTTTTTTAGTACTAGATGGTCCCAACTTATATATAGTATCTTAAAGACAAATATACCAATGATCCATTTTATCAAATTTAGTTGATTTTATTGGTCAAAATATTCTACATTGCTGATTGCCATCTACAATAATTCATTTATTAAATTTAGATTATTTTATTGGTCAACGTCTGCTGAATTTACTGATCACCATCTACAATAATTTGTTTTTACTAAATTTTGGTTGCTTTTATTAGTAACTCTATGGTGATTTTATTGATTTCTATCTAAAATATTTCATTTTATCACTTTTAGATGAGTTTATTGGTCAAATTATGCAAACATGATATTCATCTAAAATAACTTAAGCTCGTCCTGCTATGATCTCATACTACCTGGATTTTGAACATACCTCCAGCCATAGAACATATATCATATCAAAAGTAGCTTTGAAGCTATCACTTCACCAATGCTGGAATTAAGTTTATCTGGAGTTGTATTAGTCTCACAATTGTGCATCGCTTCTGAGCCCGTTTTTATATACCTACTAAATTATTGGGCAGATATTTGACCAATACTTACAAAAATAAAATGGGACCTGAGTTGGAGCATCCTCTATTTTTTAGGAAGATGATCCTCCAAATTGGGCCAAAATTTTCAGACTTATGCGTGAACAAACATAGAAAAAAGATACATGCAGGTTGAATTGAGAACCTTCTCCTTTTTCAAAGTTGTTTAATCAGCAGGTTTTCTGTTTCCAAAGTTGACACCACCCAAAGGTCACGTTTGATGGCCAAAAAGATAAAGAAACCTTAAGTGATAGTTCAACCTCATCTTTTAAAACCACAACCTCACAACGACAAGTAACCTCCCCCAATCTTCCCAAATCAACTCTGGTAAGGCTCAGATTAAGAGACTGTTCCTGTTGTTGTGACTGCTAAAGCACCCACAGTTAAAGACCAGTATTCTCTTGGCACATACTTATCCTAACAGTAGATTAGAGATGGGTTACTGCCTTGCCCCTAAAGAATCCTCCCTCTCTGCCCCCCCTTTTTCTTCTAATGAATATGATAAAAAGGGTTTTCAAGTAGGTGATCCAGAGTAAGAGAAATGGAGTTACCGTAAGTCTCATCCCACTACTAGTCCAAATACATCCACTATGCTAACAGATATCCAAATATGCCCCAAGCTTTGAGTATATTCTAATAAGCCAGACCAGGCCATTACCATCAGGATGGGCTGCGGATCAATCTAACATGTAACTCAATACTTCCCTAAGGTTAATTATCATTTGCCCTAAGAAAATGGATTATGCAAAACTTTTCTCAGAGATTCATCAGATTTAACAGATCTGCATGAGACTAGTATATTTTAGGACAAAGTACTTACCAATCTACTATTATTTTGATGATTTTTCTTTAGAGCTTTAAGAAAATTTTACAACCCTGAACACATATTAGCCTACTAATTATAAAATTCCTCTTGGGCCCAGGCCTAGGTTAGTACTCAGGCTTCCCTAAAAATACTTTTTATTTCTTTTTTGGCAAAGACCTCACTTTATGTTTGATTACCAGTTACTTATATCCTGAGCTCCCTATCAAGTAAACTAAACCTTTTTTTCACTTTTTTGCGGAATTCTCTTTCAACGCTATACCATTAATCTCTCCATCAATCTGGAAATTAGTGCACCATCATAAAATGATACCAATGATCATAGATTAAGTGATCTAATACATTAATCCATAGACATCATGTGCCATGGCCAAGCTTGTGAGAACTAATTGTTTTAAAAAGAGATTGCACAGGTATGTTAAGTTTCAAATAAATGAAAATTAATGATGCTTTCTGTTTAATGACAGGTAGCACGATCTGAGCATAAAAGGCTTGGAAAAAATATGCCCTCTGTTTTTTATATAATTAAGAACCATTTCCTACAAAAATGTAAGATAATTTACTAGCAAAACCTAGCAACTAAAAAAGGTCTTATTGAAAGGGAATTAGGGTATATATAATTGATATTTGGCAATCAAGTACCCACCTATCCATTATAGTTAGTTTTAGTTGCTAAAAGTAATATACAGTATAGTTATTGAGAGATAGCATCGAATATTCTATTGGCCAAAGATGCCTTAGAAAGTTATAAGTTGTGATGATTGCACTAATAAGATTTAATAATATCTAAACTGGTTTCTAATTAAGCTCAATACTTCCAGCAAGTCAAGTCATTGAACTAACTATAACAATTAATTTTTGATAACTATAGCTAGGTAGAACTATATATGGATTTCCTAAAGCATCAAAATTGATATAATACTTCTATAATCTCGCCCAACTAAAAAATTTAGCTTTGGAATAAGTTAAAAGAATAATTCAGTAAAAATCACAACGCAACCTCTCATATTAGCCAGATTGTCTTTTTCCAAATTTTCTATTGATGCGAGATCATCTATAGACAAAAAGCTAGGTATCATGGTACCAAATAAGCATGGTTCATCAATGCCAACATGAAAGGATGTCCTTTGCATAGCCCCCTTTATCCATGAGGTAACAGAAAAATGCAACATTTTTTGCCAATATATTTAGGCAACGCCCATAAAGAAAATGGTCCAAATTTAATGCCAATGTAATTCACGACATCAAACGTAATCAAATAAAGCTCAGTTAAATATAAGTACAAATTTAAAGTGAAATGATACTTGTATCTCCATCGCCTTGATAATTATCTGCATGCTCTTAAAAACTTATCATGCACCTGGTTCACTATAAGTCCATCCAAGGGGTCTATAAAGGTATAGGAATCTAATGCTAACTAATTGATAGCCTCAAATGTACCAACACAAAATTTTGTCCAACATAATTACCAATCCAAAGCCATGAATATCCAAAAATTAAATATATCGCCAATTTTGAAGGAAGGAAGTGTAGGAAATATATAATTTCAATATTCATTGGCCTTAATCCTCTGTTTGATAGTATTGGCATAGGATAAAAAATGTAATCCTATTATGATCTTTTTCAAAATACTCAAAAAAGTTGGACGTCATTTATAAACTTGTTATTTATAGAAATAAAAAAGTTAACAAAAAAAAGCCCAGTGTCCATAAAGTATAAAGGGAGATTAACCAGTTCACAAATGGAAGTTTAAATTGATGCAAATGTAACTAATGTAGAAAAATTACCCAACTAGAAGGTTTAATAGTAAACCTTTTTTTAAGGTAGTAGCCAGAGACCATTTACTAATTTTCAATCTCATATGTTTTCTGGACAATATGCATTAATAGTATTCCTCATACTTCACTTGATTAAAAAATTCAGTACTATGCAAATAGTAAAGTTGTTTCCATTTTTTGTTAGTAGACTTAAAGTCAAAAATATTAATAGACTAACTGCTTCAACTAAAACTTTGCAGCACCACTACTATCTACTTTGGCCAAAGCGCACTTACCTACTTAATGAGTCAAGTGATCAATAACCACAGTAATATACAAGCTTTGTTCAGTACTCATGGCCAATGGCTTATAATGTTAATGGATATAGTGTGATAAGTTATAAGTCATTACTATTTGGAAAAGCAGTTTATTCTTTATAGGGCTTATGTGTCTGACACATCACACAACAAGAAATAATTTTTGCGAAGTCAAATTTAATGGATTTACAGTAATAACTCTGAAAAACATGCTTTATGTTAATCATAGGCCTCCATGAATGACTACTTTATGAGCTACATTGATAATTGCAGCTTTTTTAAAGGCTTTGGATTATCAGGACTTTTACAAAACAATTATATGGTTGACCTTTAATGATCTTTGTTCATACATTGCCTGGTCAATGCTGTCTAGATTTCTGGTGGTTAGTCTTCAATATTACCGGTGAGTATCTTCACATATATATCATAAGTTTTTATAAAACTAAAATGTTAACAACTGTTATACCCATCTGCGTTTT
Source organism: Massospora cicadina (assembly GCA_022478985.1). NCBI lineage: Eukaryota > Fungi > Entomophthoromycota > Entomophthoromycetes > Entomophthorales > Entomophthoraceae > Massospora > Massospora cicadina. The sequence continues at coordinate 77,645 of JAKSZP010004018.1, forward strand.
GATGCGCAGCACCTGCTTGGCATATGAAGTTAAAATTGTACGCTTTCAATTTTAAGGACCAGCGGGACAATATACCTTTGGGATCTTTCAGATTGTTTAGCCATTTAGCGAATAGTGATAGGCTACCACCTGTAAATGAACTATATGAATTTATACTATAAACTCTTTACAGGCGCATATCACCACAAGGTATTCACGCTTGGTCATAGTGTAATTTCGCTCCCTTCTGTTCTGTGTTTGGCTTATATATGGGACAGAGTGTTCATTGATGATTTTATCCATTTAGCTCGTTATGGCACCAATTGACATTAAAGGTAAATATGATTGTATAATAGAAAGGCAATAGAAATCTGTATATAGCATTATTTGTCCTAACATGACATACATTATAGTGCGGTGAAGAATTCCAGGGCTTCCTTATTCCAGGAGAAACCTTTTTTTATAGTTGACAAAAGTGGCCCACAATAGAACAAAGTTTTTAAAAAAGCAATGTAAGATGACCATTCCTAAAAACACTTGAATATCCTTGACATTTGTGGGTTTAGACATGGCTTAAATCGCCTCAAAATTAGGTCTTTGAGGGCGTAGTCCATTGGCATAAAAATAAAACCCAGATACTCAATTTTTTAAAAAGTGACATTATTGAGGGTTTATATTCAGGTTTGATAATTATATTTGCTTGAAGACCTCTTCCAAGTGTTTGAGAGTATTGCAAATGTGCAACTAAAGACACAAAATACTGTTTAGATAAACAAGGATGCAAAAAATTTCAAGTCACATAACATGGCATCCATATCCTGTTTAAATAAGGCCTACACATTGCAAAAATCATGAGGCATATGTGTCAGTTGTAGGATCCTTGGTCAGTAAAAATATACATTTCCTGATCCTCCTTTGGTAGATTATATTTGCTTGTATATGGATAGAGAATCATTGATAAAAAGATTATAGCCCCTCCTAGACATTCCAGTGAATTAATTATTTGCAGGAGCAGGATAGAGTCCTTTTTTATTAAGTTTAGATAAAGGTAATCTAAAACAAACCTGTTGGATTCATTTTTCTTTTTTACACTTAATATTGACTTTCTCAAGGGTGTAACGGTCGGGTTAAACTGATCATTACATTTTGACTTGAGATTCGGAAATCCGAATCTCGAGTCGAAACACTTTTGAGGTTTTTTGAGGTTTATGCGGGGTCCAGCACTGGGCTGTGCCCCTCCCGCACTATTCTTAGGCTCTTAGGGGCCTAAAGAACAGTGCAGGAGGGGCTCCCAGAAGGGCGACCTTAAAAGGTTGAGCCCACGCAATTCTGAACTCAGTTCAGAATTTTTCCTCGTTTCCTGCTCTCGCGTGGGACTCTCTGGTGGCCTCGGGGCCGCCCTAGCCTAGTCTTACCTGGTATCCCGCGGCGAGATAAATTTTGTATCCTCAACAAAAGAATGGGGTTTGGCGTCGAGAACCTTGATTCCGCCAAATACCCTGGTTTTTTTGTCTCGTTTGTGGTGCTAAGTCATCGGGATTGAATTTGTCCGCATGTTTATTTTCGATAATAAAATAAAACAAGGCTAATTTTGGGGTCAGATCCTTGCTTACCTGTCATCTTTTCTCGCTTTTTGAATTTCCCAAAATCCAATGTTGAATTGGTGAATATGACGAATCAAAGCACTTACCTCAAGGGAACCTCATATCAGACAAACATTTGGCGCCCATCGCCAAGGCAAGATGGTGATCAAAAACTGGGATGTTTTCGAATCGTTACAAAGGGCCTAAAGAAGGAACCAATAACCACTGTCCAATTAGTTATTAGATTGTTGGTGACCATGACCTCACTTATTTGCAATCATATGAAAGGTTCATTTGAACTGGCATCTGCTCCCCAACTTTGACCTTATTAAAAAGCCTTTGGCACATCCAAGAACATAATCATCTCGTGTGAAAACCTTGGAATACTTTTTATATAATCAAGGGACCTTACACCTCTGCTCAAACAAAATTTATGTATGTTTGTCTCAACTATAAAGTCAAAAATTGTCTCTAACTATGTTTTATCTGGTAATCCCAATTATCTTTTATTTTTTTAAACTTTATTTGTGGAAGTCCAGACATGGGATGAACACTTCCAATAAACACCAATGTTGGGAATCAAGTTAATTTACTCGCTGGTGCGTTTTTCAAGCCTAATTCCAACTATTATAAGCTGGAAAAGCAATTCTCTACTGCAAAAAAGTAAAGGTTGTTGACCACTTTTATAAAAAAATATAAACCAGCTATAATAAAAGATTATTTTTAGAGAGTTTTTTAGTTGCAATACTGGGTTCAATTAGCGGACCCTCTTATTGAGTTAATGATAGTATATAATTGTCAAAACTCAAAGTTCAGATTGCTTATAACTTCCAAATTTAGGAATATTAGGATTTGACCTATCAGATCAGTCAAGACTCACCTCATTTTAATGTGAGGGCAGAAAGGGAAATGACAACTGGGAATATGAACCTGTGAGGAAGGGATTTTATGTATTTAGTCTAATCAAAAGGATGGAAAATATTTTTACCTTGCTGGACCCCCTCTGACCATATAAAAGTGACTGGTCTTTGCAGTGTATCTTAAACAAGATTAGTTTTAAGATGAGGAGGGACTTCTAAATGGCTCCCTTGGTTCTGCCAACGATTTGGAACATCCCTGATACCCAAACTTGAGCTTTTGGCCTAGTATTATTATTATTAAAAATATTGCCCCAATTCAAAGGGTTCCACCGAGAATTGGCCAGGGTCTTTTGGCTGATGTCATTTAAATTGAAACCTGAATCACTCTTAATACAACATTGGATTTGTGATTGTCTGAAAACCAACTACAAAACACCAAGAAAACAAGAGGCACCCCAGAAGAGCTGAAGCTACGTCCTGTTGTCAGCAGGACTGCCAGTGGAAGGAAGAGGGGGAGTGACAGAAGAGCTTGGGCCAAAGCTGAACACGAATGAAGGAAAGTGTCTGATGAGAGGAACCAGATGGAAACCCAGGATGACACCAACTAGCGTTGGCAGGATGGCAGGTGGTCAAACAAACAGGCTTGAAAGAATCCTTGAGGTGGAAGTGGAAGTGATGCAAAGCTTCATAGAGGGTAGGGGTAGTGCCAGACAGTGCGTCAAGGACAATAGTGTGAATCATCCATAGCGCTATTGCAACAATTAAGGTGTGAGCAAAGGGTGGATAGGGGAGGTTATGGAAAAAAGTGAAGATGTTTTTAGACAGGCTAAAAGTCTGTTCTCACTCCTAGCAAAAGAGGCGCATAACATCCCGCCCTCCCATTTATCTTAACTGCATAAAACATGGGATAATAATAGTTCCATAGTAGGAACCAAATGGGCATATTCTACCACCTGGTTTATTACTGGTGCTTGTTTATTATATAAATATCATGAAAAACCCAAGTTTTCATCATGTCCAGAGATTAAGATACCAGGTGCAACATATGGTTCAGTTCTAGCTACTACCATGGTGCATGAAATTTGGCATACATATATTAATGAAATTGCATTAATAGTCCAGTTTCAATGATTCTATGTTCTATAGATTTAATGAACATTGGCTTTTGTTATCTCAAAGGAATTTTACGGCGCCCCTTGATTTGATCAGATGATTTTTAGTATGGCGACCAATCAGGCAATAAGTTATTGGGATGAATCCATCTGAAAATAATAAATTAATGTTGAGTTTCTCCAGCTTTAAGGTGGGTCACCCTTTCAGTTGTAAAAGGGACGCAACTTTTGCTATTGAAATGTTGAGTGTACTTTCTTTAAAATCACACCAAACCACATGATGTTACATAATGTTAGTGCCACTTGATATCTTATAATTACTGGTATGTTAATGGACAGCGCTGTGACAATAAGGGATCCAAACTTAAAAAGCAAAGCGCTGTAGGATCCCTTATAAGTTCTAGTTTGTAGGCATGCAGTCCTGTGAACCATATTATGATTAGATATGGTGTACACCTAGATTTTATACCAACTTGATAAAGACAATGTTTATTTGAAGCCCCACTGATGATTTCTTGAACCCTTACTTAATTTAACAAAATGTTTGTACATGTTCAATTTTTTACTGTGAAATACCTTTTTCTTTTTAAAATACAACCATCGTTGGCGGAATCAAGTTCTTGCAAAAGTTGTTAATTTACATCAGTAATATTTCTAGAATTGCCATTAGAGTGCTTTATTATGGGTTAGAATCAAAATGTTCTTCTCACTGTTCATCTGTTTATCCTGAAGTTGCTTTAAATTGAGCCACGTTGCTAGTTCCATTAAGTAATCATTGGACTTTGTCAAAACTGGTGGTAATTTGAGAATAGGCGGAAATAGAATGTTTTTTAAATATTTAGCCAGGACTTTCTCTGATAATTTACTTGATTCACCTTGAATTTAGGAATAGCTATGATGACAAAACCATTAATCTCTTTGATCTGTAAAACTTTGCTATGGTGCAATCCTTGCCACATCAATGGCAAATTAACTGGAGTTTTGGTTCAGCAAAATTTCTCCACTGTAAGAATTTTGGCTAGTTAGGTTACTTGCTTGGTGCTAGCCCAAAACTTCCACAATATGACATGCGTGGTATGTCTAATTTACGCCTTCTTAAGAGAGAGGACCAGAGTTGAACTAATAAGTTCATTAAAATTAACTTTTGTTAGATATGGAAGAGATTAAGTAGATAGAGATTATCTTTGGTATAAACATATCTTCATTTAATAAAAAGTTTATATATTTATTTACTAAAATTATAAAAAGCAATTAATTATGGAAAAAAATAATGAGACGCAAATCATCTTGTCAATGAATTTTGTTATATAATGTGAGTTAGGGGTGCAATACATGGAAGGGGTGACATATCATGTTTCTTCTGATGGCATGTTGGTTTACTGAAAATACTTCACTCTAGGCACATAGAAACGCTCAGATATTGATAACAGAATATTGTGTTAATCCACCAATTTGGGAAAAATTCTATTGTATAGATTTGGGTCTTAATTAAATTTTAAATAATGAATCACACGTGTGAGTTCAATTGGAATGGTTATTTTGGGATAATTGGAATGTAGTTCAGAACCAAGCAAAGTTTAATTAATGCTTTTACTTTGTTACAACTCCTTTAGCTATAACCAATTAGTCAAAGTAAAAAACCTTTATCTCATTAAGATTTAGTTTCTAGCCAACTCACAAAAGTAAGATACTTGATACTGTAAAGTAAAGAAGTAATAAACATAATCCAAACAGTGAGGAAAAGTATTTGTACTTGTTGTGCCCCCTTGAAGCCTATAAAAAAGGCTTTTTAGCGTGAACGCTTTACCTTTATTGATGGTAGTATGATATAATATTACATAATTGATTGTTATTTATAAGATTTCCCTAAGGCATTTTTGGGAGGGGAATAAGCTATTCAGGTCAATGCTAAAAAATTCACTAGAGAGTAGATATTGTAATATCTGACACCCATGTAAATTACAGGTCTAGAGCTTGGATTGGGTCTATTAAAGAATGTTCCAAAACCTGTAAAAATTCAAACATCTTGGATGTTTTTGACCTATAATTTAAGGCGACAAATATAGCCCAAATTTATTCTCTATAGAGATGAAAAGTCAATTTCATGACCTTACATGAATAAACATTGTTAAAGCTATGCCCCAGTGTTTATCTGACCTCTGTGGTAGAAACTATCAATAAAGATAACTATGGTTTCATCCTTTTTTTCTGGTTGCCCATCATTACTTGTTATGTTTTCAGGGCACTCTGGGCTTTCAAATCTAGATCATGATGTCATATTCTGCCTAGCCATATTTCAAATAAATTGTTGTTAACCTGGTTAAGACAAGGTTTAAAATCTTTATATCTATACAATTGATCACAGTATGGCATCATTCTAATTATATCCCGCCATAATCATGTTAAAAAGTTAAAATTATACTGTAATATCATTCGTTTGAAATTCAGGCAGGTTTGGGGTTGCCCTGAATTCATAGAGTTTATAGGATCCATTGCTAAAATGTTGAATCTGTCTTGAATGACAAACAGTATTTTTGCTTGTTTTACTGCATTTATGATTAATGCTAGCATTTCTGTTCCTAGATAATGAGCTTTCAGAGATTCCAGTACTATAATCTTTAATACTAGGAGGTGAAAGTATTTATTTTACAAGTGGGATAATTGTGCTAAAATTATCTGCCCCCATTTCTTTACATTCAACTTCCAGGTTCTCAAATTTTATTTAAAGCGTGTCACTTCTAACACCTCAGTTAGGTGATATATTTGTTATAATTCTTTTCTGAAATGTCTACTAATGACATTAAATGTTCATTTACCATGTCATATATTGAATATATTTCTTATAGGATTCTTGCATCAACAATTTAGGACTATAACTTTTCTTTCCGCTTAGAGTAACTTTTGAGTATTTTAATTACTTAAAAAGTAAAAAGAGCTTAACTAACATACGCCAACCTCCACCTTTTGCTCCCTGTTGACCTCAGATTCTCCACCAGCTACTCCCATGTGGGTAAGCGGCAAAACCCCACTCAGAATTTTTTGTCTGGCGGGAAAACGCGCTTGGACTGGCTCATCCAGTCCCACTAAATCATCAGGTAAGTTATTTCACCCAAGGATCTCGCCATCCAACTGTCACATGCCCAGGCAGTGCCTCACAGCCCGCTCATTCTCCCCTAATCCCAACTGCATTTCAGCCTTCAGGTCAAATATGGGAAATTATTCCCATACCAGAGAAAACCATTATTAACTTGGCCATGTGTGATGCTGCCAATCGGTTTAATAGATTTCCGCCCTATAAGTGGTATTTTGATCTAGGCTTCACTTGTGAAGATGGCTCTGCCACTGTGGCTACCGTTCCCCTGGTTTTCTAGGGCACCCCTATCCCCACAACATGCACCTGGCTTCCCACAACACCACTATGTTGGTTTAGTTTTTGGGGTTTCCCACTTACCTCCCCCTGTAGTGCTCCATCAGGAGTTGTGGAAGGTTTAGAAGCATACAGCTCCAATCCCATCCTTCAGTTTGTGGTCCCCAATGGGGCTGCTCACCTCGCTGGGCCTCGGGCATTTGCCACAATTATCCCAAATTTCAAAAAAGTTGCTTTGTCAATTCTCCCCTGCGCTGTCACACCCTCTGCTCTGACCATCCAAACTGGGCCTGCATCAACGCAGGCGGACCATCTACCCATCCTGATTCAAGTTGGATCACTCAAAGTGTAAATTCCCTTTCTTAATGCTTCCACCAGACCTGCATCGTCTCCATCTGCCCTCAAGTGGTCACACACCCCACTGCCTTTCCAGTATGGGGTACAATCCTTCCCCCTCCCCCAAAGCCTGCTGCCACTACAGTGCTGGCAACTGCCAATCAGCCCCCTCCTCAGTCCAGTGCCACATGCGACTCAACAAATCAAAAAACGGCTTAGGAAACAGTTTTTTTCCACGTTATTCTTTAATCACCAGCCAAAGCCCATAAATTCATTAACCCCAATTACCATTATGACTTGAATCCATGGACTTCATTGGATGAAACTGATGAAATGGGCAATGTAATTGAAGACTCAAATACCAAATCAAAGAATTTATACAGGCACAGTACCCCATTCAGATCCCTCAGCATTTTTATGCCGCTGACCAAATGCCTCTGTGTTCCACTCTGTTCAGCAGCTCGCTATTGCTTCAACTGAAAACCAGATAACACCGGCATCTGTGAAATAGCCAATCTATCAGTAGCAATACTTGCCAAGGGTCTCCCTCCTATCATTATTGCTCTGACCATAGCCCTGCAGGGCAAACGTGACATCTTAAATCTCCACAAACAAGCAAATGCCTCCATCCAGAAAGTTTCTATTGCTTTTTGGGCCAAGGCAAAAACCACCTGTGCCACCATAGCTTTATTATACCAGCTTTCTTCCGCCCGCCTTAATGTGGAGAACTGCTTTTTCAAATACCTAAGAGCAATTTTTGATTAAAGTAATTTTGACAACCGGTTGACCATCAGCCAACTTGTTCCCCATGTCGCTAATCACCCCAAACCATTACTCTCTGCCTTAGCCTGCACTCTTACCTATAAGGAGGACTCTGATACTGAGGATGAGACACCCAATCCCCCTTCCCCTTCCACCATGGTGGGTTGAGCAACTCATCGTTGTTCCACCTGGTTGTTTGTTTCACCTGCTCTTTTTGGGCAGTCAATTATTCTTTCTGATTAGGTCTGTTTGTTCGTTTTTTATAGCTCTTTGAGCTCTGGTAATGTCCATCCCCTGGTCAGCGTACCTCAAAAAAATTAACATTTTAGGACTATACTTAAAACAACTATGCTCTGATGCCCCCTGTAATGAGCACCACTTGCTTTAAGAAGAGACTGCAAAGTAGAGTAGATTTATAATTACGTATGTAATGCTTTCTTTTTGATGAAAGGGTGCAAGATCTGAGCAAATAAAGTGAAAATTATAAGACTTTAATTTATTATAAGAGTAGGCAACCGTTGCCTAAAATAAATAATATAAACACCTTGCAAAACCCCAGTAATGAAAATTAAGTATAATTGAAGGGCATTAGGGGATATACATTAGTTGACAGAGGGGAAGTCAAATGTCCACCTATTTCTTTATCTTTGGCATTAAAACCTTAAAAGTATTACAATTTTAGACATCAACTGATGGCATTTGTTAAGCTATTTGCTTAAAATTTTCCTAGAAAGTTCTTAAGTTGTAGAAATTGTTCCTTCAAAATCTATAAACATTAGAATTAATTAGAGATTAATCCTAATACTTCCAGCTAATCTAGTCATCAAACTAACTATAATAATCAACTAATAAAGAACATATAAGATAGTTTGGAACTTCCCTTTAGGAGTCTAAAAGCATTAAAAATAGATAAATTTATTAGTAAAAGGCGTAAAACTAGATATATCAGTAGTTTTGGAAAATACTGGGAAAAAGCATAATCTATTTGAAATCCCAACACTAATGTCCCTAATCATATTGCCAAGCAATTATGCACACAATGTAAACCTGCAACAAAGATTTTTCCTGCCAACCTGTTATTATTTTAGTGTAATCCATCCATTTTGTGTCATCCTAGTATTATAATCCAATTTCATCCATAAACCAAAAACTGTGTAAACTGGAGGAGTTGACATCCTCCATTCTTCCTTTGCCCACGAGGCTTCTCCCACAAGCATTGAGGTTTTCATTTCATCCATTTATCTTGCTTTGGGGGCCTTTGGTATGTTCTTGAATAATCATTATGTTAACCCTCAAGCGCCTTAGTTCAGAGTTGTTATTATAAATATTCCCATGGATTCCTTAGATCCTTATTAGGTACTGAGACATCCATATTAGTAGCCTAGTCTTCTTAAATTTGACCACCACCATGACATTATGGACGAGGAGAGCAAGGTGAATTTCAAAGATTAAAAAAGTATCCTTCTTTACAGGTAATCATTGAAGGTATTTATCACCATTAGCCTTGTACAATGATGCGATGACCTGAAATGTTTTGGGCAAACTTCTTGAAAAGGGTGAAGGCCCCAAATACCATCTTAATTTTTTACCTGTGATTGTTTATGTCCGAATTGAAATTGGCATTCTCTTTATTAAAAGTATTATGTGATCCATGTAAAATACAATGTTAGACATTATACGACCTAAGACTTAGTTTATCCACACTTTCTCGAATTAAATGTCATTTTTTGCTTTCAGGTGCTCTACAGTTTACTGAAGTTTTATATTGGGATATATGGTTCAGGGAGTATGCTAGGATATCATTCATAAGGACACGGCACATACATCTAACAAGTCTCCCAACAAAACATCAATGTGATATTTGAAGGTAGCGTTAGGACCAGGGGAGATCAAGATATCTCTTGACACAAGCTTTTAGTTCTTAAGGAATCACCTGAGTGAATAGGCAACCAACTGTAAAAAGGCCCCAGAGTCCTCTAACTATAGAAAGAGTAGCCAGTTTAACAGGTGCATTTTGATGGCAAAGGCAAGCCATGATACACCATAATGCTTTTTGAAAACATATAATAAAATTGTCATGTGATTTACAGTTAAAAAGATAACCAGTGCTCCAATTTGTGAGGACAATGACCTTAAAAAGGGAATGTGCTTTGGGGGTAACTAGACTGTTCTTGGCAGGGGGTGGAAGGTGAGTTGGTAGGGCATACAGATATTAACCTAAAGGTTTTGGGTTCGATTCCCGCCCATTGCATAACAATTGGGGTGCCAGCCAAAGGAAGCTATTGGCGGTCCTAGTAGTTTAATAACATGAAAACTTTACCCATGATGTAACTTAGAAAAATCTGGAGTCCCAATCCAGAGGTGGAAAACTTTCTTTGTTAGAGTTGACCCTACTCAGGTTGCATGTTGATAATTCTTTCTCTCTTTTGGTAATGTATGTACCCTGGTTGGATTGCCTCAAATAAATAAAATAGATTGTTCTTGGGCACTGCATCCTCTTTTTGAGATGCAAGCGCTTTGTAATATGTGATCAAATGGAAGGTTCAGTGATAGAAAATGGCACAAGGATTTGTCTTGAAAGAGATGATATGGCACTTGATGATTAGCTGCTTCATAATTTAGCCAACTAAATTCTTTATAAAGTTTAACTGAAGACGCGTTTCATTTTTTGTGGCCTGAAGTTCAATTGGCATAAAAAGCTAGACTCAAAAATTATTATGTGGATATAATAAAAGGGAAGGTGACAATTTGAGTTTACAATATAAAAATCATGGAAATATATCAAAAAATATTACAGGTATTTTAATCTAAATAGAAGCTAAGTTCAAGAAGATGAGGAGGCGTTAAGAAATAAAGTAGATTTTTGTAATGAGCTACAGTTAATGAGTATTTACATAAAGTAATTTTTGCAATTATGCGGTGTAGTTGATGGGATTTTACCCCAAGAACCTAGTACTCTAAACATACAACCAGCCAGTCAGTGTGGGGATAGAAGTAAGGTTTTTTTTAATTGAGGCAAGCTGACCAGGTGAAGGACAATACCAAAACAGACCTCCAAAACTAAACAAACCAAAAACATGAATGAATGCCCTAAACGAGCAGTGGAAAACACAAAAGTAACAAAAAACAAACCTACCAGATGGCACAGTAGCAAGCCGCTTATCCCACCCTGGCGGAGGGGAGGGGGGATCAGGTGGATCATCATCATCAGGTTCAGCAATGAAGAATCATATCAATTTTAATAGCAAGGGGATTGTGGCATCTGAAGGATGAGAGTTTAGGTGAAGTATATAGTTGTTGAGTTTAACAGTTTAGTCTTGGATGAAGGCCTCTATGAGTTTGACAACATGGTGTTAAGCTTGGATGCAGGCGTCAGGAAGTTGGTCTAATTTTGCAATGTTGGCTCTGGTGATATGTGTGGATGGGGAAAAATATGCCATAGTAAAATCATGTTTTACAGCGGTGGTGGCAGTTTAATAGAGGCGTTAATTTCCTCTTTTGCAATAGGGGTAAAATTGGGGGGAACAAGGGGATAAGCAGCCTTTTTTCAATTTAACAACAGATTTTGCCACAACTTCATGAAGGTGGCGGTTTTTAGGCAAGGCTACCACGGCCTCAGCAAGCTGGTGGTTGCTTTGGTATGGGATAGCATTGGGTTTGGGGACATATTGTTTAGGTGAGTGGGGCATCAAAGTCTGAAGTCATATAAGGTTCTAAATCAATTGATTTATTTGGAGGTAGACAATTTCACCATATTTGGTCACTTCATCCAATAAGTCCCAGGGATTTTAGTTGACTTGGATTGATTTGGTGATAGTAGCTGTGGTTGGGTAAGTTTTGGGGCGGGAAAATTTCGAGTTTAATATGTTTCTAAACCTGCTCCTGATTGGTTGGAATGGATGTAAATTGACTAGCTTGGGTTTGAGTTTGCTAGATTTTTCTTCTGGTTCATTGAGAGCACATCCTGGGGGTGGGGGCAGCCAAAATTCCCATTCAAATGCTGTTGGTGTGGTCTCATAGGTGAAGTTGGCCATGTTTGCAGGGTTTGAATTGTATAAACATGTTTTTGTATGGTCCAACTCATGGCAGAGGGGCAAATTGTGTGACCTTTGTTAATGAAAGCCCAAAAAAAATGATCAGGTGCAGATGTAATAAGCATGCGGTGGGATGTGCTGAGCCATGTTCAGTTGATGGGGGTAATGGTGGCCATTGTCCAAAATGCCAAGAGGCGCTCAGCATCACTTGGGACAATGACTTGAAGGATGGGGTCTTTGCCATAAATGGACAGCCCTGACATCAATCCTCAAAAAAGTGTTTGAGGAGGAAGGTGTGAAGTGAGGCTCACAAAAGTCACCATAAGTATGGTATCATCTGGGAGACATGTTCAGGTGGTGGTAATGAGGATGTTTTTATATATTAAGGAAGAGGCTGCAGCAGCAGCTGCGTCCTCTTCAGTGGGGAATCCTATATCTAATTAGCCCTTGTATGGGTGGAAGTCTATAAATCCTGCTAGTGCAAAGGTGGCCATTGCCATCAATTATCGCTCTGTCAGCATATGGGAAGAGATGTCCATACTCGACATTTAGGAAAAAGTGGATAGTGGATTGAGGTAAGGCTAAGGGATGGGGGCTGGATGGTTGGACTCGTGCTAGGTCCCTTGGAGGGACAGAGCGACTGGATGTATTTGGCAGTCTGAACGAGCCAGTCAACATGCGTTTGCTTGATGGACATTAAATGCTAGTGGGTGGACCACCGTTGCTCCACACTGGGGCAGCAGGTAGTGGATCTGAGGACATAAATTGGGAAGTTGATGCGGTGAAGCGGTGGTGGAAAATCAACTGTCTTTTCAAAATTGCTCAAAGGTGATGTCAAGCAGAAAGAAAGATTCTTGATAGAAGTAAGTTTCTATTATGAAGAGTAACAGGCACCACCTTGCGTGTTGGATTTTGTAAAAAACATTACAAAGTTTCTGGCACATTCTTGAGGTTAGATAGCGTATTAATAATTGGAAAATCCCATTCTAGTATGAAAAGCAGTAAACCATATTTCACTTTTTAATGAGTATTATGTTATAGGTTTTAAGCAATTAAGCTAGTTGAAATCTTTATCTTTATCACTATGTTTGGCGAAATGACATAAGAATAGGATGCTGATCAACTATACTGACATTGTTAAGGTCATTAAAATCTACAAAAGGGATTATATTACCTTCTTTTTCTCCACTAATAAGAGCGTTGAACATACTGGAGAGAAAACTTGTAAGATAGAATTTGTAACTAATTATTCATTAACAAAACATTCAATGTTCTCTATTCTCTCAGCGTTAATGGTTAGATGGGGAGGAAATACAAACAAGCAATACAATAAGTTTAGAATTGAAAACAGTTTTGGATTACACTGGTAGAGCATTCATGGTAGCTTCATAAAAAATTACTCTAACCCTTCCAAGACTGGGAGTCAAAGGAGAATCTAAACTGGGCTTGAGAAAAAGTGAGAGTATGAGTTTCTGCGCATTGAGCAATTAAAATTTTTCTTTGGGGTGTTTTCAGTAGACATAAAAGGTGTTATTTTTTACCTTTATTTAAAATGACGGTCAGAATATTATCTTCAATCTGATTTTAATAGTAAACTTGCACCACCACTCTAATACTAAAGTAGTTGGGCACAACAGTTTTCTAATGCCAAAAAGTAGTCAGCTACCTTATACTTTCCAGTCTGAAGCTCAAACCTGACCTTAAACTTTAAATGTTGGAATAGCCTGAGAGGTATTTATTTTAACCATACCACCATGGAGTAGTGTGACTCAAGATAATCAGCTTAAAGAGATTATAAAGTTTATTAAATGCACTTGTGTTCACCAAAATGAAGTTGTAAGTTTACCTGAAGGGAAGAGAAAGTATAAGAAAGCACAAAATGGTCAAAATATTTTCTATACAAAACAGAAAGTGCCAAGACCTTACTAATAGGGTCCACTTCAAAGATAACTTTACCACTTGGATATTTTGTAAATTAAATGGAGTGGTATAATCTGAATTTTTACCTGGAGGGAACAGCCAAAGAAATATTTTTTGAAAAGTCATATGAAGAATATTTTTTTAAAATTTAATATAGTTCAGCATCAAAAGTACAGCAAAAATGATATATTTTAGAAATATTTTCAGGGGAAAATCTATATACAGAAGTCTATGTGTGGTAGGGTCATAAGAATTGATGCATGTTTTGTTGAACATAACAATAATGATCAAGGATCATCTTTTAGTTTCTATCAGAACTTGATTCTTAAAACTAATTTATCATCTAAATTGATCTCTAAATACCAATTTACTATAAACTAAGGGTTTAAAGGACTAGCCTATTTTGTAAAGACCTTAATAATCTGAAAAGGTGATATCCAGACCAGATCAGATTTCCCCAAAGAGGTAGAAAGATTGTGATTTGTAAATAAAATCTTTTCCTTTTCTTTGTAAACGCTAGTCAGTATTTTATTTATAGTAAAATGTTTATTAGGGCTCTGAAGTTTCTTTGCTCCTCTCCATACAAAATAGCGTAAAATAAATATGTGAAAATCGTTTATTTTAGGGGCTCAAACTCCCTAACTATCTTATTGAGATTTATGTGTTTGATCTCCCTCTGATATCCCCTTAACCCATTTAGATATAGTTTGGAGAACAATTCCCTTTATACCACATTATAATAACAAAATGTGGTGCTCCCTGCCAGCTAACTCTTATAAGTGACATGTTGCATTTAATAACTTCCTTATCTAAAATAACAATCACACAGCTAGTTTACCCTTGCAAGCATCACTATTATCTACAAGTTGGTGTATTATAACAAATACTTGGGTCAGAAACCCAAGAACGAAATTAGGATTAATTTTATAGCCTATTTAAGGTTTTTGATGCCATCTGTAGAGTTAAATATCTACTACATTCAATCTTCTGATATTTCTGAGCATATATTGTTCAATTAATTATAGTAGTTTATTCCCTGGGATATGACTCACTGATATCAAGGTTCTAACATAACCTTTATTTTGCAAAACCTCTGAAACTCCCCTGCTGTACCAAAAGCAAAAGTTGGCATCACCTGAACTGATGAATATTTACATCTATTTGCGCATCCTACAATCCACCATTTGATTCAAATCTTAGGGATTTGCCACCAAAAGATTTAAAAAAACTTTTCTTTATCACAAGAATTCCACATCTCATGATGAACTTTAAAAATAAACCACCTTGGTGGCTCAAAGCAACCACTATGCTAATATCAGAAATACACAAAATTTATCAGTCCGGAACTAACTAGCCCAATTGGATTTAGATGTCTAATCTCATACATAAGGAGTTGCTTTGAGAACTGAAGAAATTACTAATTTATTGCTAATTAATTTAGCTCTGCTACATAAAACACTATTACAATTAAAAAGCTTTGCTTCATCCATTCACTTGCTTTTATTGCTGAATAATGCCATCTAGCCTCTACTTCAATCAACTAAATTTTAAGAAATGATCTAAAATTTGCATCTAACTATGGGTCTTCTATGGCCCCCGCCATAAAAACTTAGTGGAAACACCAGATTTTCGGATCAACTGTCCCAGAAGGGCCTTTTAGATCTGCCAGAGTTTTGAATTAACTGGATCTACCAGATCAGCTGAATCTATTAAACCTCCTGGACCAACAATAGTTCTATCATAGATAAGGGTAATTTTCTTATGGGATAGAGTTTACTTATTGAAACGTAAATATTGTTCTATTACTCAAAGATGTTGGAAATACTGAGATAGAGGGCCAGTAGATCTAAACCTTACTCTAGATGCTCTAAAAAAGTATGGATGGCACATATCATCCTTTTAGTCTTTTATTTGGATAGAAAAATCAAAAACATAAAATGAAAGCTTAGATAATGAACAGTAAGAACCCTGGGCTACCATTGCTTCTCAGCAAAATTAGCTTAAGGTATTTTTTAAGAATATTCCAAAAAGCATTAGCTAAATTCTAGATGTCTCAAGTTAGTAATCAATATAACACATTACACCCTATAAAATGTTTTGTGACCCAATATGAGACTAAACCTCTATCATAAACTAATTTTCAACTATCTCTTTGAGATATAATGTAAATAGCATATCATACCTCCATTTGTGAAACTATTTCTAAGCCTCCAAAACAGATTTTCACCTGGTGTTGGAAGTGTTGCTTCCTTTTTCTAAGTATATGAGAATGCTATGGTGGGAGCTTCAGATAGACATATAGTTAGATAGTTACCTTCTTTATTGGAGTCAAGTTTTTATAGAAGTAATGGTAATATAATCTTGGCAATGCACTTAAAGGAATTAGGATGAAACTACTACAACTAAAGTATTTAGCAGACTAGACCCTGTAAGTCTGGGGGAGCGTCACCTTCACTTGGACGGGTGGCATTCCCTTCCCCATCAAAAATAGAGTCTGAGATGACCAAATGTACCTCTCATCTCCCATGGCGACCTTGCTCATGGGTTGAATGAGCAGTGAGTAACAGCTTACCCTTTGAGGATCCCGCCACACATCTCAATATTAAATTTAGCCAAATTGCTACTGCAAATCAAGGGAAGTTGTGATGAGCTATCAGAGATTGCATTCCCATGGGCTAAAAAGTTCAAATCAAGTTAATGGCAACAAGCTTACAGCATCAAGGTCTGAGAGCCCCAAACCCTTGGCAACAAAGCCTGATGAGCGCATACTTTTGGCACATAAGGCTTCTAGTATGTAATTTTCAGCAAAACTCAATGATGGCATTAGGCCATAAGGAATGTTGCCTCCAGTTTAAAATCCTCCCCAAATGCATCAAAATCTTTATCTATAATTTTTTGCTTGGTCAAATGTATGCCAGAGTGAAGGGTGCAGGCAGGGTGAGTGCCCTGAACCTGTTCCCAACCTCATGGGATTGACCCTATAAGGGTGGCCTTGGGAGGTTCCCGCTGCCCATTGGGCAATACACCATCACTTATATCATTGGAAATGAAGAAAATCCGCAATATGGCGTCTATGGACAAACTGATAAAAACTCAGTTCAATGTAAGTTCAAGAGCGTCCCCTCCATTTGGATTGTGGGATGTTACCTTTCCCATCCAAGAAGGGTCTAAGAAGGCCGGCAGCCCCTATTTTCAAACAGGGTGGCCTCGCTCATTTGGTGGACAAGCGGTGGGTGGTGACATACCCTTTGAGGGTTCCGCCCCCAACCCAGTTCTTACATCCAAAGAATTAAAAGGAAAATCAAGGAAATCTGTAATGAGTTGGCAATGAATCAACACCTTCTTGGGGCAAAGGAACTAAGTACAAGTAACTGTGACAAACTCCAAAATGTTGATAGTTGACAATTGCAAAATCTCGGCAAAAAAGCCCAACAGGAGCGTATTTATGGTAATCAAAGTATTTAGTGTCAAACCCTTAGCTAAACTTTCTAATGGCTTCAGTCCATTGAAAAATTTTTGATGAAGGTTTTAAACCTACCCCAGATATATTAAGAATAAGGCCTAACAGGCGTGTAAATTTTATGAAAAACTCCTAATGTTGAATCAAAGGAGGAACTTGCCAATGGCATTGGGCCATTGGGAAGTGCTGTTGCCAGTTCAAAACCCTCTCTGGCAGTATCAAAACCCTTATTCAACAGTTCTTTGGTCCAACAGATGCCAGAGTGAATGGGTATGGGCATGTTGGGCGTACCAACACGTTCTTGACCTCATGGGACCGCCACTATGTGGGGTGGCCTTGGGAGGTTCCTGAACCCATCAGATGAGATGCTGTTGCTCTAACTGTCAAAGCTGAATAAAATTGGTAATTTATGCATCTGTGGACGAACTGACAGAGATTCAGCTCACCGCTGACGATTATGAAGTCAGTTTAGAATATTTTCCCCTCATTTGAGGCTTACTGGGTTAGGTGAATCTTGAGGGCCCTGATACCGAGCTTTTCTAAGATATTCCCTAGATCAATTATCTATTTAAGCAGTCATAATACACTGAAAACTTGATGGTTTAATTTTCAATCTTTAATTTTAAAAAAATTCCGTATTCCAAATTTAATTTTTCTTTCCATGACAAGCTTTAAACCCCCAATTCCAATCTCTTCTTTCCCAGCTCTCATAACTTCGTGGGACCTGAGGCCATGATATCCTGAATTGTTGTCAGGTTTTTATATACATTTGTGGCCTATTGGCGCTCTGTAGTAAATTTTTCTCAGATCAATTTAACGTTGTTTAAGAAGCAGGACCTCTAGCATTCAGTCTAGCCATAAGGGTTTTTGGCATCAACATTAGCAGTCCAGTCCAGACTTTACTTGACGCTATCCTGACATAATTAGCCATCCATTATCTTCTTCCATTTCCGCACTCCACATTGAGATGGGCGCAGCAGTGGGCATTTTCTACCTAAAAAATGTACAAGTGGTATCCTGACATCTGTTGTCTATCTGTTTGACTACCAATTTTGTCTGATTGTCTATGAAGGTTTTGAAGGATTTCCACCATGGTCTAACTTCCCCAGCGCCCTCAACCATTTACTCAGTCCACCCTCAAAATGTAATCTTAGTTCTAGAAGCGCCAACTTGGCCTCAGTATTCAAGCGTCAAATCAGTGTCCATATTAATTCAAAGGTCTGACGCTGCCCCCTCACCCATGTTAGTTTATTCTAGCACACCTGTTTTTAAATCATTGGAGGTCCAGCCTAGAGAGAAAAGATTCGATGTCCTTTGCTACATCAGTTTTGCTCCTTTCCCAAACCTTGTTAATTTTCCCTGACCTAGTTAATTTCTTCTTCTTATTATCAGAGTTGTCAGTACCAAGCAATAAAAAGAATTCCGTCTACTTCTTATTACCAGTGAAATTTTAGTATGAGCACATCAGGTGACTTTCAAAGTCTTGATTGATATGGGAGCAGCGGGTAGCTTCATGAGGTTGGATTTAAAGCCAGCGGTTTGATATGAACTTGAACGTGGGGCCATCAGTGTTGGTTGTATTATCAGCCGCTAACCTTCCTTTTCAGTATGGCGCCTTGTGCATTTCTCAGTCCATCAGTTCGTTTTTTGCTTTGCTTCTCTGCGATGCCTTACTTTATGTTCCCAGTTATTTTTGGTGTGGGTTGTGGTGTCAACAGCATTTGAGAATCTACCTACAGACAACATGACGCCCTTCTCCAAAGAATCAGGTGGATGACGAGAATCCCTTTCTGAACACCATCACCAAAGCTTGTGGTTGTGGTTCTATTATAACCCTCATTTCCCCTGTAGGTCTTCAGCGAGATTTTACAGAAGCATTGATGAGATAGAAAGATTTCTAATCCCAAGAAGGTAGACCGTTTTTGCCACATAGATAGTTTTACTAGGGTTTTTGGATAATGGTGGAGGTGGTGAACATAAACTGCCTACTGTATCCACATACTGTGGAGGAGGAGGCTGCTCTCAATGCATAGTTAGATGACAAGCCCAAGAAGAACTCGGTTGTTCCAAGAGACATCCCCTGTTGCCTCTTCCATCGTATTTTCCAAAAAGAAAATGGTCCCCTTTGTCCCTGCGTGGACTATGGTCACCTTAACAAAAATTACGTTTCATAACCCCTACCCCCTTGATTGTGATACAGACAATCAGACAAGTAGTTGATAAGTTGTGTGTGTTCTCAAAGCTCGATATAGTCAATGTCTCTAGTCAAATCTGAGTGAAAGAAGGTCAGGAATAGCTTACCATTATCTGGAAAAAAGAGGCCTATTCAATTTTTAGTAATGCCTTTTGGGTTAAGAATGTGCTCGCAACATTTCAAAGGATTATTGATAATGTGCTGGATGACCTCCATTTTGCCTGCACAGTTGCATATAAAAATGATATCTTGGTACACTCCCCAGCTCCCAAACAACGTTTAAAGGACTTGGAGGCAGTAGTGGCTGCCTTTCAAAGGCAGGTCTGTTTGTCAAGCCATTTAAATGCAATTTTTATCAGGAAAAAGTCACCTTTTTGGGCAATATCATATTGAAAGAAGGCTACTATCCCGCTCAGTAAACTGGATGCCATCTACGAGTTTCCTAATCCACCAATGCAAAAATAATCGATAAGCTTCTTGGGAAATACCTATTCCTGGGAAAGTTCTTTCCCGCCCTATCCCATTTAGCTGCCCCACTTCATCCACTCACAGGAAAGAAATGTCCCCTTTTGGTGGACGCACAGAGCCACCAGGCATTCAATTGGATCATGGAGGTGTTCATGTCACCTACCATCCTTAAGTATGCAGATCCTTCTAGACCTTAAATTGTAACGTGCAATGTTTCTTCTTCTGCAGTAGGGGCTGTCTTACTCCAGGCGCATGATGGGTTGGAACATCCAGTCACTTACTTTTCCTGTAATTTTTCTTTCCACAGATCAATCCTAGTCCATCTACAATAAAGAGTTGGCCACCGTGACATGGGCTTTGACCCATTAGCAATACCTCTTACAGGGTGTCCACTTGGGTTAACAGTGCAGAATGACCACCAAACTCTTTTTTTCCTTATTGAAAACCACAGAATTTGGCACACTGTCAGGCCCAAACCTACCGAGAAATGTGTAGCTTCTACTTCAAATATGAGTTTGTGAAAGGAGCGCTAAATGTCCTTCCTGCTTTTCTAAGCCGCAACCCCAAGCATTGCCCAAATGTCTCAGACGTTTTGGATCTTGTCAATTCATTCCACCCACTCAAATTCTAACTATTGTCCTTACCACAGTAACAACAGCATCTTTAGCCCTGGATGCACCTTTGGTGTCACAGGTCTTAGATGCACATTTGCATGTGTAGAGGGGGTGGAACTCTTGGAGCAGTTGTCCCTCCCAGCTTCTAAATATTCCTTATATTCTTTGGATGAAGGGATCATCCGGTTCAGGTCACATGCGTGGGTCCTTCCTCTCCTCTGAGCTGAAGTCATTCAAGCACATCATGAGCCCCCAGCAGTTGGTCATCTGGGATACAAGAATTGCATTGATTCGGTTAAGTATACTTATAAATTGTCTGGCTTGGCAAAAGATATTCTAGCCTGGATTGCAGACTGCATGACTTGCGCATGGGCCGAATTGGACTAACTTGGGTTATAATGGACTTCTTCACCCCTTGCAACAGGAATATGGTTTGTGTTCTTTATTGTTGAGCTACCCATCTCTAAAGGGTTAACAGCAGTTATAGTGGTTGTAGACCGCTTTACAAAATACTCCCTGATTATCTCGTGCACCTCTATTATTTCAAAAAAAAACTTCCCGCCTATTTGTGCATCATGTGTGTTGATATTGGGACTTATAGCTGATCTAATGAGTACCAAAAGTTAAATTCTTGCTTTGACTAATAGCTCCAAAAGTTAACTGCACAGGTTTGGTATGATCACAATTAACGTTGCTTTATATTAATTGATATGTGATTGAAAGTAGTATGACAAATATTATCCATAGTTGAATTGTTAAACCCAATATGCTCCAATTCTAGTTCTGTATTAATTCAAAAACACTGGTGATATCAGCTATAGAGAATTCTTTCCTGTTCCGTCTAACTTGATTTACGCTCAGATTCAGAGGTTTCTAGCCTTTCTGCTCATCACGCTGAGTCTGCAGAGATCCACATCTAAGGTCTTCTCTACTATAAGGATCCTTGACCCATACTCCTTATACAAAAAAAGAGTCCACAGCTATTATATACCACAACAATAATACTGAAGATGAATAGAGCTTAGAACTCAAAGGAATAATCTTTTTTCTTGTTAATTGTTAGTAAATTTATAGAGGGAGTTAGCGCCCAAATCCTCAGTTTGCGCCTCAGCAATGAAATGGCAGCTTTTGCTATTGACTTCCTTCTGACATCTTACCAGCGATGGTCTTCTCCATCATGTTAGGATTCCTCCATCAGACATCCTCAAGACCTGAAACAGAAAAATCCAGAAAACGTGTACCTAATGTTTTCTGCCAAATCACAGTAAACCAACCATATTTGGCTAGCTACCTGCTTAGGTAATGGTAATATTTACCCATTATGGCAGATCACAAACCAAATGATTGCTTCGCTAGTTGCAGGCAGCATCACTCTCCTTTCAACTGCTATCCAATTTCACAAACGTTTGGTGATAAAACCCTCAAAACCCAGCTGTACACCTGGAAGTTAATCATCAAAAAAATATCAGATGCCCTCATTTTGTCAGCAAATCTGCCAGACAAGATCTTAAGCATTCACCTGAATTGATCCCTGACAGATCCAAACATGTCGGATTACACAAAATCCATAAACATTATTAAACTGAAATTGGGGCGAACTGATATTCTGATTCACTTGCCATAGGTAATTATCCCCTGGTGACACGTGGTAATCTAGGAAGCTGAAAAGGCGGGCAAAATCCCAAAAATGTGTTTTAACAGTTGGAATTCATGGGTTTTGGATGCTTGCTGGTGCATTGCACCCTTTATTCAACAATATGTGCAGGAGAAATCCAATATCTACTTCTAAAATAACTACTTTCTAAGAGACATTGCTGACAACTTATATAAAAATAATAAAGCCTTAAAATTACTAAAAAGCTGTTTTTTATATTTATAATGGTTGCAACAAGAGATTAAAAACAAACGCTATTAAAATTCCACTGCTTAAAAATTTAAAATAATCTGAGGCTCAAAGCAATATAGGTGTGTTGAGAAATCTATGTTACTAGATGATAAGTTAAATTAACTACCAGCAGGTCATTAATTTCCATCATGATTAGGCCTATATGGGCGCTCTTTCTGCTTGGCATAACTTTCCGAGCAAGTTAATTTCAGTAAATTAAAAGCAAACACTCAATCACACACCAAAGTCTTGCTCCAATGTCGTTGGATGCCCCCCTGACTATCCCAGTGTGGGGCAGCGGTGAAACTCCTCCCTCCATTTTCTGTCTGACAGGAAAACGCGCTCATACTGGCTCACCCAGTCATTCCAAACCCTTGGGACAATTTGTTCCTCCCAAGGATCTTGATGCCCATCTTGCCCAAGCCCAAGTGGTGCCCCGCTGCCCCCTAGTGCTCCCCCGGAGCAACATGCATTTTGGCCTTAGGGTCAAATATGGGAAATTCTTCCCCTATGACGACCAAGCCATTATCAAAATGGCTCAGGTGTTGATGACACCAGCCTGTTTTATAGAATGCCCCCCTATAAGGGGTATTTTGATCTTGGATTCCCCTGTGAAGCCAATGCAGCCACTGCGGCAATGGTGCTGTTAATTTTAATAATATTCCCATTCCAACAACTTGGACCCTGCTCCCAACGGACACCACCTTGGTGGCCCAGTTCGCTGGTTTGCCCACCCACCTACCCTCCTGAAGTGCTCCACCAGGAGCTGATGGAAGGTTTGGCAGCCTACGGCGCCAACCCCATCTTGCAATTTGTGGTCCTAAATGGGGCCACACGCCTCGCTGGGCCTTGGGCATATGCCACAATCAGCCCTGAATTTACAAAAATTTCTCTAGCAATTCCCCCTCGTGCCACCATCCCATCTGCCCCCAACCATCCGTTCTGGGCCCGCGTTGAGGGCAGATGGACTATTTGTCCATCCTGTTTTGAGTTAAACCACTCAAAACGTAAATGCCCATACTCAGAAACTTCTGCTGACACCAAAAGTTTGCCCGACGCCCACCAATCCACCACCCACCCCGCGCCAACTCTGACATGGGGTATGATCCTACCTTCCCCTCCTCCAATGCCTGATGCTGCAGCTGCACCTGAAGCCACCAATCAGCACCCACCTTGCACCAATGACACAAATAATTCATCCAACCAAACATCAGATTGGATCCCAGTTTGATCCCATGCATCTGCAAATGAATCAAACAAACACCAACTGTACGCTGATTCCCCAATCCAATTCAACCAAAATCCAAGGGAATTATTGGATGAAATTGACGAATCAGGTAATGTCACTGAAGAACCAACGCTGCAACTTGAATGGCTCTGTAATGCAGAATGGGATGCAAAAAATCCACCTCAGAAGTATGTCCCACAACCTAATGCCAAACCATTCTACAACGACCACCAGACTGCAGTAGAAGCAGCTGCCACACCAGATTGCCATCCGCTTCACAAAGCTGCTGCCAAATCTGTGGCTGCACTCACAGGAGGAATTCCACCTCCCTCATCCCATTAAATCTTACTCCACAAAGTAAGATCAACATGATAACTTTACACAAAAACGTCACTGAAGCCATCCAGAACGTGGTAACAGTAGCACGGAATCCAAAAGCAAAAATAACCTGAACCAACATTGCCACATTTGTTAAATGCCCAGATGCTCACCTCAAAGCTGAAGATGATTTGGGAAATATCGTTGGTATAATGATGGCTTGAAACTATTTGGAAGTCAAAGTAATCAAGGATATTGAACCTCATGCCACCGATGTCTCCACACCCTTACTATCTGCCTTAACATGCACCCTACTCTGTAATGAGATGGATGCAGCTGAAGATGAGCCCCCCGATCCCCCCTTTTCATCCACCATAGATGGATAGCAGTATTCGCTGCCCACCTGGTTGGATATTTTATTAGGTACGATTCAATCAATCCATCCATTTTGGGCGTTTTGTTTGTATCATTATTTTTATTTTATTATGGTTTTAGTTTTAGTTTGGTAATGTCCATCCCCTGGTCGGCTTACCTCAGTTAAATAAATGATTAGGCCTATATGAGTATTATCAAATAATATGAGTTGCTGATGAGTGAAGTCAACCTTGGTAAATAGGAGGAATTCAGCTGAAGTTATAATTATAAGACAGTTAGGAGATGTCAATGCGTGACAAATATTTTGTAAATTGCCTTAAACTAGGCGATTGTGAACTTTATGATTGTATCATATGTCAGATCAATGAAAATATGGTGGGAAAAGTCTAAAAAAGGGTTAGTATCAACCTAAGTTGCTAACATATAAGTTAGATGAGAAGGTTGAAAGAGGAAGGATTGTTAATAGGAAGACGAAGAGAGTTTGCAGAAGAGCCACGTAATATATATTAAAAAAAAAAAAGTGTTGTAGTGGAAGCAATTGCTTCATGTTTTATTGTATTTATTATGTTATTTTGGGACTGATTATCTCCATATCATCAAACCGTTGCTCAGTGGGATTGACCCTGTGTGACCCATTCAGCGTATCTCTGATGTATTGCCAAAGTTATAACATTGGCGCTCACAAGAAGCTCATTGACCAACATATTTAAAGTAATGTTATTCATTCGCCAAGTAATGGTGCAACTGGCACAATATGAAGGGACCTAACCCAGTTTATTGAGCTATCTCAATATGCGGAACTAAAGCTTGCGCTGGATACAATACTTCAGACACAAAAGATGCTTTTTTAGGAAAATAAGGGCATAACAGACAAGCTTGACAAAGCCTTCCACCAGTTGTACCTGGTTAGTGGTTGAATCAGCCATCTTGTAATTTCTTGGATGACACTCATGAGCAGCTGCACTGCGCAGAGTGTAAACTGAATAGTTTTGTTAGAGAGAAGGAGGTTTGCGTCAATAAGCTACCTCCATTTGATAGTAAGGGAATATTCACAGCTTCTTTAAAGTGATTTTAAGTTGTGGCGGAAGGAGCTTCAGATGGGCATAAAGCTAAATTGTTATTATCCACCTAGGATAATATGAGTGCAGACCAAGTTATCTTCTATCATCCAAGTAGTTCTGTTTCTTACCAGGAAGTCAAGGATACTGTGCTGCAGTTGTTTGGAGGTTCTGCAATAATGTCACAATGGAAGTCTGAGTTTTTGACCATTGAATTCCGCCGTAATGAGACCCTCATTGCTTTTGCTTACCGTTTTATGGAAGAAACCCACTTGCTAATTGGGGAGGTGACTTTATCCAAGTCCAAGGGGTGTATTTCAATGACCTACGCGGTGAAGCCATACTGCAAAATGTATAACGTTGACTCCAATTTTGGAGGACAATGTACCTTTTTCAAAATTGTATAATTTCTGCACCTCCTATCAGTCAATTTTTTATTTATCTGGGGAAGGTCGACCAGGGGACAAGAACTTCCGATATAGTGAGAAAATTAATGATATTCAACAATTAAAGACACCCCAGAGGGTTCAAGGCACCTCTTGTTGTCTCCAGGATCACCAAGATTAGGACGGTAGGGAAGGGGAGTTATGCTGGCTTATTCTTGGATGTAGCATGTGTGAAGGAAAGGATCAACCTTTAGGAACCATATGGGGAACCATGTGTTGATTGTCCTTCTGTTATGGGGGGTCATATGTCCAAACAGCCATGCTTAGAAATGTTCCAATATATGGCTGTGGAAGCAATGGATGGCTTTTTGATTGTGGGCGCTTCTCCTGTAAAAGATTCCAGTACCATTGTATGTATCGTCCATAGTGCTATTGTTACTATTAACGCCCTGAGAGATGGGTGGATAGGAGAGTCCATGTTTTTAGCGAGCATGTTCCTTGCAAGGCTGAATGGATGTCCGTCTTCTTGGCAGAATAGACGCATGGCCTCTTTCCATACAGCTACTGATGTTGGGCATTGTTCTAAACGGTGGGCTAGCCTTCCATACTGACCACATATTGTACATGAGGTGTGAGTGGCATTTGACCATAAAGCTGTTCGGTATACTCTCCTCATGCACCTCCATACATGTGCTCTTATCCTGGGTTGGAGTAGAGGGTGATGTGTGTATCTCCATACTCTTCTTTAGTTCTCCAGGTTGTAGGGTATGTCCATATGGTCCAGGTAAACTATCCTGGTTATGGTACTTGGGCTTTTGCTTATTATATTGTTTGTGACTATTTGATCATTGATCTCCTGTCTGTGAGTTAGCCTTGGGCATCCTCAGTGACTGGTTTGGCCATTTATGTGAATCTGCAATGTCGCTCTTCTCATGGCTAGGAGTATTAGTTTGAAATGTGCAGGAGTGCCGTGTGGTCCTGCAGCTGTGGGATGAGATGCCAGATATTTGATTAATATGTTTGGGTGATCTGGGTTTTTTAATTGTAGTGCACGTGTGAAGTTATATTTTTTGTTCTGGCCCAGTGTATATCTGGATGATCTTGACTAGTCACCTGAGCTATCCAGGATCCCAGTATATGGGTTTCTTGCTCTAAGTAATTACTAAGCCCCATACCGTCATTCCTTCTAGAGCCAAATAGGGTTTCGAGGCGTACAGGGGGGTTGTGGTTGGACCATAGCCATCCTTGTAATAGGGAGTGGATTGTGTTGAAGAAGGATGGTGAGAAAGCGATTGCATGGGCCGTGAACAATATGATTGATATAATCATAGAGTTGGCTACCATGACCCTTCCTGTTATACCTGTTTAGTGTCCATGTAAGGAGGCAATGCGTTTTTTTATTTTTGTCTAATAATTGATTTTCCATCATGGAGTTAGCGTAACCTTCTGCTTCCAACCATACTCCCAAGTGACGAACAGGACCAGCTGTTGGCTTGGTGATGAATGGAAGTTTCAGTGAGGTCATTGCTAATTTTTGCCTCCTATGTCTGGCAGGAGTCTTGATGTACTAGCTTGTTGTCAGTGGGTAGATGGCATCCGCTGGGTCTGGTATTTCCCCAGGAGTATAATTTCCGTTTTCTCAATGTTAAGTGATGCATTACTTATGGCTGAATAATCTTGTATTATCTTCTCAATTCTGCAAGCGTCCTGATTGTTGGATATGCCCACCACTCAATCATCAGCTAATGTCATCATTTTGACTGGTAGTTGGCCCTTGACGTTGATTCCTTTGAGAAGTATGTTTGGATTTTGGATTAGGGGGTCTAGGCTAAAGTTGTAGAGTAGAGGGCTTAAGGGCTCTCCTTGTTTTAGTCCTCTCTGTGGGATAACTGGGTTGGTTAAGACTCCTGCTACCCGCACAGCCATGGTTGCAGACTATGTAAAAAACATTACCCGGTTTATAAGTCTATTTGGAAGCTTATAATTTTTGAAGGTAGGCCCTAAGATAGGTCCAGTTCACCCTGTCATATGCCTTTTGTTGGTCTAAAAAGACAAGTGCTCCAGAACATCGATGAATCCCCCCCTTGGGTTGGGACCATCTAGTACTAAAAAAAAAATAAAAGACAAGTGCTCCAGAGGTTTTGAACTGGCAGACATTTGCAACTGTGTGGATGTTATCCCGTATGGATTTTCTTATAACAAATCCATAATGTGATGGGGATATCGCATCAGTTGCAATTTCTCCTAGTCGTTTAGCCATAATTTTTGTGAAAAATTTTGTATCTGTGTTGGTTAGGGAAATTGGGCGCCAGTTGGATAGGTCTAATCTGTCTCCTTTCTTGAATAAAGTGACCGTGTAGGCTTCTTTGCCTCAAGGTAGGAGACATGTTTCCATAATACACTTGTTCATTGAAGCTAGAAGAATGTTAGAGATGTTAGTAAAATATTTTATATAAAATTAATAGGGAATCCCATCAGGTCCGGGCATTTCCCTCTTGGTGCATGCGTACTACTTACCATAATTCCTTGCGCAATATTAGCTTAATTAAATTGTTATTTTGAACCACGGTGCCAATGTATGCAATTCTAAGGAATTTTTTTGATTTTTCTGGTTTGACTGGCTCAGATTTATACAGTTTTGTGTAAAACCTGTGCACTTTGATTGCAACTTCTTTGGGTGTTTCTACTACGAATTTGTCCAGTTGACAGACCTGTATACAAGCTATCATATTTTTCCAGCCATGGAATCAGCGGAAAAATTAGCTTGGGCAAGTTTCTCCATCTCTTATGTTTTTGCCTAAAAATTGGACTTTAACTCAGTGTTGGTGTTTGCAGATCAGGGTGTTTAACTGAGCAGAAACCTCCGCCCATTTGTGACCCCATTAGGGCTGTACCCCATGCTTGGTACATTGTTTTCTAGATGGTCAATTTCAGCCAAGATGTATTTGATATTAGCTGAAACTGCCCTTTGTCTTATAGATGATGTATATTTAATTTGTTGAATTGTTGATTTTTTGAAATTTTCCCAGGTGGTTAGTGGGTCTGAGCAAAAAGTGTTTGAAAATCCTGGGTTAAGGATATTTCCTCCATCCAGGATTGAAATTCTGAGTCAGCTAAATTTTCTGGGCGTATTCTGCACATCTAGGTGCTTGGGTAGTTGGTTCCGCCAGTTTTTAAGACACCAAAACAAGCCAATGGTCAGAAAATTCAATTTTTGTAGTTTTAATTTTTGAATTTGGTGATGGAAAATTATTGGTTTGAGTATTAGGTCTATCCTCAACATAGAGACAAGTGTACCATTGTGTACATGTGGGCGAGTCATGTTTTGTAGCATGGATTGTCTTTTTGGCAGTGGATCATATAGTCCCAGGTGGCCTTTAGTACTCGGAGTTCCACTTGCCCTTGTGATATCTCAGTTGTGTATGGCCATTGGTCCATCTCTGGGTTTATCAAGCAGTTCATGTCTCCCATTATGAAAGTATTTGCTGGTAGATTTAGTTGTGTTAGGACTGTTAAAAAAGCTCTTTGGTCATTTGCACTGTTCAGGGCGTACACACTGGCTATTGTGTGCACTTTGGTGTGCCATGAGAAGGTTAAGGCGAGTACACGGCCATTCAGGAACAAATTTTTATTAATAAATTTTGAGTTTTGGTTTGCACGTACTATCATCCCACAGTGGAGTGACCAAAAGATATTGTTGGGAGGAGAATTTTTTCCCATGCCTCCTCCTCTCCTTGTGGACAGTGGGTTTCCTGCACCGCCAGGATATCCACAGGTGGGTTTCATAGGAGACTCAAATTCTTGGCCCGGGACAATAAGGCCTTGAGTCCCTCTATGTTCAGCGTCCCTATATATAATGAGACGCCCAATGCGCCTCAGGAGCGGTTAGCAGGCCCCCCGGCCCTAATCCCTTGCTCACATTGATCTCCACTGCACCTCTGCTGCGGAGAGCATAACCATGAGTAGGAGTTGGGATGTATTCTGCCCCTTTTGTCGCCGCTGTTTTCGCTCCTATCTTGTCTATCTTAGTTTCAATTTATTATTGTGGTGCACTTGTGTGCTTTTATTGGCCGCATTATTTTCTTGCTCATTTAATTGTTGATTTTCCCTTTTTCCTTCTCAATTGGGTTAAATTCCACAATTTTTTTTTGGGGGGGGTGCTGAACCCCAGTTTTGCTGCATTCATTTCCAAACTGGGTTCCACCAAATTCAATCTGGTCAGATTAGATGTTTGGTTTTCCATAGGATCTGATTGGTTCATGAATCAAATTCCTCCATGTCTTCCTGGATCTGCTCCGGTAATATGGTTGATTATGCTGAGGCCTTTGCCTTGGCCGCGGCCAGCTTGAGAGCTTGTTTGGCCATTTTTCTTTATTTTGGGAAATAGGGTCAATTATTTTATATTGCCCATGTTCTCCTCAGTTGAAGGCTTGTGCAGTATCTGTGATTTTGGCGTACTCTGAGTCACCTTCGTCCATTTCCTCCTCACAGAATTCCATTTCTCTCAGGCCTTCTTTTATGAGGCAAGCGTAAATCTTGTGCCTAAAGGCCTGGAAGTGGTTGCATATGGGGGTGCGCTATTCACTCTTTTGTGGAATAGCTGGGATTTTTCCCCATAATTGGTGAAGGATGCTATATGAGGGATTTTTGTGATATCCTCTACTACATCCTGGTTTGGCGAAATAATTGCTATTGCCTTCCCCATGCTAGGGGTTGGCATCAGTTGGAATCTTTGCATTTCAAATTGTTTGATTTCTCCATAGAATTCCAATCCCTCTTGGAGATGTCTTTCAACTACTGTGCGCTCCAGTGCGGTCAGAAGATAGTCAAAAATTATGAAAATGTCTTTGATTTCAGTCCAACAGGTGCGTTTGGTCAGTACCAATTGCTGTCCATCGGGAAGGTTGAGTACCACTCTGACCTTCGCTGCTTCATTTGCTTCTTCTGCGGTTTTGAACTCAAGATCTACACAAACTCTGCGGATAGTATGGGTTGCTAAGTACATTGCATGCGGAAAAATTTATGTTGGGCTTCGCCAAACTTTTCCCACATTGTCAGTATTTCTACGTCCAGGAAAACTTGTATCCCGTGTTCCACCAATGACAGTGGTTGCGTTTAGGATACTTCCACATAGCCGCAGTATTTTACCAAAAAGTTAATGAAACCCGCGGGGGCGCCACATCAGGTTTTTTATTTTACTGAGATTCTCGTTTGTACCTGTGCGCTTGGTACCTTTGGGCAGTGCAGGTCTGGGTCTGCTGCCCTTTAACGCGTTTGCCCAGCTCTTCACTTTATTATTCATACTTATATCACCTGGTATTGTTTATCAAATTGTGCTGTTTGAATCGAATCATATTACTAAAAAAGATATTAATCAGAAAGAAAAGTGTCCCTATCAGTCAATTTCTTGCCCCTATTATGGAATGAAAAGCCTCTGTGGTTTTTAACAGATTCTTGGCAGGGAATAGACAACAACGATTTTATAATCCATTGGTTAATATGCGGTCACTTAACCCTTTTGGCAGCTCCTTTCCGTTCTCTCTATGGTTATTCAGCTCATACTCAGTCAAATAACAATCCCTTGTTTAAGTTCCAAGCCCGGGTTTTTAGGGGAATCGCAAATATATAAGCCATATATTAATGCCTTTTCTCTTGCGGTCAAAGAGGCCATTATGCGGCTAACTGCCCTGGCAACCTGCATCACTATACAGTACCACTGGCCCTGACTGAACAGGAAAAAGTTTGAGCAGAGTAGAGGTGGGACTCTAGAAACTCCACTGATTCAATTTGATTGTCCCTGTTAATTATAATTAGTCCCTTTGTGTTAAGCCCAAGGCTCAAATGACGATTTATTATACCAAAAAACCTTCAGTGATATTGCTGACTTTACCCAAAGAGTTAGAAGAAGAATACAGAGTTGGATTTTCATCAAGATGTACAAACACCATATTTTTGGAAAACTCCTTGAGCGTAACATTGCTTCCAATGACAGTCCCTCCATTGATGTGGCCACATTAGAGGGTGTGAATGCTGCAACGTCAGTGGAGGAGCTTACTCAAGCGTATCCTCATGTTGGCGCCAATATTGTCACTTTCAGAATAACAAGAAGCCTGTAGATGTGCATGTGTTAAGCTCCAACAGTTTAACTTATTCAGAGTGTACCTACTGTGATAACTTTATAGGAAATATTAAAGTTTGAACGATTATATACACTGGTGCTCCCAGAGATATAATATCCACTCAGCTAGTGACTAAGCTTCCGCTCAAGCCTGATGTGGACCATCAGGTAGTGTATGGGACCGCTAGAGCACAAAGTACTGTCTCAAAGGGTGCCTACAGCATGTTGCCTTTGAGGTTTGAGTCAATTGGTGCCTCTGCTCCAGCCATGGTTTTGCCTAATATTAGTTAAGACATGTTGATTGGGGCTGCACTCATGCGGCAATTTGGAGTGGTGGTTGAGATGGTGGAGCAAACTTTTGAGATTTTTGGGTAACAATTTCCCATCTATTTAACCTCCAGCGATATCCCAAAGAAACTACCCACTCTAGTCAAATATATCTTGTGTATAGTGATAGGGTAATTTCTGTTTGCTATTGGAAGATGAAGTAGAGGACCAGAGCTCTCCTAACCAGATTTATGGGTGTAATGGTATTCCACTAAGGGCTGCGACCACATTAAGTATACCTTATGGGTATCAGGTTATATTAGGGACAGAACTCAAAATAGACATCCCTGAAAGCCTTTATTGTGAAATCATGGGTCCCTACCAGAAATTATGGCTCAAACCTCATGTGGCTCCTGGACTACTGTCACTGGGGCATGGGTAAGTGAAGGTATTATTACCAAATATACATAAGGAGTCTATGGTAGTTCAAAAACACCAAGATGTGGCTTTTCTGCATTTGATTATGATTGATGAAGTTCATCATATACATGACTTCAGTTCATGGGAGGATCTAGTTTTATCTGAAGAAAAATCAGACAACGTAATGACCATGGTTCCACGTGAGACCCTGACTGGGCTGTTGGATGACCAGATAGATAGGTTGATGGCCCTGTTTAAAAATATCGAGATATTTGGCATCCAAAGACCACAATTTGGGATGTGCCCATGGGGTGGTGAATTGGTCAGACATGGTAGACCATCCTCTCATTCGATCCTAGCCTAATTGTTAATCCAAAGTGGCAGAAGAGGTTTGTATCCATGAAAGTAGATAAATTGATTGAATAGGGAATGTTAGAGCCATCAAAGAGCCATCGGGAGCCCCAATGTTGATTGTGAAAAAAAGGACAGCACTAATCGAGTAGTAATTGGCCGCTGGAAGTTTAATGATATCATAAAAATAGATTTGTATCTGCTCCCATGAAATGACGATGCTTTGGATTGGCTGGGTGGGGCCAACTATTTCTCAGCCATGGATTTAATATCAGGATAGTGGAAAATCAAGTTGCCAACAGAGGAATGTGAGAAATGCACTACTATGCTTTTGAAGGGGTTGTTCCAACCCACACGTCTGCCTCAAGGGTTATGAAATGCCCCAGCTACGTTCCAGTGGGAGTTTGACAACATCATGGATGAGCTGAAGATGTTCTGCGTTCTAGTCTACCTTTATAATATCAAAGGTTTCTCGCAGATGTTCACTGAGCATTCAGGCCAATTAGAGCAAGTGTTCCTCCATCTTGCCAAGGAAAAATTAAAAACCAAACCTCAAAAATGCCATTTTCTAAGAAGCAATTAGAATACCTTGGGTTTGTGGTATATAAAAGGGCTTAGCCTCAGCCAGCAAAGGTTAAAGCTATACAAAAGGTGACCCAGTCAGGAAACAATAGGGATATCCAGGTGTTTTTAGGGATGTTTATATAATACCATTGGTTCATCCCTAACTTTAGCTGTATTGGGGCTCCCCTCTTCGAGTTATTAAATAAGAACGCCACCTATGAATGGACTGAGCATTGTCAAAATGCTTTTTGATGTTTTACAAACTGCATTGGCTAGTGCTTCATTCTTACAATATCCTAATTTCAAAAAGGAATTTACTGTACAAATAGACGCATCTCTTTCTGCCGTAGGGGAAATATTATCCCAGAAGGATGATGGTGTGGAGCACTCCATTGTGTATAGTTTTGGAGCTTGAACTGCCACAAAAGGAATTATACCATGACCAAGTGGGAGTGCCTTGCTTTAATTTCTTCATATAAGAAGTTTCAAATCTACCTACATGGAGTAAAAAACAAGGCTGTGATGGATCAAGAGTCATTGCTTTGTTTACAGAACCTCCATAAGCCTAAATGGCGTCTTGCTATATGAGACCTAAAGCTGCATTCTTATAATTTAGAAATACTTCATCATGCTGGCGCTAAGCACCAAAAAATGCTGACTGCTTATTTCAGCTGCCAACAATTGCGTAACAGCAGATTTGGGCGACTTATTATATGAGAAAATGGTCAGTGGTTGATATACAGACAATCTTCACAAGTTATTTGGGCGCTAGATGGAATGATAGCCAATATGATCTGGAAAGGTAGGGAGTTATATAAGCGGATCAGTAACAATACGCTGAGTTTCTCAAAACCCTCCGCTTGACTAGACATTATTTTGAGTGCGCACAAGGCGTGGGTCATGGAGGAGTATGAAATATGTTTGAATTCCTACGGCCTTGATACTATTGGGAAAGCATGAATTTTGATGTGATAGTAACCATTTACTGCTGTCACCAGTGCCAAGTGGGAAGGCCATTCTACTAAAAGACCTCTTATCAGCTGGTAAAACCTCATTTTGCTTGGCACAAAGTATCCATTGATTTCATTGGGCTCTTTCCAACAGAAGCAAACTGGTCTAAGTATATATTTGTGGCAATTGATCATTTGACCAGGTGGGTTGAGGCATGGGTAATATGAGATCTAGGGGAAGTTACTGCGGCTAAGTTTGTAATGGAATGTCTAATTCAGCATCACAGATGCCCTCAGTTTATCCTTACTGACAACGTAACTAATTTTAACACACATCCTACCAAGCTCAATGTAATGATGGCCATCCACGGGGTTCTAACAACCCCATATCACCCCAAATCCAATGGAATGGTCAAACGGGTTAATGGGACCCTGGTGAACATACTATGGAAATTGGTAAAAGATAGACCCTCCAATTGGAAAAATCTCCTTTCTGCCTCTGTGTTCGCCTACAAAATTAGCTAACATTTGCAACAGGGAAGAGTTTTTCCAATTAGTATATGGACAGCACCTCGTACTACCTGCTCTAATCTATACCTGTGTGGAAGATACTGGTAGGATGGATCCTCAACGCTACTTGACCAACTTAAGGAATACGTTGATTAAATTACATACTGAAGCGTAATCATTCAGCTAAGCCAAGAAAATTAAAAACCAGGCTGCCAATCAGATAAGGCGTAGCAGGTTAACGCAATTCAAGGATGATAATAGGTTTCTATTCCATGATCAGCATGGGTTTAGGTGAAAGCATAAGCTAGCTGTTGTCTGGATCGGCTCTTTTTAGATATTAGAAAAACAGGTGTTGATGCCTATACTATCAAGGACCCTGAGAGTGGACAGATTAATAACTGAGTATACAAGATGTTTTTTTAAATTTATTGCGGGTAAGGCCGACCATGGGACGGACACTTCCGAATATGACTCAGACGAGACAAAACTTAGTACCAGGGGAGGCACCCCAGAGAAGCGATGCTATCTCTTGTTGCCAGCGGGAACGCCACTTATGGGAAGGGGGAGGGAACGTGTGTAGGGGGCGTAGCCACTATTGAGCACGTGTGGAGGAAGGGGTCTGATTTGATGAACCAGACTGGGAACCAGGAGGAGACCAGCTGTCAGCGACGTGGTGGGAGATATCCAAACATCCACGCTTGAAGTGATCCACCAAATGAGACCGGAATCTGTGGACAGCTTCAGGGAGGGTGGGGATGGATCCGGCGATGGCATCCAAGACAATCGTGTGGATAGTCCACATGGCGATTGCAACCAGCAGAGCACGAAGGGAGGGCGGGAGGGGGAGGCCATTGATGAAGCAAACTTATCTCTTGACAGACTGAAGGGATGTGTTTGATCCTGGCCTAGCAGACGTTGGACTTCGCGCCATATTACTTTAGAGGTGGGGCACTTCTCCAGGCGGTGAAACAGCGTTCCATACTGGCCACACACGACACAGGATGAGTGTAAAGCATTAGAGCGCTCAGCTGTACGATACACCCGCCTCAGGCAGCGCCACACATGGGAGCGGACTTGAGGCTGCAACAGAGGATGGTGTGCGTATTTCCAGATAGTCTTTTGGGTCTCAGTGGAATAAGGGATGTCCATCATGTCCAGGTAGTCCACCCTGGATAGGACTTGGGGTCGAATGGGGATCACGCCATCATGGATGGGTAGCCCCTGTACCTCTTGTGTGAACTGAGGAGAGGGGCGGCCTCTTTGGGTTGTATGTCCACTAATACGAATTCTCCACTCTGCGCTTCTCATGGAGAGTAGGATTCGTTTGTAGTGGGTTTTGGTCCCGTGAGGACCTGTGGCTGATGTGTGTGATGCGAGGTATTTCATCAGGGAGTGGGGGTTTGATGGATTGTTGAGGCCCAAGGCTCGGGAGAAGTTGGAGCGGGCTGCGCGGGACCAGTGTTGGGATGGGAGTGTAGGAGCAGTGACGGCCGCAATCCAGGTGCCCAGGATCTTGGCGGCATGGGCTTTGAAGTCAAGTAGGCCCATGCCACCATGATGATGAGGGCCAAACATGACCTCTAGCCGTACTGGTGGAGGGTGGCCTGACCAAAGCCAACCTTGTAGCAAAGCATACAGGGATTTGAAGAAGCTTGGGGAGAAGGGGATGGCGTGGGCTCCGAACCAGACTTTGGATAGGAGCATAGAGTTGGCAAGAACAACCCTGCCAGTGAGGGTAGTAGGGTGGGCTCTGAGAGAGGCGATTCGCTTCGTCACGTTGTCCAGTATATGGCACTCCATTACTGCTGACGCGTATCCACCTGCCTCCAACCAAACGCCCAGATGGCGTTCCGGTCCTATGGTAAGTCGTGGCACAAAGGGGAGCACCAGTGGAGCGGTGTGTTTTGAGTTAGTAAGGTGTGGACGTAGGCGAGCAGATGGGCCGGGTTGGGAACTACTTGCTGGGGCTCAGCAGTTCTGAAACTGACCAAGGAGGATGATTTCGGTTTTGGAGGCGCTCAGTGCCGCGTTGCTTACCCGGGAATATTCCTGGATGAGGGCTTCAAGCGCGCGTGCATCTTTGTTATTAGACACCCCCACCACGCAATCATCTGCAAATGCCATCATCTTGACTGGGGTTTGGCCTGGCACATGGACCCCAGTGAGTTGGGCATTCACATTTCGCAGTAGTGGGTCAAGGCTGAAGTTGTATAAGAGTGGGCTCAGGGGGTCCCCTTGTCGCAGGCCCCTTTGAGGATGGACTACTTCCGTTAGGAAACCTGGGCCGCGCACTGCCATTGTTGCAGATTCCGTGAGCAGCATCACCCAGTTAATGAAGCGGGGAGGTAGGCGGAATTGTTGGAGGCAGGCCCTAAGGTATTACCAGTTTACTCTATCATAGGCCTTTTGTTGGTCCAAGAATACAAGTGCCCCAGAGGCTGTGGACTGACACACATTAGCCACAGAGTGCACGTTATCCCAAATCAACCTTCTGGGGATGAAACCAAATTGTTCTAGAGAGATGGTGGCAGATGCTACAGTCCCTAAACGGTTAGCCATGATTTTTGTTAAAATTTTGGTGTCTGTGTTTGTTAGAGAAATGGGGCGCCAGTTGGCTAAGTCTAGCCTATCCCCTTTCTTGAAGAGTGATACTGTAAAGGCCTCATGTCCTCCTGGTAGGAGGCGCGTTTCCAACAGGCTTTGGTTGAGTGAGGCTAGCAGCAATGGGGATATATATTTAAAATATTTTTTGTAGAACTCATATGGAATGCCATCTGGGCTTGAGCATTTTCAGTTTGGTGCACCGCGAATGGTAGTTTATAATTCGTTTGGAGTAATTAAATTCATTATTTCCGGGTATCAGAAAATGGTGCGGATATGAGCTCTGTCAAGAAATTCCGCCATTTTGGCCAGCTGAATTGGTTCAGCTCAGTATAACTCAGAGTAATATCTTAGCGTTTTGATTGCCACTTTGGCCGGTGTGTCCACAATAGAATTATCTGATCTTTGCACCTGTGTGCAGGCCACACTCTGACGTGGTGCAAATTTTTTTGAAGAAGTATGCGGTGCACTTGTCGCCTTTAGTGATGCGTGTGGCCCTGTATTGGACACAAACCCGATGTTTGTGTTGCCTTTCAAGTGCGTTGAGGTGGGTTGCTGCCTCCACCCACTTCTGGCCCCATGCAGGGCTATATCCTGAGGCTAGAATGTTGGACTCCAAGTGGGCCAATTCCGCCAGTGCACGCAATATAACTGCCAATGTGGCTCATGAGCGTCTGGATGAGAGATGGCAATAGTGGCGGATGATGTCTTCTTTGAAAGTTGCCCATTTGGAAATGGGGTCCGCGCAAAATGGTGCAACAAATAATTTTGCCAAAGTTGCCTCTTCCACCCACATGGAAAATCCTGGCGACGCAAGCTCTGGGGGGCAGATTTTGTACCAATGTGGGGCCTTTGCAACTGTGACGGGTAAGTGGTATGTTATCGAGACCAGTTGGTGGTTGGAGAATTCCATTTGCGTTGTTTTGAAGTGGGAGATGTGGGGTTGGAATTTCGCCAGCGCTAGAATAAGGTCAATGCGGGTCATGGACCTTAATTGGCCGTTGTGGATGTGGGGACATGTCATGTTTTTGAGCAGTGGGGTATGACACCGCAGTGCATCCATTAACCCAAGGGTGGCTTTTAGAACGCGTAGTTCTACGTGACCCTGTGGGGCGTGGGGTGAGGGCGGCCACCGGTCCGTTGGTGAGGTTAGCCAACAGTTCATGTCACCAATTAGGAAAGAATTGGGGGGTAGCGGGAGGGAACTGACCGATGAGAAAAATTCCCGACGCTCTTGTGCACCATTTGGGGCGTAAATATTGACGATTGTGTGTGCAACATCGGCCCATGAGAAGGTGACAACGAGCACTTGGTCATTTAGGAATGTATCTGAAGATATAAATTTGGAAAATTGTTTTTCTGAATTAGCACCCCACAGTGCTTCGACCAAAAGGATAGGGATGGTAGGAGCATTGTTTTCCAGGCTTCCTCGAAACCTCATGGACAGTGGGTTTCCTGGATGGCCAGGATATCCACGGGTAAATTATTTTGTAAAAAACTCAGTTTCCTAGCCCGGGACAGGGAGGCCTTTAGTCCGGCAATATTCAGCGTCCCTAGAGTGAAGGTTTCCCCCATCACACCTTAGGTGCGAGGGGTGGGCCCCCTGGCCCACCAGCCTCTTCCAGGTCCCCACGGGCTTTCACAGCAGCGCGGGTATCAGCAGCAACGCTATCAGGGTTTTTGTTAATTTTTGCAGAAAGAGTCGCGTTGGCTTTGGCCTTCACTTTTTGTTTTCCTGACATTGGACAAATTTTTGTGGTGCGGATAAGTTCGGTGCACCATTGAGTGGGGCAAAATTTTTTTTTCGGTTGGGATAGGTCCCAAGTCGGTTTCAACTGGGGCTTGGGTGCAGCAATTGGGTGAGATCAAATCTCCCATCGGATCCTCAGATTGAGTGGCCATTCGGCATGAGCCTCCCAATCTGATTGGGTGATGGATTCCCAAGTTGCTTCTGCCGCGAAGGTCTCCATGTCCTCCTGGCATTATGAGTGTGGGATGGTGGTGGTGACCTTGGCCGCGGTCCTATGGGCCTGCTTGGCCTTCTTCTGCTCCTGCGGGGAGATGGGCTTTACCAATAGGTAGCAGCCTTGTGCTCCCCACGGGAAAGCCTCTTTGGTGCTTGCGGTTGGTTCATAGTGTGCCTCTCCACTGGCCATGGCCGCCGAGGGGTGCTCTTGGAATGTAACACCCTCTTTGATGGGGCATGCATGTGCCTTATGGCCGAACGCATCACAGTGGGTGCAAATGGGGGGCGCGCTGTCCACGGTTACCTGGAATGGGTGGGTGGTGTGCCCTGCGATGTCAATAAAGGTGGAGTGCGGGATCTGGGTTAGGTCCTTCGCGATCTCCTCAGTTGGGGTCAGAACTGTGATGGCTTTGCCAGTGCACAGGTGTGGCATCAGCGTGAAACGTTGCATTTCAAAAGATTGTATTTCGCCATATATGGCAAGACCATCTTTCAGGTGTTGCTCCAAGATGTCACGTTTTACCGTAGTAGGCAAAAAGTCAAACGTGAAAAACTGGTTTGATTTTGTCCATCTGGTGCATTTAGTTTCGATGACCCATTGCCCTTCGGGGAGGTCGACCACTACACGCACCGCTGCAGCCTCGTCTGCTGCTATTTTGCTTTTGAAACCTAGGTCCAGCCAACCGCGTGACATGGAGTGAGGTGCAACGTACACCGCGGTTGGGAAAATTTTGTGTACATCTTCACAAAATTTTTCCCACAGGGCCGTTTTTGGATGTCCAGATACACATGGACTCCGAATTCCACGGAAAAAGTGGCTGGGAATGTGGCGTATTGATATACTGGTTGCATCGTGCTTGCCATGCGAGTATCTCTGGGGAAATTGTGACCGCCAGTTTTTTTAGATTTTTTTCTATTCCGCCAGATTCTCCGAGGCATTTTTGAACGTTAGAGGCCGCGGGCCTTCCGCCTGCTCCTCTTGCCTTGCTTGCCTAACTGCTCCCAGACATGGGCGCAGACTAATCCCCTCTATGAGATTATCAAACTAGATTTAGTCTTGAATTGAATGGGTTGCAAAAGTGTTTGCAACGAGAAAGAAAAGTTTATACAAGATGTTTTTTTGAGTGTATAAACAACAATAGAGCTTACCCATAAAAAAAACAAATTAAATCATCATATGGGTATATAAGATAGTTTATTTGATCATTGCTTAAATTATTCTATTAAGCTGTTTGTATATTCCAGCCCTTTGTCTTTTCTTACATTGAGCTTGTGCCTTCTGGTGGGACCCAAATTTCCTCTTTCGCCACTTAGGAGGTTGCACGGATTTGCTGGACCTCTCAGGTTAGTGGTGGGGGAGGAGGCTGCCATGCTGGGGGTGAGGGAGTAGGTATCCACTTCAGAGCTGTTGTGCCAGCAAATGAAGGGGTGGATAGGGTGGCGGATCTGGAGCAGGAGGATGGACTGGGGACCCATGGTAACAGGCTAGGTAGTGATAGTTCGGTCAGCTGATCGAGATGAACCTGCTCTTGCCCCACTAGGAGCAAAGGCTGCAACCACATGCGCTGATGGTCTCAGGAGATCAATTAGTACGCAAAAAGAGGGGGCTAAAGTTGTAGGGCTGGCGCACAAGAAGGTAAGTCTCAGCTCTGGGTAAAAGGCCATGGCCAGCGCCAGGATTTCCACCAGGAAGTCCTCCATGCTAGGATATGCAGCCAGAAAAGGAGAATCCATTGTAAAAGCTGCTCTCTGGGCCCACTCATGGGCCACCTGGTGCTGCTCCATCCCCAACCCTAACTTGCCCGTGGGATGAAAAAAGATCAGGTTGCTTAGGAGCGCCACGATGGGGAGGTATTGTGATGTGTCATTGGCGCTAAGGGCGTCAAATGCTGCAGTGACCCTAGATCAAAAGCAATTCAGCCAGTTATTTTGTTTGTTCTCCCCTAGGGACTGCAAGTGGGTAGGAGCGTGGGGAAAGGACCACAACCATTATAGCTATCACTCATTGCATGAAGCACAACATCTGTTGGATTGACAATGCTTCAGGGTGAGGCTCAGCGGGAGGTGGGAGCGCTAGACAGCTGAAGCATACGCCAGAACTGGGCCGCCTCATTAAATGAAGGTCCTTGGCTCCACTCCCCTCCTCAGAATAACTGGGTCATAGTATTCCTGAAGGGGGCGCACAACGAAGACAAATGGCCGTTAACTTTAGGAAGGAGATCCTCCTGGGCCTGAAGGGTCACAGCATCCACTTTTGCCCCTTCTTCAACAGCTGGAGTAAGGGGGAACTATGGGAGTGTGATGTGGCTCAGGGTTGGGCAGATCTTCTTTGAGCCATTTATGAAAAAAGGTAGAAGGCTTGAGCTTGTGGTCTTGTCACATGGTGGGGTATATTGGGGTGATAGAATAATGGCGTACAGCTTATTGTCCACTCAAGATGGGGGTAATTTCAAGAAGTCTATATGACTGGACGATAAGCCAGAATATCCACCATAGGATCATTGGTTAAATAACATGATTAAGCAAACTTAAGTATCATTGAGTAATCCAAATTTACAATGGGTGAAGTTGACCTC
The DNA here is from genome assembly GCA_022478985.1 of Massospora cicadina. Taxonomy (NCBI): domain Eukaryota; kingdom Fungi; phylum Entomophthoromycota; class Entomophthoromycetes; order Entomophthorales; family Entomophthoraceae; genus Massospora; species Massospora cicadina. The sequence continues at coordinate 119,907 of JAKSZP010004018.1, forward strand.
ATAGGATAATAGTAATTCCACCAAAGAAATAATGATAAAGCGATTAGGGGATGTTGATGAATAACAAATAATTAGTAAATTGCCTTGAACTAGGCAATCGTTAATTTAATAAATGTAGAATCTACCAGACCAAATAGAATATGATGGGAAAATAGTTTAAGCAAAAGGGTTGGTATTGACCAAAGTCGCTAACATATAAGTGAGATGAGAAGGTCGAAAGAGGAAGGATTGTTAATAGGAAGATAAAAAGAGTTTGCATAAGAGCTGCATAATATATAATTTAATAAATAAATTGTTTTGCAGAAGCAATTGCTTCATATTTTATTATAACTATTAAGCTATATTAATACTGGTATTCTCTATATCATCCATCCATTTTTCAGTGGGATTGACCTTGTGAGACCCCTTTGGTGTATCTCCAACATCTCCATATTAAATAATAAATTGTAAATTCATTATTTGCTTAATTCTTAACTAAGAAATATGGCGGTTTGACCTATTGGAGCTTTCAAAACTCACCTCGCCTCAATAGAACCGCTGATGGAGGGTTAATCATACGCAAGACAAACCTGTGGGGTGAAGATGTAGTATATTATAGTCTATCAGATGGTAGGTTTTCTGAATGACTTGTCTGATTCTCCACATGGTCAGCAAAACCTAACTACCCAAACAAGAGATATTCTAAGAAGTATTTACAAAGTACTAACCCAATTTTAGGGGTTCCACTTAGAATCAGCCAGGGTGTTTGGCCAATATTATCAATATTATCACCCAAAACACTCTTCTCACATTATTGAAATATAATTGTCTGACATTACCCCCTTTAAAAGTTTTATGGAGAGAATAAAGGTGCAAGAACTGGCCATAGACTCGGTATACATAACTTCAGTAGCAAGGGACTTAATGGTGTACTTATCCCCTCGCTTATAAGTGACTCTAAAAGTGCCTTCCCAAATAGACAAAACATCACTTCTTTAAGTGCTACAATTGTGGTAATAAACCCCAAGCTTAACATTTAAAATTATTTGAGGGGCCCTTATGTTCATTTGTAGTTACCCCTACTTTGGAGACTATTTTAGCTAGGTTAGTCATGGCCTTGGACTGCAGAGGGATGATATGTTGTGCTAATCTTTTTGGGCTTTTCAGGATCATCTGCTTACCACAAAAGACGTCTTTTACTAGAAGGGCTGGTACTCCTGGTTTTTGACCATATAATATGAGGAAGGAGACATTTTAAGGATTCGATGGTAGCTGATATGGTAGGCCATGAGGACATGGTAAGAATTGATCAAAGTGTAGTTAATCTGAGATGGCCATCTCCATTATATGGAAACCAGGGTTCCATTTGCTATTTCCACAGTACCATTCGTGGAAGAATTGTAAGGGGCTGAGAAAAGCTGCTGCATCCCCATGGAAGTAGCTAAAAGCTTTACCACCCGAGAGGTGAAATTCTTCCTATTGTCACAAAGCAGGATCTGATGACAACAATGTCATGTGAGGATATGTTGATGGAGTAAGGTTGCAGTATCTTTGGCGGTCTGTGCAGGAAGTGCAATCGCTTCAAGCCACTTTATGAAAAATCAATACCTACTTAATATATCGATTTCCCCAATAGTCTAGGGTAGAGGGCCAATCACATCAAGAATTATTGTGTGGAAAGGATGTTGAGGGGTGGTGAGTTGATATTGATACTTTTCTTGAAGCTGAACTCTTTTTACAAGTCAGGCAGGCATCCAGGACTTCAGTTAAGGTTTACATAATTCCATCCCAGTAGTATCGCTCTTTAATCCACTCATAAGTTTTTCTTAAACAGCCATACCCCAGGATAATGTGAGAGTCCATGATCACCAGAACTCGCGCTGATGGCCAGAGTTAGGGCAACCAGTTTACCGATAATTGTTGTATAGCTTCCCACTTTCCACCTTATTATTTTAGGAATGCTGAGCTAGCATCTTCTGTACAGGTTCGTCCTCATCAGCCCATGCATCAAGAGTTGAAGAGAGGTCGTGCAGCCTCTCAGCTTCACTATTGTCTAAGTGAAGGAAAGGCAACCTCACCAACCCATCAACGTTCATATGGCGAGCTCCGCCCAATGCTCATTTGTCATGTCATAATGCTGGAGCTTCAAAGCCCAGAGAGTCAACCGTCCTGTGAAGTCCTTCATATTCTGCAACCACTTTAAGGATGCATGGTTGGTAACCACTTTGAAGAATGTACCATATAAAAAAGGAAGTAGTTTTTTTCACAGCGAGCAGGACAACACAGCACTCCTTCTCAGTTACGCTATAGATGCGTTCAGTTTTTATAGCATTTCGCCTAAGTAGGACATGGGATGATCTACCCCATGCTCAACCAGTTGAGCCAAGATAACTCCAACAGCATAATAGGAGGCATCTGTGAACCTATGAAGGGCTTGTCATAGTCATGGTGGCGGAGGATTGCCTTATTTACAATAGCTTCTTTAAGGTCTCAAAAGCGGCCTTTAGTTCAGCATCTCAATAATAAAAAAAGTAGTGCTCATAGCCAATAGGCGGACGAGGGGCTCTATGAGCTGGGCGACAAGGTGATGAACTGATGGTAAAACCCCAACATGCCCAGAAATACCTGATTATCCCACAGAATCTTAAAGTATTTTTGCTATGGCTTAACTCTTATCCTGTAGGGGTTGAATCTCTTACTAAGGAATATAATGGCCAAGGAAGTTTAATTTCCCCTGGAAAAAGGTGCATTCATAGGGTTTTAATCTGATATTGGACTCTCATAGGCGCTGAAAAACCTCTATAAGATGAGTGATATATTCAGTAAAATTTCATGGCGAACACTGTGATGACATCGAGAAAAATGATGATATAATTAAAATTCAGGTCCTGCAGGATATGGTCATTGTTCATTGTAAAGTTGTGGGGCGTTGCACTGCCCTTGAGGTAGATGGGTTGTTTGGAAGAAACCCTCACTGTAAATAAGAGCGCATTCACTTTTTCTGGGGAGAAAGGTCCATTTGCTAATAGCCACTATCTAAGTCCATAGTGGAAAAGAAGTTAGAGCTGGAGAGTTGGTTTAGAGCATCATCAAAGCGGGGGATAGGATAGCTATCCTTTTTTGTGAGGTTCTTCAAATTTGTGGCAGTCCATAGTTAACTAATGTCCTCTATTTTTCTTTTTGATTAACAGAAGTGGAGACGAAAAAGGACTTTGAGAGGGCCAGCAACCCAGCATTCAGCAATTGTTTCAGCTCTGTTTGCAAAACTAGCTCTTCCACTTCTAACTTGCAATAGGGTTTGGATTTAATAATACAAGCATTTCAATTGCCGATGATATGAGTTTAACCCATCTTATGCCTATATTCAGTTCAGATTTGGAGAAGATGTCTCTATAGGAATCCAAAAAACTATGAACTTTATCAAGATCTGTAGGGGTTAGATCATCAGAGATATGAACAGTAGAGGGTACATAACGATTGATCATCAGTTAGTCCCATATCCGCCATAGACCTGATACAGTGAACCTGTTGGACGTCCTCAATGAAAATTAGTTGCCTTTTCCGATCTCCTGATGCTTCTTGATGATCATGTCCTTATTGGTAAAATTTCACAGCAAGAGATTAATTGGTCACTGATAGGCTGGGTCTAGCACGCCTGGAAATCCTCTGGGATGAAGGGGCTAACTCAGTTCAAGGCTGATTAGATGCAATAAACATTTGGGTGGGATTTGTAAGGTAATCTTAGTGTAAACTACCCTTTATTCATCCTCCCTAATTAAAGCCTCTTCAGAAGCATAGAAAGGGATTCCTTCTAGAGCATCCATTGATGGAGGCAACATCTTGGTGTTGCATACTTTCGTCGTTTAGTGTAGGGATAAGGTGGAGGAGGAATACTCAATGATGCAGGCGTATTTCTTTTTATAAAGTCATTGTTGGCCAGAATCAAGGGAACTTCATATTTAAGCAGGGAGAGATAGCCCTGCTTCAAGTTAATGATACCTTCATACTCGAGCATAAACAGTGTACTAATGAGTAGATCATAGGTATTATTAGCCAAGCACCACAAGTGCCAACAAAATGAGCTTCCTAAAGTGGATGGGCAAAGAAGAGTAGGCAAGTAGCACAAGTGCTGGAGGGAGCTGTAGTACCAAGATCTTTGGTGTAGTCGAGGTCAAAGGATAGCTTTATCTTTTTCATGAGTTTAATTGACACAAATTAACGGGGATCCAGTGTCAAGGATAGCTGTGACCATACACTGTTGGCAACGACCTCCACTTTTGTTAAAGTTTCACCCAAGTTGGGGGAAAGTGCCAGGACCACCTTAAGCCAGAAAGTGAAGCTAGTCTTTTAGCAGTTTCAGGGTACTTTTTCTGGATAGGCTGCAGTATGAACATACTGGGTGGATCGGATTAGCATAGCAATGAGCTGGTCAACATCACTGGAAGTGTTAATAACTTCAAACCTCTTTACACTTGATGGAGATATGTTAAGTGGGGTATACTAGATGTGTCCAACCTTTCAGGGTTCAACCTGTCAGGTACCTCCACTTCTATAGGACTCCTAAGACATAATAACCGCCATCTTCATAAACCTCTATAGATTCAGCATCAGAGGGATTAACAATGCACATCAGGCAGCCCATAGGAGGTAAGGTAGGTTCAGGGCTTCCCTTATTGTCAGATAGGCCCTGGGGTTTTCATCCACCTCTTTACCCTTACTTGGAGGCGATGGGATCTTAATTGCTCTGATTTTAACCTTTGCAGAAGCAGGTTTAGTATGCCTCATGGCCTTAGGTTTTTAATGAGGGCCACCCAGAGGAGAGGATGAAGAGGGTAGAGAAAGTGGCTTGACGGGACGTGACAATTGATCCACCCTAAGGGACTGCTCTGAAGAAGGAGGAGGGAAGTCAAAGGGATAACTGCTTTCACTAACTGTCTTTTTTGAGCTGAAGACGGAGGGGAGCACTGATCTGTCACTGCATTATCTTCTGGCTATTATCACAGGATTGAGAAGCATTTTGTAGCGCCAACTCCACTAGAGCAGGTTTAAAAGGGAGACAGCTGTAAAAAGGGCTATAGGGGTCATAATAGATGCTTATCTTAGAGCTCCTTGAGTAGGATCAATTTCATTGTCAGCTACCGCTAGCAAGGACTCCTTGATATCACGTACCTTTTTGAATAAGCACTTAACTGAAGTGATATGAATTGCCAAGAAGGGATGGGAAGCTAATTCGGGCAAGTATCTGCAACGGCATCATCCAGTGATAGCATTTTTGAAAGCATTAGAGGTTGAGCTTTACTATGGAATCGCCTAAAAAAAGAGGGAATCAATTATTCTTCTTGCAGACCTGTGTATATAAGGGCATTTTTTGCATTTGTAAACTCTGAGTAAAGCCAAATTCTTCAATAAGTGCTTGTTTAACCTCCGCCCAGGTGCTGAGGTTGGCCATGCTAGGGAACTCTTATCTCTTGAGCTATATGACTCAAGAAGGAAATGATACATTTGGTCTTTTGATGTCAGTTGCCCCTTCCATAGCAGATTCATAAACAAAAAGAAAGGAGGTAATACTGCCCTAAAAGGTGTGAACTTTTTTCTGAGAGAAAATTTGCAAATAATAGGTGTGGGTCCTTAAGGGTCTTGTGATGAGTGCTGCTCAAGCCTTTTGAAGTGAGGCAAAGTACAGAATAGTTGTTGCTGTAAAGCAGCTAGCCCTGGTTTCAATACAGTTACCATGTTAAAACAGGAGATTTGTGGTATAAATAACCCGCTGTAGTGAGCATCAATTGTTGAAATTCAGGGGTTTTGCATGCTCGCTGGTGCTTTGCACCCTGAATTTCAACAAAATGTGCAAGAGCAATTCAATCTCTAACTTAGTTTGGGGAAGGCTGACCATGAGATAAACATTTCTAATATATAATAATAATAATCAAGTATTGATATTTGCTAGAGGCAACTTTTCTCTCTTGTTGAAATCACTTTTGCAACTTATTCAATTCAAGTCTGAATTTAGTTTGATAATCTCACAGAGGAGATTAGTCTGCGCCCATGTCAGGGAGCAGTTGGGCAAGTAAGGTAAGAGGCACAGGTGGTAGGCTTGCGACTTCCAACATTCAAAAACGCCCCAGAGAAACTGGCGGATTAGATAAAAATAATAAACTGGTGGTTACTATTTCCCCAGAAATCCTCGCTTGGCAGGCGCGATGTAACCAGTACATCAACACGCCACACTCTCAACCACCTTCATCAGTGGAATATGGAGTCCCGGTGTTCCTGGATATTCAACAAACAGCGTTGCAGGAAAAATTTTGTGGGGATGTGCACACTCATTTCCTGACCGCGGTGTATGTCGCACCTCATTACATGTCACACAGCTGGCTGGATCTCAGTTTCAAAAACAAGGAGGCAACAGATGAAGCTGCTGCAGTGCATGTAGTGATTGACCTCCCTGAAGGGCAGTGGTTTGTTGATACCAAGTGCATCAGATGGACAAAATCCAACCAAATTTTCCTCACGTTCGACTTTTTGCCCACCACAGTCAAGTGTGCCATTCTGGAGCAGCATATGAAGGCTGTTCTCACCGTATATGGTGAACGCAATCATTTGAGATGCAACGCTTTATGCTGATGCCACACCTGTGCACTGGCAAAGCCAAAGCAGTTCTAACCCCAACTGAGGAGATCGCAAATGACCTAACCTAGATCCCGCACTCCACTTTTATTAAATTGAAGGGCATACCACCCACCCTTTCTGGGTAACCATAGACAGCGCACCCCCCCATCTGTACCCACTGTGATGAGTTCGGCCATAAGGCACATGCATGCCCCATCAAGGAGGGCATCACATTCCAAGAGCACCCCTCAGCAGCCATGACCAACGGGGAGGCTCACTATGAACCAACCACCAGTGCCAAAGAGGCCTTTCCATGGGGAGCATAAGGCTGCTACTCATTAGTAAAGCCTGTCTCCCCTCAAGAGCAAAAGAAGGCCAAACAGGCCCGCAGAGCCACAGCCAAGGAAGCAGCCAAGGTCGCCTCCACTATCCCGCTCTCCCAACACCAGGAGGACATTGAAACCTTCAGAGAGGAAGCATCTCAGGAATACCTTAACCAATCAGATTGGGAAGCCCAAGCCAATTGGGCCAACCAATCTGAGGATCCAATGGGTGACTCAATCTCACTTAAACTTTGCAACCAAGCCCCAATTGGAACCAATTTGGTCTCCAACCTACCTAAAATTTTTTTTGACCCAAATGTTGGTGCACTGAACTTGTCTGCACTGCAAAAAATTTGTTCAATAGTGGGGAAACCAAAAGCGAAGGCAAAAGCCAATGCAAACCTGTCTGCTAAAATTAACAAATCTTCTGATAGCATTGCTGCAAACACCTGTGCCACCGTGAAGGCCCGTGGGGATCCAGAGGAGGCTGGTGGGCCCAGGTGCCAACCCCCTTGCACCTAAGTTGCGATGGGGAAACCTTCACTTTAGGGATGTTGAATATCGCCAGACTCAAGGCCTCGCCATCCCAGGCTAGGAAACTGAGTTTTTTTACAAAAAATTTACCCATGGACATCCTGGCCATCTAGGAGTCCCACTGACCGTGAGGTTCTGAGAACACTTGGAAAACCATGCTCCTCCCTTCCCTATCCTTCTGGTCTGAGCACTATGGGGTGCTTGTTCAGAAAAACAATTTTTTTAAACTTTTTATCATCTGAATCCTTCCTCGATGGCCAAGTCCTCATTGTAACATTTTTGTGGGCTGACGTGGCCACGCTATCATCAACATTTATGCCCCAACCTGTGAATGAGAGCGTCAGGAATTTTTCTCATTGGTCAAATCCCTTCTGTTACCCCCTGACCCTTTCATAGTTGGCAACATGAACTGTTGGTTAAACACATCCATGGACCGTTGGCCTTCCTCATCCCACGCCCCAGGGCCACGTAGAACTTCGCGTTCTAAAAGCCACCCTTGGGTTATTAGATGCGCTGCCACAGCAAGCTCCGCTGCTCAAGAACATGATGCGCCCCCACATCCACAATGGCCAATTAAGGTCCATGTCCCACATCAACCTTATCTCGCCAGTGAAATTTTGATCCCATATTTCCCACTTCCACACATCAAAAATCAATTTCTCCGACCACCAGCTGGTCTCAATAACCTACCACTTACCCGTCACAGTGGCTAGGGCTCCACATTGGTGCAAACTCCACCCACCCAAACTCACGTCTCCAGGATTTTCCACACGGGTGGAATCAGCAACTTTGACAAAAGAGATTATTACACCATTTTGCGTGGACCCAATTTCCACATGGTCAGCCTTCAAAGCGGATACCATCTGCCACACTCGCCCTCTCTCCTCCCGATGCTCATGAGCTACATCAGCCATCATCTCGCGCGCTCTGGCAGAGTTAGCACACCTGGAGTCTAACATCTCAGATATGGGCTAAAGCCCTACTTGGGGCTGGAAGTGGGCAGAAGCAGCCGCCCACCTCAACGCGCTTGAAAGGCAACACAAACATTAGGTTTGTGTTCAGTACAGGGCCAAACGCATTACAGAGGGTGACAAGTGCACCGCATATTTTTTAAAAAAAATTTCACACCACGCCAGAGTGTGGCCTGCACACAGGTGCAAAGATTGGATGATTCCATTGCAGATATGCTGGCTGAAGCGGTGATTGAAATACAAAATTATTTACTCTGAGTTGTACAGATCTGATCCATTTCAGCTGGCCAAAATGGCGAAATTTCTTGATAGCACTCACATCTGCACCATTTCCTGATACCTGGAGTTATTGAATTTGATTACTCCAAATGAACTCTAGTCCGCCATCTGTGGTGCACCAAAATGGAAATGCCCAGGCCCTGATGGCATTCTGTATGAGTTCTATAAGAAGTAATTCATATATATATCCCCACTGCTTCTTGCCTCCCTTAACCAGAGCCTTCTGGAAACGCGCCTTCTAACAGGAGGGCAAGAGGCCTTCACCATCACACTCTTCAAGAAAGGGGATAAGCTAGACCTATCCAACTGGCACCCCATTTCTCTAACTAACACGGATACAAAAATTTTAACTAAAATCATGGCTAACCGTCTAGGGATTGTAGCCTCTGCCACCATCTCCCCAGAACAATTCGGTTTCATACCCAGAAGGTCGATTTGGGACAATGTGCACTCTGTGGCTAACGCATGCCAGTCCACAGCCTCTAGGGCACTTGTATTCTTGGACCAACAGAAGGCCTATGATAAAGTAAACTGGGAATACCTCAGGGCCTGCCTCCATCAATTCCGCTTACCCCTCGCTTCATCAACTGGGTAATGCTGCTCACGGAATCTGCAACAATGGCAGTGCGTGGCCCTGGCTTCCTAATGGAAGCTGTCCGCCCTCAAAGGGGCTTACGACAAGGGGACCCCCTTAGCCCACTCTTATATAACTTCAGCCTTGACCCACTACTTTGAAACGTGAATGCCCGCCTCACTGGGGTCCATGCACCAGGCCAAGCCCCAGTCAAGATGATGGCGTTTGCAGATGATTGTGTGGTCAGGGTGTCTAATAACCAAGATGCACGCGCGCTTGAAGCTCTCATCCAGGAGTATTCCCGGGTAAGTAATGCTGCACTGAATGCCTCCAAAACTGAAATCATTCTCCTTGGTCGGTATCAAACCTGCTGGGCCCCAGCGACCAGTGCCCAGCCCGGCCCATCTGCTCGCACACATGCTCGGCTTCTATGATCACCCCACATCGCCCCACTTGTGCTCCCCTTTGTGCCATGCCTTACCATAGGGCCTGTCCGCCATCTGGGCGTGTGGGTGGAGGCAGGCGGGTATGCCTCAGCAGTAATGAAAAAGTCATATTCTAGACAACGTGATGAAGCGCATCGCCTCCCTCAGAGCCCACCTTACTTCCCTTACTGGCAGGGTTGTTTTAGCAAAACTCTATGCTCCTCTCCAAAGTCTGGTTTGGAGCCCACGCCATCGCCTTCTCCGCAGGTTTTTTCAAATCTATGTATGCCCTTCTACAAGGATGGCTCTGGTCAGGCCGCCCACCGCCAGTGCGGCTTGAGACCATGTTTGGCCCTCGTCGTCATGGTGGCATGGGCCTGCTCCACTTTAAAGCCTATGCTGACAAGATCCTGGGCACCTGGATTGCGGCCATCACCGCCCCTATGCTACCCTCCCAACACTGGTCTTGCGCGGCCCGTTCTAACTTCTCCCACGCCCTGGGCCTTACCGATCTATTGAACCCTCACTTCTTGATGAAATATCTGGCTTCCCACCCATCGGCCACAGGTCCTCATGGTACTAAACCCCACTAAAAACGAATCCTCCTCTCCATGCGGAGCGCTGAGTGGAGAATTTGTATTAGCGGACACACAGCCCAGAGAGGCTGCCCCTCTCCTCAGTTCACACAAGAGGTACAGGGGCTACCCATCCAAGATGGCGTGATCCCCACATGACCCCATGTCCTATCCAGGGTGGACTACCTGGACATGATGGACATCCCTTACTCCATTGAGACTCAGAAGACTATCGAGAAATACGCACACCACCCTCTGTTGCAGCCTCATATCCGTTCCCATGTGTGGCGCTGCCTGAGGTGGGTGTACCATATGGCTGAGTGCTCCAATGCTTTACACTCATCATGCGTCATTTTGGGGCTAGTATGGAACGCTGTTCCACCGCCTGGAAAAGTGCCCTACCTCTAAAGAGATATGGCGTGAGGTGCAACGTCTGCTTTGCCAGGATCAGACACATCCCTTCAGTTTATCTCGGGATATGTTTGCTTTATCTATGGTCTCACCTCTCCCACCCTCCCTCCGTGCTCTGGTGGTCGCAATCGCCATGTGGACTATCCACACGATTTTATTGGATGCCATCACAGGCTCAACCCCACTCTCCCAGAAGCTGTCCACATATTCCGGTCTCATTTGGTGGACCACTTTCAAGCGTGGATGTTTGGGTACCTCCCACCGCGTTGCTGTCAGCTGGTCTCCTCCTGGTTCCCAGTTTGGTTCATCAACTCGGACCCCTTCCTCCACACATGTTCAATTGTGGTTACAGCCCCTTTACACGTTCCCTCCTCCTCCACATAGTGGCGTTCCCGCTGGCAACAAGAGATAGCATCGCTTCTCTGTGGTGCCTTTCCGTTAATAAGTTTTATTTTCTTTTGTTTTTACATTAGGAAGTGTCCATCCCCAGGTCAGCCTTCCACACAATAAATTAAATTAGATATACAATAGAAGCACCTAAGAGACGCTAATGCAGTCCAAAAAAGCCAGCGGTAATGTTAATTGAGGGAAGAGGAGTATTATGAGTAGAGGCTTGCACCACTATAGAGAATGTATGAAGAAAGGCGTCTGAAGTGATGAACAATATCAGGAACCAGGATGATCCAATTTCATTGACAGGATGGTAAGTATCAAAACAATTATGCTTGAAAGTGGTCCATAAGGTGCGACTAAAATCGGTGTAATGCTTCCTGGAGAGTGGGAATAGAACCTGAAATGTCATACAGGACAGCTGTATGTATAGTACACATAGCGATTGCCACCACTAAGGCTCAGAAGGAGGTTAATATAGTTGAATTTTAAGTTCAAGGTGAAGATTTACTTCAATAGGCTAATGGTCTGTGTTTGCTCCTGGAAAAAGAAACGCTGAACCTAACTCCATATCGCTTTTGAAGATGGGCACTATTTCAGGTGGTGGACCAACGTCAAATATTGGTCACACACAGCACATGAGTAGTGTGATTTTTTGGATCGCTCTGTGGTATGGTAGACCCGTTTCAAGCAGCGCCACACATGGGAACTTACTTGTGGCTGTAGAAGAGGGTGATGAGTGTATTTCCATATGTCTTCTGGGTTTCTAGGGAGTATGAGATGTCAAACATGTTCAGATTTTCCACTCTGGCCATGGTATAAAACCTCCTGGATACCAAACTGTTCAGAATGGCTTTCCCTTGAACTTCCTGTTTGAAATGAGGAGTAGGATGACCTTTCTGCGGGGTATAACCACTGATACTGATCCTCCATTATGCACTCCTCATATTAAGTAAAATTCTTTTAAAATGAGCAGTAGTCCCATGCGGGCCTGCTGCAGATGGTTTGTTGCCATATATGTGAGAATAGAGTTGATATTATTGGGGTTATGGAGGCCAAGGGCACGGGCAAAATTGGGTCATGCTGCGCATGACCAGTGTTAGTTTGGGAGTGAGGGGTTGGTTACTATAGCAATCCTTGTACCCAGTATACTGGATGCTTGGTTCACGTAGTTAAGTTGGTCCATTCCCCCGCTTTGGCGTGGACCATAGAGGACTTCCAGTTGCACAGGAGGAGATCATATTAACCAAATCCACCTTTGGAAGAGGGCATATAGCGAAGCAAAAAATATGGGTCAACGCAATGGTATGGGCTGCAAACATTACTTTTGACAGAAGCGTAATGTTGGCAAGCACTACTCTACCTATTTAGCTGGTTTGTTGTCCCCTTAATGACGTAATATGCTTTATTATATTAGCTATTATTTTGTGTTCCATCATAAATTGGCATATCCACCCGCCTCTATCCATACTCCCAGATGGCGCACTGGGCCCTCAGTGGGTCTGGATCTAAAAGGTAGAACGAGATGAGTTCTTTGTGGTGGTCGCATGGGTAATCTGTTGATAGACTAAACTACTGTGTCCCCCAGATTGATGGGCTCCGGGGACCAGTGTTTTCAGTATCTACTAAGAAGGATGATTTTGGTTTTAAATGTGTTGAGTTCTGCATTGCTAGCCTTGGAGTAAACCAGATTGTGGACTCTAGTATGTGAGAATTCTGGTTGCTGGACACCCCAATCACACAATCATCCGCAACTTAAGCACCTTAACTGGTGCTTGGCCTTGCACTTGTAAACCAGTAAGACATGCATTTACACTGTGGAGAAGTGGGTCAAGGATAAACTCTATAAAAGTGGGATAGAGGTTCACTTTCGGCGAAGGCCCCTTCTGAGGGTGCACCACATCAGTGAGGAAACCTGATCCTCATACTGCCATTGTAGCTGATTCAGTAAGCATCATTGCTAACTGATGAGCCATGGGGAGGTGGAACTGATGAAGGCAGGCCCTGAGGTATTCCCAGTTTGCCCTATCTTATACTTTCTTTAGTCCAAAAACACAAGCGTCCTAGTGGCTGTAGATTGACATACATTAGCCACATTATACATATTGTCCCAAATTAACTTTTGCGAATAAAGCCAAATTGCTTTGGAATATCGCCTCAGATGAAATGACCTCTAATTGGCTAGTTATATTTTGTTAATATTATAGTACCAGTGTTATTGAGGGAAATAGGGCGCCAGTTTGCCAAGTCGGGTTTATCTCCTTTCTTGAACAATGTTACCATATAATCCACTTATCCCCCTACTAGGAGACATGTATCAAAGAGACATTTGTTCATTGTGGTTATCATTTGGGGGATAGATAGTTGAAATATTTCTTATAGAACTTGTAAAGAACTTCATCTGGACCTAGGCTTTTATGTGTGGTGCACTGTGAACAGCGTACCAGAGTTCATCTGGAGTTATTAAACTCATAAGTTTCAGGTAGTGGAAAATGGTGCAAATGTGTGTGCTAATGAGATTTTCATCTATTTCATTTTAATCAACTGGATCAGCCCTGTATAACTCAAAGTAATAATTTTGGACTTTGATCAATACTACTGCTGGCATTTATGCGATGGATTTGTCCAAATGCCTTACTTGTGTGCAGGAAAAGTTTTGGCGCAGGGCGGAAAATTAGCGAAAAAATACATGGGCCATTTTTTGCACGCAGTAATATTTTTTGCTTTAAAATGTACACAAACGCGATGTTTGTGTTTTTGGATCAGCATGTTAAGCTGAACCAAACGTCAGCCCATTTGTAACCCCAAGTAAGGATGTACCCTGTCCTTGGAACATTATTCTCCAAGTGGTCCATCTTAGTGAAGGCGTGTTTGCTTACTGCTGATGTAGACCAAGATTGATGTGATGAAATATGGTATGCTTGAGGAAATTGTGGTGTTTTTTGAATTTTGACCAGGTTGATGGGGGATACTCATGGAAAGGTGTTTTGCTCCTGTGTTGATGTAGCGGTGTCCATCCAACTTGAGAATGGAGTTATCTTGAGAACGGCTAGGCGAAGTTTACTCCATTTAGGTGCCTGTTGCACCAGACTCGACAAAATAAATGCCACTGAGACCATCCTATGTCCAGAAAATCTATCTTTGTCAATTCAAATTGTGAAATCTGGGAGCGAAGATACATTGGGGCAAGAGTGAAATCTATATAGGACATAAACACCAACTGTCCATTGTTTAAATGTGGGCGTGACATGTTAGTTAATATTGGTGCTTGCTTGATGATGGTATTGAAGAGGCCCAAGGTGGCTTTCATCAACCCAAATTCAATATGGCCCTGCGGTTAATTATGTGCAGCTGGCCAGCGGTTGGTGGTTGGGTTGTCCCAACAAGTTTAAGTCTCCAACCACAAAGGATTTGGATGGGAGGGGAGGCCACGTTTAAGATGAATTTCTATCAAATTTGCGCACAGGTCAGGGCGTAGATGTTAATTATTGTGAGCACTTCAGCGTCCCATGAAAAAGTCATGATGAGCACACTTCCATTAAGATGTGTTGTTTTTTCTAAAAAATTAAAATTGTGGTTCTCCCATATCAGCACCCCACAGTGCGGTGACCAAAAGTATTGGGAGGGGAAATACATTGTTTGCCCATGTGTCCTCGGCACCTTGTGAACAGAGGGTTTCCTGGATTGCCAGGATGTCCACAGGTTAATTATTTTTTGGAAGCTCAATTTTAGCACAGTATGGAGAGGCATTGAGTCTGGCGATGTTCAGCGTCTGTATTGTAAAGACCTCTCTCACTCCTTGAAAGTGATGCGAGGGCCCCTCAGGCCCTGCCGCTCCTTGCTGTCATGCAAGTTCCACCACTCTGTCCTTTTCTGTATGGTGAGTGTGTGGATGGTGTATCATTTGATGTATAGGTATTATCTTTAATGTTATCTTTAATTGTATATTTCTTGTTTGACTAATTATTTCTATCTTTGTGATTTTTTTAGTAATTGAGGATTTACGGTGCACCATCAAGTATGTCCAACGATTCTTCTCCAAAAGTACTCTGCTATATTTGGATTGAAAAATCCGCTTGTGTTTGTTGTGCATGAATCCAGCAGGTGTGTATCATGCACATATTGCGGGTTTGAGGGCTGTGTCCCCCATCTGATTGGATGGGAATTGCAAATTCACCAAAGTGGAAAACTCAGCCTGGAAGGCTTGAATCTGGGCAGGGGGTATGGCGGAGGCCGCCATGGCCGCTGCCTTGGCCTGTGTACGTTGTTGCTGTTTTACTTTTTTTTTGTTTTTGTGGGGACACAGGTTTTACCTGGATGTAGCATCCCCGTTTTCCCCATGGGAATGTGACACTAGAGTCTACTTTGAGCTAACTTTGTCCCTCACCAATTGCTTTCAATAAAGCTTCATTCAGGATAATTACCTCTCTGGTGGGACAAGTATGTAACATGTGTCCAAACGCCCAACAATGAGTGCATTTAAGCGGTGCGAAGTCAACTGTTACATGGGACAGTTGAGTCTTTTGTCCATTGGTGGGTAGTGTCACAGTGTGTGGGATTTGTGTTAGGTCCACAGCTACCCCTGAGAATGGGGTGATCACCACGATTGCCATACCTGTGCTGAGTTCAGGAATCAGTAAAAAAATTTGCATTTTGAATGATATGATTTCACCATAGCTTTGAAGTCCTTTTATGAGATGACTCTCAAGGACTTCACACTTGATGTTCATGGGGAGGAAATCAGAAATTTATAAAAATATTGATTTGATTTTGTCCATCACGTGCACTTGGTTTCACCCACCTGTTGACCTCCAGGAGGTCGACCACCATGCATACCTGTGAAGCTGTGTCTGCTGCTTTTCTGTTTCAAACCTGAGATCCAACCAACCTCAGGTCATCGAGTGCAGTGCTACGTAAAAGACTTCTGGGAAGTGGGTGTGTTATGTCCCCACAAAACTTCTCCCAGAGAGCTGCTGAATTAACGTCCAGGTAAACTCAGAGCCCTTATTCCACCAATTACAGTGGCTGTGAGTGGAGATTTTTGATATACTGGTTACGCTTCGTTTGCCATTCCAAGTTTTCCAGAAATATATTTACCAAAGTTTCTCGTTTTTATCCAAAGCCAACGGTGTCCCCAGGGAGTTTTTAAACTTTAGGTGGTGCAAACGCCAAACCTGTGTCTTTTACCACATTCGCCAAGCCCTTACTCGGCATTAGGCGTGCATTCATCTCCCTTAACTGATTATTAAACATTATCTGTCTTAAATTGAATTTATTAAAATTTCTGATAGTAATGGGAAAGAAAATAGAGAAATTTAATCTCTATTGCTAAAATAACTACTTTTTAAAGGACTTTACTGACCACTTATATAAAAATAGTAAAGCACTAATAATTCTTAAAAGCTGGTATTTATATATTTTATTAGTTACGGCGAGAGGTTAAAATCAATCCCTAATATGATCTTGCTGCTTAGTTTTAAATAGCTCAAGGCCTAAAGCAATATAGGCATAATTTGTTATTTGCTTTGAGCCTAACTAGTAAACTTGTGTTTGACCTATTGTAGATTCAAAACTCACCTCATTTTGATAACAGCTGTTGTAGGGCAATCATAGGCAAGATAAACCCGTGGGATGAATATTTAATATTATAGCCAATCGGATGGTGGGACTTCTGAAAGACTTAGCTGATTATCCCCAGGGTCAGCGCAACCTGACTACCAAACTTGAGCTATTTTGATGAAAAGTTTCTACAAAAGTATTACCCTAATTCAAGGGGTTCCACTGAGAAACAAAATGGGTGTTTTAGCATATATTATTTTATTATTACAGAAACACTCTTCTCACATTATCAGAATCATAATTGTCCAACATTGATGTTTGGCCTCCCACAGGAAACTGTCATGACTGCTGGACCCAATTTATGGCATGATGTTGGAACAAGCTCTTGACAATCTTGAAGATGGCGCCTTGCCACTTCACCATACACCATCCACAGTTGGATGGTCAAACTGAGTCAACCAGATCCTGGAGCAGTACCTGCGATGCTATGCTTCAGCCATTCAGGATACCTGGGTGGATGATTCCCTCGCCCAGTTTGCAGATATTAATGGAACACATACATCCTTGGGTTCTTCCCATATGAAGCAACCTTGAGCTATCGTCAAGAAATTAATATGACATTATGTAAACCATTTTCTGGCGGTTTGTGTTATATGAGTCAAGGTGAGCCTCTGATTGAGTAGAATATTACGTCAATGTGAAGCAAATTGATTGAAGAGATGATAGTTTGGCAAATCTTGGAAAGTCCTCCAAAGCCTTAAGGTAGAACAAGACCCCTAATATGTAGCAAATAGAGAATTACTAAGTGGGTGGGTTGAAACTGATTATTAAAACCAAGGATTAAGCGTTGAGGTGGAGAACGAGAATGGGAGGGTTTTTTGAAATAAATGAAGGGAGAAAGTTAGTAGAGATAGTCTGCATTTCAATATATACTAAAAAGTGTGGGTTGGGGAGATAGCTCATAATTTATATATCAATATTATTTATTAAGGATTGGCAATCTTCATATCATCCTCCCGTTGTTCAGTGGTAATTTACATGCGGAACCAGCATAGCAGATCTAAGTGATACCGCAAAAATTTAACAGCTATAATTTCTTTTTGGTTGCCCATGCATTCGTCCAGAGGTACCTGCTGCTGGCACACTCAGAATATTTAAGACATCCCAATCCCTGGTTCAAGATCATTTACCTAAAGCCATTAGTGATCACATATTGTTTGCAGAACATAAATGGCTCCCAGCTCATAAGGTAAAGGTCCATAAATCATGCTTGACATGCGTCACTTGCAAATGCAGGTGCCCTCATGTAAATTTTCTATTAAACACTCAGGACCCTGTTTGGTGCAAAAAGACTTAGGGAACGGCGCCTTCCATTTAAATTTGTCCCCCCACTGGAAGCAACATCCAGTATTTCATGTCTCTCAGTTGTCTTTATTCAAGGGGGCAATTTCAACAGACCAAGCGCCCATTGTAACCAAGGATATGGAGGAAGCTGAGGTTGAAACCATTCTGGTTTCACTTTGCTCATGCTGCTCATTTAATATTTAGACGCATGGAAAGGCTATCCAGCTTAAAAAATAACTAGGTTGGTAGTAGGAACTGTGCCAACTGTTCTGAGCTGGTCAAGACTATCCACGCTATCCACCCTGATTCTCCACCCTCCCCCAAAATCGCTATGTAAATGGAAATTTAGTTGCCTAAGGTCCACAAAAAATGTGGTTCTCACTCAATTCCCCGGTGGTGGAACCCCTCTTTGGAAAAAGGGAAGGGTAATGTAAGTCTGGGGGAGCGCTCTCTCCAATTGGATTGAGGGGTTTTCTCTTTCCCATCCAAGAAGGGGCCAAGAAGGCCGACAGCCCCCTTGTTATCCAGGGTGACCTCGCTCATGTGGTGGAAAAGCGGTGGGTGATGGCATACCCTTTATTATTTTGCCCCCAACCCAGGTCTTACATCTGGAGAATATATGGGGTGGATTAAGGGAATCTTTAGTTATTTGGCAATTAATTGGCACCCGCTTGGGGCAAAGGGGCTAAGTATGATTAACAGTGGAATATCTACAACGTTAATAGTCAACAATTGCAAATCTTGGCAACAAAGCCCGATGGGCATGTTTTTTTGGTAATCAAAGCATCTAGTGTCAAATCCTTGGCAAAGCTTCCCAATGGCATCAGGACATTTGGAATTGTTGCAGGTTTGAAACCTTGCCCCAGATAATATGGGAACAAAGCCTGACAGGGGTGTATATTCTATGAAGAATGCTCCTAATGTTAAATCAAAGGAGGAACTCGCCAATGACATTAGGCCATTGAAAAATGCTGACGCCAGTTCAAAACCCTTCCTGGCAGTACAAACCCCCCATACAAAAGTTCTTGTTTGATCCAACAGATCCAGAGTTAATGGGTATGGGCAGGTTGGGCGTCCCAACATGTTCCTGACCTCATGGGACCGCCCCTATGTGGGGTGGCTTTGGGAGGTTCCTGATCCCGTCAGGTGAGATGCTGTTGTTCTAACTGTCAAAGCTGAAGAAAATTGGCAATTTGGGCATCTGTGGACGAACTGATAGCGATTCATCCCGCCGCTGATGATTATGAAGTCAGTTTGGAATGTTTCCCCCTCATTTGAGGTTTTCTGGATTAGGTGGATCTTGAGGACCCTAATCCCAAGATTTTCTAAGCTATTCCCTAGATCAATTATCTATTTAAACAGTCATATACACTTAGAAACTTGCTTGCTGATTTCTATCTTAAACTTAATAAAAATTCTGTATCCTAAATTTAATTTTCCACGACAAGATTAAAACTCTAATTCCAATCTCCTCTTCTCAGCTCACAACTTCATGGGCCCTAGGGCCGTGATATCTTGGTTTGTTGTCAGGTTTTTATATACATTTGTGGCCTATTGGCGCTCTGTAGCAAATTTATCCCAGATCAATTTAGAGTTGTTCAAGAAGCAGTGCTTCTGGCATTTGGGCTCGCCATTTGGGTATTTGGGCATCAGGACTGGCAGGCTAGTCTAAACTTTACTTGCCTCTATCCTGACACTCACTGCCAATAAATTCAAAGTTGGTTAAATTTAAGTTTGCTTTCTACCCTCTTTCTCAAAGCTCTCTGAGTTAGGAAAAATCTCAAGGGCACCAAATCTATACTTTACTAAGCTATTCCCCAAAACAATTATCTACTAAGCAGTCATAACACACTGATAATTTGAAGAAATTTTCTTATTTTTAAATCAAATAAGAATCTTTTCACACTCAAGTTTATTTATTTATTTTAAATTTTTCTTGACAAACCCCTATGACATCTGCAAGTAGCCCTGCGGCCTGCATATTGTCTGAGTTGTCTCAATCATATTAAAATGTTCGATTACCACCATAGTCACTTGGCAGTTTATGTATGGCCTTCATGAGTTTTTGGTCTTGCAACCGCCTTTGCCTAGCCCACTGGCCCTGAGGCTGCAAAAGCCTGTTTTTTCTTAGGTTGCTTTATACATCGGCGGCCATTTGCACTTTTTATTACATATCTCTCAGCCTATTCTATTATCATTTGAGAGAGCAATACCCCTGGCATTCTGGCTCGCCTTTTGGGTGCTTTTTGCATTCCTACTGGCAAGCCAGTATAAACTTTAAGTGCCGTCTCCCTAAAATTACTTGACTGTTCATTTTTTCTTCCATTTCCACCCTCTTTGTCATGATAGGCGGATGCAGTGGTTAAATTTAATCAGATGAACGTTCAATCAGTAGCCTATCTTCTGTTCTTTGTCTGGTCAATAGTTAATTTTATAAACAGCTACCAAATGGCTTTGGAAAATCTCCTCCATGGCCAAATTGTTCCATTACCCTCTACTATCACCTTGTTACGCCCTCAAAATTGGGAACTTCCTCGTTGGTTTTGCCAAATCTCTTTCTCTTTGACAATAAAATCAAAGCCAATTTGATTTTATAGAAAAAATACAATAAATTGCTGCTCAATTGAGCAAAAACTTACAAATGCCAATGCTCTTGACGCCTGCTGCCCCAGCCTGGAGTGGTGGTGTGCCACCATCTGTGTATTTTGGCTGCCGCTGAGCGTGCCTGGTCTGGCTCTGTTACCAACCTAACGCTACTGGGCGTTATGTCCCCCTTCGGACTTGGCCCAACACCTTGCAAGTTCCAAGGCAGTGCTCCAGAGCCCTTTGGTGCTCCCACAAAGCAATATGAATTTCAGCCTTTTGGGTTGAATATGGGAACCTCTTCCCATATGCATGCGCAGCTACCATTAAGATGGCCATGGCAGAGTTTAAACCCACTAGATTCAATGATTTTCGCCCTTTCAAGGGGTATTTTAACTTCAGCTTCTGTTCTGAGGCTAATGCTTTGGCAGAATCTAAGCTGCCATTATTTTAGTAAAAATATTCTTCTTCCCACAGTTTGCACCCAGCTCCTGCATGAGGCCACTTCAATGGTCCAGCTCGCTGGGTTGGCCTCCCATCTTTCCCCCAGACGCCTCTGTCATGAGCTCACGAAGGGTTTGGCCATTTACAGTACAGACCCCACGTTGCTAACTCATGGTTCCAAATGGAGAAGATTGTTTGGCAGGGCCATGCGCCTTTGCAACAATCTGCTCATTCCATTGTGAGACCCACCTTGCAATTTTCCTCATATGGTGATCAGATCCGCCCCTGATCACCCATTCCGGGTGAGCATCAAGGCTGGCTTCACAATTTGCCCCTTGTGCTTTGAGCTTGATCACTAGAAGTGAAAGTTCCCTATGGTTTCCACCTTTGCCACTTCCGATGCTACTCCCTTTGACATTGGGTTGGCATCTGGGTTAGCCTAATTTTTTGAATGGAACTCAATCCTCCAACCCCCAACCTCAGCAAATTCTGGCGCTGTTTCCAAGACGGCAGCCAATCAAAATTTAAATTTTTATAAATTTTGAACAATCTGACAAAATTATGGAATACTGAGTGAGGCTGAGACAGTTTTGACTGAGCTGCCATGGTCGATGGTCCACAACCAATGAGCTCCTGCCACCACTATGATCCATTGGCTGGCTCAGGATTGACTGAGCTTAATCCATTCAAATGCCTCAAATGGATCGATGATAGTGACTGGCCATTTAATGTCAGGTCAGATTTTTCTTTGGAGGAGTTTTTTAATCCTACCAATTCATATTCTCACCTTTCCGTGCAAAACCTAGTTTTTCTAATTATAAGGTTATATATATAAAAGTGCAGTTGAGGCTGCGGCTGCCCCTGCCAACACCATACTCCGCCAGCAATTTCATGAGGTGATGGAACGCCTCATGGAGGGTTTCCTATACTGAACTTCCCCATGACTTTGAGGAAATGCAATTTTAAAATTGAGGAGCTCACTTCTTTAGAGCAAGATACACTTGCATCAATGCGGCATAAAAACTTCTCTTTTTTGTCTCATTTATCAACAAACCCGCCAGCGCATCAAATCGTTCACTTTTGCGCTGGCTCTCATCACTTTTTCTGAGAATCACCTTGCTCAATATGTTGAGGTGATGGATACAGACGGCCTCATAAATGAAGAAAACCCACAATTATACCTCCTTATGCATCATGTCACTGATGCTCCTACCCTAATGTTGTCCACAATGGTCTTCCAGATAAATCAGGCACCGGACAAAAGTCTCCTAAATGCTTCCTCACCTTCTGATAAGGCTTGTTACGCTGTTGGCTGAGGCTCTATATAAGGATCTTTTTATTTCTAATAATCCCTTTGTTTGGCCCATTTCCAAATAAAAATTCGTGGCGGCTCCCCCTTTTGGGTTGGGCACCACTAGTTTTAAAAAATAATTAGTTTTGACAACTTGGCCTCAGGTCCTGATCTCAACGCCAAAACAATTTTTGTATTAGTTCTGGGGCCTGACGTTGCCCCTTCACCCAAATTGGTGTGCTCCGGCGCACCATGATTTTAAGTGACAGAAGTAGCCCGTAGAGGACACAAATCCACTCTTTGTTTGCCTCAAGATTGTTCTTTAACAGAACCTGTTTACACCTTATTTGATTGAGATCTCTTTGGTCTCTCTAGAAATGACTGTATCCACCAATAAACAGAATTCCGCCTAATTTTTTATTACCAGTGAATATCAGTATCAGGGCTCAACTGGTGTCCTTTAAAGCTTTGGTCGATACTGGAGCAGTGGGTAACATCATGATAATGGAGTTGACCCAGCAGCCTGATCTAGACCTGGACTTGGGGCCTATGGTAATGGTCACCTCATTGGCCTCCCAGACATCCTATAAAGTATGGCGTCCAGTACCCTTCTTGGCTAACCCATTAAGCTTTTTTGATCACTTATTGTAAATGCCTAAACTCGTGTTCCCAGTAATTTTGGGTGTGGGTTGGTGGCATCAGCAGCATGTTCATATTTACTTGCAATATAACATACTGTCTTTTACCAATGGTCAGATGTAGGTCGAATTTATCTTACTGGATACCCTTACTAAAGCTCAAGGCCGTGGGTTGGTTAAAACCCTCATATCTCCCATAGGTCTTCTGCTGGATTCCTCTGCTGCGTTGATGAGCTATCTGAGCATCTTTGACTTTGACAAAGCTAATCACTTTTCCCCACATACATAATTCGTTTTAATTTTCAAACAACAGTGGAGTGGTGAACATAAAATTCTTACTGGTTCAGTATACAGTAGAGGAGGAGTCTTCCCAATATGTATGTTGGATGACATGCTTGTGGAGGGTTGGTTGTTCAAAGAGACATCCCCTGTTGCCTCTCACATTGTCTTTACCAAGAAGGCAAATGGTTCCCTTCATCCCTGCATGAATTATGGCCTTCTTAGAAATATCCCATTCATGACCCTTATGCACTGCCATTGGAACGGACAATTGATTAAGCAACTGCCAAGTCGCAATTGTTCTCAAAACACAATATTTCAACGATTTTAATCAAGTATGAGTGAAGGAAGGTCAGATGTGGCTTACCGCTATCAAGAAAAGATGAGGCAATTCAATTTCAAATAATGCCCTTCAGTCTGAAGAATGCGCCTACAACATTCCAGATAATGATTGATAGTGTACTAGGGGATCTCAGATTTTCCTGCGTGGACACATATATTAATGATAACTTGGTACGTTCTCCATTCCCCAAACAACATGAAAAGGACCTGGAGGCAGAAGTGGCTGTCATGTATAAGGCTGTTTTTTGTCAAGCAGTCAAAATTTGAGTTTTATAGGGAAGAAGTTACCTTCTTGGGAAATCTTGTCTTGAAATATGGATATATCATCCTACCCAAAAAACCAGGTTACTTTCCGTGAGAAGCTAACTCCAACAACTCAGAAGCAATTGAGAAGCTTCTTAGGTACCATCATATTCCTGAATCTTATTCTTTTGCACTCTCACAGCTAACCGCCCCTATCCATCCGCTCCTGAGCAAAAATGTCCCTTTTGCTGGGTGCCTGAGTGCCAGAAGGCATTCAATTCTACTAAATAGGTATTTATGTAGCCTCTCATCCTTAGGCATGTGGATCCTTCCAAGCCCTATATATTAGCATGAGATGTGTCTTCCACCAATTAAGAGCTGCCTTGCTCCAGGAGCACAATGGGTTAGAACACCTGGTCGCTTACTTTAACAGCAAGTTTTCTTCCACCAAGCAATCCTACTCATCTACAATAAGGTTTCAAAAGCCATATCTTGGGCCTTGACCCACTGGCGGTATCTCTTTCAGGGAGCTCATCATGAGTTGACTGTGCTGATGGACCATCAATCTCTCCTCTATTTACACAAGCCACAAAATTTGGCTTACTAGCAGGCGCGTACCTACCAGTATTTGTGCAGCTTTAACTTCAAATACAAGTTTGTGAAAGGAGTGTTAAATATTCTTTCCAATTTTCTAAGAACAATCCTGCCCTTTTCACAGCTGACTCTAATGAGGCGGATCTTGTAACAGTCATTCCTATAACCCAAATCAGAGCTATTGTACCACCAGTGGTTTTTGCAGCTACTTAGCCTAGAATGCACACTTGATTTTGCGGGTTTTAGCTGCGCAAACAGCATGTGTGGAAGGGATTGATCTTTTGGAGCAGTTGTCTTTCCCAACTTCAAAGCATTCCTCATATTCTCTGGATGAGGTGCTCATACAGTTCAGGTCCAGGGTGTAGGTTTCTCCCCCCACTGAGTTTAAAAAATTCAATCTCCACGATCTTCCATAGTTGGTCACCCTGGGAATAAGAAATGCATTGATTAAGTAAAGGAGCTTATAACTGGTCGAGATTTTTAAAGGATGTTATGAACATGGATAGCCGACTTTGTGACTTGCACGCTGGTCAAATTGGATTGGTTAGGGAGGAATGGTTTCCTTAAACCCTTGCAGAAGGAATAGGGGCCATCGATACCACCATTTATGGACTTTATTGTTGATCTACCCAGTCCAAGGGGTTCATAGCGGTCAAGGTGGTTGTATACCACTTCACTAACTTATTCCTTTTTATCCTGTGCTCCTACGCTAATGCTTTAGAAGAAACTGCCCGCCTATTTGTGCGCCATGTGTTTTTTATCTTTGGTCTCCTTCAGGAATTTTTCAGTTGACCTTGGGTCCCAATTTATGACACGGTTTTGGAATGAGCTCTTGGCAATTTTGAAAACCACGCCCTGTCAATTTACTGCGTAACATCCAAGGTCAGATCGCCAAACTGAGCGGGTTAATAAAATCTTGAACCAGTACCTGAGGTGCTACGCTTCAGCTGCTCAGGTTCCTGGGCGGATGACAACCCTCTAATCCAGTTTGCTTATAACTTGAGGACACATAAAACCATTGGCTTCTCCTCATATGAAGAGACCTTGGAATATAATCCATCATTTTCAGTCATTTCATGCCTTCTCCCAGAAGTACCAGCAGCAGCCAACCATGCTCAGCACATTTGTGCCACACAAGCCTCGGTCTAAGCACCTGACTAATGCCATAAGTGATTATAAACGATTTGCAGATTGGAAGTGGCTCCTGACGCATGAAATAAAAGTAGGTTCACATGTCATACTCAACATGTACTACTTGCACATGCAGGTGCCCTTGAGCAAGTTTGCATTTAAACACTCAAGTCCCCATTTGGTGAAAAAAGATTTAGGAAATATTGTCCTTAATTTAAAACTGCCGCCCACTGGAAGCAAAATCTTGTCTACCATGTGTCTCAGTTGTCCTGTTCGCTGGGGCAATCCCATCTGAACCAGAGCCCATTATGATCAAGGGCGTCTAGGATGCTGGGTTATAGGGAATCCTGGCTTCCCACAATTCAAGACTTTCAGTCCAATATCTAGACTCATTGAAAGGCTATCTGGCCTACAGAAAAAGATGGTTTGGCACTTGAAACTAAGCTATCTGCTCAGGGCTTGTCAAAGCTTTCCACGCTACCACCTGGATGCTCTTCGCCCTCCCCCAAAAATCATTACGCTGATGTCAACCAAGTTGCCCAAGACCCATAAAAATTGGGCCCTCACTCATTTTCCAGTGTTGGCGCTCTCCCTTTGGGAAAAGGGAAGGATATTGTTATTCTGGGGGAGCGTCCCCTCCACTTGGATTGGGTGGTATTCCCTTACCCTTTAGAAATAAAGGGTTAAGAAGGCCAACTGCCCCTCTCATCTCACAGGGTGACCTTGCCCATGTGATGGACAAGCGGTGGGTAAAAGCTTATCCTTTGAGAACACCATTGCTCATCCCAGTATTAACTATAGCAGAATTGCTACTGCAAATTAAGGGATGTTGTGATGATCTATTAAGGATTGCATTCCCATGGGCTAAAAGGTTCAAACGATGTTGATGGCAAAAAGCCTTCAGCATTAAGACCCAAGAGCCCCAAACCTTCAGCAATAAACCCTGACAGGCGCGTACTTTTGGAAAAAAAAGCGTCTAGTGTCAAATCTAAGGCAAAGCTCAAAATTGGCATTGTCCATTAGAAATTTTGCTTCCAGTTCAAAGCCCTCCTAAAAAGCATCAAAATCCTTGTCTAACTTTTCTCATTTTGTCAAATTGACGCCTGTTTGGCCAGGTGCGGGTGGATTGGGAGAGCAAACCGCTTCCCAACCTCATAGGACTTCCCCTGAGTGAGGTTGCCTCGGGAGGTTCCTGCAGCCCATCAGCAAAGATGACGTTTCTCTAGTCGTCAGAACTGCTGAATATCTGCAACCTTGGCGTCCGTGGATGAACTGACAGCAACTTAGCAATTTGGCCTGCTGCAAATACTTTTTAATTAGGTTAAAAATAAGTTTGTTTTCCCCCTCTCACTCAAAACTCACCAGATAGGCCAAATCTTGAGGCCCCAATTCCATTCTTTCATAAGATGTTCTCTAAAATCAATTATCTATTCAAGCAGTCGTAAATCACTGAGAAATTGACAGTTGATATACTTATTTTTTATCCAATAAAATCTAAAGCACTCAAATTTATTTATTTAAGTTCAAATTGCTTCTTGCTAAACCCCTGTGACATCTACAATGTGGCTCACGAGCTCATATATCAAATGGGTTGTCTCAGTCTTATTATTAACTTTGATCCCCCACCATACTCGCTTGGTCCTGTTGTGTCAAGGCCTTTATAGACTTCTTAGTCGTATAACCACCTATGCCCTGGCCCATTGGCCCTGAGGCTGCAACAGCCTGATTTTTTACCAGGTTGCTTTTTACATTGGCGGCCCATTGACACTTCATTAATTTTATCTTTCAACTCATTCAAACATCATTTGAGAGGCAATACCTTTGGCTTTCGGCTCGCCTTTTGGGTGCTTTTGCATCCTGACTGTAGGACAGTTTAAACTTTATCTGCCGCCTCCTTGAAATAAAACTAGCTAATCAAAACAAACAATCTTGAACCTCTGCTTTTGAGTGAAACCCAGCTATTTTCTTTCCTTTTCTAATATAAAGTTAGATATTAGTAACCAACAAATGACATTCTTTAATCACTTTATCTTCCAAAATTTCTATTCTGGCAAGCAAACCTCATATATAACTACACATGTTTTCAATGAAACGTTCTATATCTTATATTCACGAACTTAAAGAAACTCTTCCTAAGAATCCTGTAGCTCTCATGAACGCTCTTCTTTCTTTATTTAACCCCGCTTGATTCCATATATATGTTGGAGAGTAATAGGAAAAAAGTTTAATCCATATTATACTTGTTTGAGCTGTCTCTTTAATACTTTTTTAACATTGATGGACTCTACTAAATTACAAAGAATAAAGAAGGTGGCATTATAGGGCTTGAGGTTCCTTGTGCTGATTTCTCTGATACATTTCATTCCAATTATGTCAACATTTCTCCTGTAAAGTCACTTTAGAAGATGTTGCAGATACAACCAAAAATTAAAAATCCTTAAATAAATAAAATCTAGTGCTTTCTCTACTTATTAAGTATCACAAATACATTCCCCATCCTTTTAACTAATCTTCTCACATTGGGGTCCACAGCAACCCATGTGAGTGCCTTAGTACATAAAAGTTGAGTAAAAGAAATCATTGTATCTGAGTTACTCATCAGTATTATCTTATTGTAGCTCATTGAAAGAAAAAATACAACCCTAGCTTAATCAAATTAATGAATAAAGTGCTGTTGGTATCCCCTATGCTCAAATTATTGGGTCATATTTATAACTTCCGCTCAAAATAGGTGAGGATCAATTGTTTAACTTTTTTAGCACCAGATAACAGTAAATATAATTTTAATCGTGACTTAGTTCTTTATAACTTACATGGCTATCATTAGCTAAAGAAATTTCATATCTATTCTTAGTTACTTTTTAACCCTTAAAGTCTGGGAGCCAGTTACTGAAAAAGAAGATGCAATCAGTGAACAATGTTACCCGGATAACCCCAATTCCATTGTTATACCTTAATATTGAATTTTGGATCCTAAGACTAAACTCTCGTCTGCAATAGTGGGGAAGATTTAAGGTTGCCCTTAAATGCACCAAAGAAGTCTGAGATCTCTCTCCAATCACAAGTGCTTAATAAAACTAAGTCTATAGCATTACTTTTACCAATATTATAAACAAGAACTTTTGACTCTTCAATCCTTCATTTATAGTTCCTTACATGCCGTGGGCTTATAGTTCCTGAATATCAATGAGCAGAGACTGCTCCTATAGAAAACCAAACCTATGTGCCTGAGATGATTAAGATATAACAGAAGATTACTTATGTTTAGGTATTAAGTGTAATAAATATAGTGAAGTAAGGGGTGTAGGAACCCAGCGTAGGTTAGTGCTTTGTGTATTTCCAACAGTGCTGATGTTCAGTCATGCGGAGATAAGATATAAATCAAATTAAAGAAGGTGCTGCTTAGACATTGATAGAGGGATGCCTCAATATCTTTACCTTTGGTTCCAATGACTATTAACACATTAAAGGGTTTAGAACCAGTCTAACTCAGGGTACTCCTCGTTTCTGATTTCATACTTACAAAAATCAAAAATTAAAATAAGCACCGTCCACCCTTAAATTAATCCCAAAAATTGAAACAGCACTGTTACAACCCATCCAAGTTCTTGATTTTTCCTGCTAAAACTTAATTAAGTAGAAATATCATATTCTTTGGTTAGTTATAGACTACTGTTAGGAATAATGGGAGCCCTGCTGATATGGGTGATATTTAAACATGAACTGATTTTCAACATGACCCTTTGAGCTCAACCGTTTTTTAATTTATCAAAAGCATTAAGAATATTGAACTCCTAAAAGTGCGTTCAAAATCCATAACCTTTCTTGAGTCTGACAAATTACCTGACAAAGGTGCTGATTCACTTTAAAAAGATTTTGCCTTTCAGAGGTCGCTGGAAACCACCATCTCAATCAAGAAAGACAGAGTATGTCAAAAGCCTTTTCATTCTGCCATGCTGATCAAGAGATCTCCATAACTGACTCATACCCTAATTTTTCTTGCAAGGTCTATCCTTAGAGATCCCAAATCTTGCATGGACATATAAATAGCTTCAATTTCGATCACTAAAGATAGCCTCAGTTTTGCCTAATTATAATTACTAGAGATTTCTTTTGCCCATTTTTATACTGAGATATAGCCTGTTTGTAGTGAGCAGAGATTGACTAAATGACGTATCTCTGTTGAGAGACTGTCTTAAGGAAGAAACAACCCTAAGAGATCACTCTTGAGCTATATTTGACTAGTAATTGAGTAGCCTTTTGAGGTACTGAGACATAAA
Organism: Massospora cicadina; assembly: GCA_022478985.1. Classification (NCBI taxonomy): domain Eukaryota; kingdom Fungi; phylum Entomophthoromycota; class Entomophthoromycetes; order Entomophthorales; family Entomophthoraceae; genus Massospora; species Massospora cicadina. The sequence continues at coordinate 149,705 of JAKSZP010004018.1, forward strand.
GAAAACAGCAAAACCCACCCTAGTTCTTTCTGCCGGGTCCTTCTGAGGCTACAGGGCAGGAACTATCTTCCAGATGATAATTACAGAAAAATAGCATTTTTTCTTTCCAGTAACAGTAATAATAGTTATTAGAATTCAATTAGATAAGCAAAATTTGATAATCACACAGGAGAGATGGGCGATATCAACAAATTAAAATTAAATTGGGTGAAAGTCCTATCAGACAATGCATAAAATGGTGCGCTGAAGGGCAATAAATGCCCTGGGGGGTCTGGGAATCAATGCTACCAAGACATCACAAACTTAGACACTGTCTGGGTTTGTGGAGTTCACCACTAAACAAAACTTGTACATGAAAATCCAGTATGCCCAGCCTTATCAATGGTAGAGCATGGGCTCCGACTCTTCCTAAGGGTTGATCCTTTAACTCTGTGGGAGAAAGTGGGCGAGGCACAGGCCTTTTACCCCCCACGTGGTGTACGGTATCACCTATGCTATCCACCATGGCTGTATTGACATGGGCTTTGGAACTGAAGAAGATGCAGACGCCGCTGCAAAGTCTGCATTAAAATTGCCCTCCTTGAGGGAAAACGAATTGTTTGCACCATGTACATCAGATGAAACAAAGCAAAAACTTTCATTTCTCCTTTGACATGCTCTCTACTAACCTTCCCTGCAATGTAATCAAGGGAGAGCTCCGAGCCAGACTTGCCAGCTATGGAAAGTTCAAACAATTTGAACTACAGCGGTTCCAACTGATGCCAAACCTGTGCACAGTAAGTTAATAGCCATAATCAACTTGCTCCCCAAGGTGGTTGAGGAACTTACAAAAATCCCATAAACAGCGGTGTTTCACCTACCAGGTGGGAGCTTGTCAAAGGTATTCCACGTTACACCAGAAAGCGCACCATTTATCTTCAACTACTGCAGCGCATTAGAGCACAAGGTGCACGCATGCACCATGAAGGATGGCATATTGGCCCAGACTTCTGCAATGACACCATGGACAAGGACAGTGAAAAGTTTGCCAAATTAATTGACATCAACCACACCTTCTTCTGAGGAGATGATGATCAATACATTCTCATAGAACCAGTATCACTTAAAGAGACCAAAATGGCATAGAAGGCCCACAAACGGGCAGTGGCTGATGCTGAATTACTTGCGGTTTCCTCCATCACCCCCAGCCAAATTCAGGAGGACAGAGGAAATTAATTGAGCCAACCAATAAGAGCAGTATACCCAATATGAAAATTTTCTCAACAATTCAACTGAAACACCACATGGTATCAATCAAGCAAAGTTTTCCAAACAATTAAGCTCCACTATTGGCGAAAATGTAGGACATACATAAAAAATTTGAACCTTGCACCACAAAAAACAATCAGCACACCACACCATACCAACATGAGTAATGAGCGTGAAAGACAAAATAAACCCAAACAATGGCAAGACCACGTGAAATTACAACAGGGTAAGAGATCAGACATAGACACAATTTGAGAGGCCCAATTACATGAAGCAAATACCAGAAATAGTGCACTGGGTTTGGGCTGGTTGGCTATCCTTACCACTCCTGAGGCGCTGTGAGAAACTCAGTGTCTATTAGACATTTTCCCTCCCAGCTGAAACATAAGGATATTTTGGGTTAAAAATAAGCTGAATTGGGGAAATGTTAGCCATTTGCAAGTTTGCAACAATAAAGTAAAGGATTTAAATAATACTGAGAATTATATCGGCCAAAAGAATTGGCCAATTCTCTGTAGAAACCTGAAAAATTGGGGTAACGTGATTTAAAATCATTCATGGGCAATAAAACAAGATTGAACAGTTGGATTTCTCCGACCATAGGACAGACCCTGGGGCGTTTATCTTATGGTGTTTCCCAGCCACGACCAGTCCATTTAAGCACCTATCATGGACCACCCCCTTTATAGGCTTGGCGGGGCCCCCAAGGTACAATAAATTTACTGAACGAAGGTTGCTGAAATTATCAAATTTTTAACAATGGGTACATCTTGGTCAAAAATAATTCCAAATCCATCGTTCAGCCAAAGTGAAGTAAGTATTCCAAGCTTTATTAGGCTACCTTCCTATATTTCCTAATTTGTATTATTCTAAACTATTTCAAAACTTTCATTGAATTTCCATAGAACCTCAATAAAGTGTAAATACTGAACGGTCAGATATTAAAAAGGGTTAACTTTTTCCTCAGAGCTGACACTAATAGAATTTATAAAATTACTTTTTATTTATTAGAGTTTTTTTGCCTTTTTATTTATAAATCTGTTGTAGATCCAGCGGAGTCTAAGCACCGACGAGTATTTAAACAGCTGGATTCCTACAAAGTGGTGCTCACTACAGGGGTTAACCTTTACACCACAAAGATTCGTCTAAAAATGGAGGCTTTAAACATGAGTAACCAGCCAACTCTTCTTTTTCCCACTGAACCAAGAACCGTTGCTCTTGAAAGCAACTATCAAGCGGTTTATCCCATCTTAAAGAGCTAGAGCAGCGACCTTGCAAACTCCCCTTAAAGTTAAGTTCACCCCTGATGGGGGGAGCATTGTTTTGTTTTTGTATATCTATGAGTATGTAATGCAAGACGCATTGGACAAGAAAAAAATCAAACACATCCTCCCTTGCTTAAGTCATCTAGCACAAGAAAGATAGTTCCATATATGGACAATCTGTATACCTGGGAAGAGGTGAAAGAGGCTCCCTTAGCTAAATTTAGTTCAAAGCAGAGATTTAACATGGATAAACAGGCCTTAATGCGCCTAAGCATGTATGAGTGCAAACCAACCGCTGCTTTTGCTGAACTATTATACCTCGTTTCTCAAATGTTTTCAATGTCTAACATGCTAACCCGGGATGATGCTATTGCTGCAATGTTAGCTGGGTAACTTCTCAACCCTTTCTAGCCAGGCATATCATTTTAGGGAAAAGTTACTTCAAAAACATCTGCGACATAAATGAGGCTCTGTTAGATGTTGCTGATTTTATTTCTTGTGCAACAATAAATGAAGTTGTGGTGGAACCTTCAGTTCTAACCATTGAGGAGGTTTTGCCTGTAGAACACTTGGGGGTGAGCCCACCTGTGCCTATCCTCCCTATGAAACATGTTCCCTCAGTGTGACTTAAAAAACATCACTCCCTCCAGTAATTCTAAAACCTGGAATTCAGTTAATGCCATGCTCCCACACAAGCTCTCTAAAGCCGCTGTACTTCCCCCTCCAGCCAAGCTGGTAGTTGTGCGCCCTAAGACTACCCAATCTCATGTGGCCGTATCACCTACCTCAATTTCTTCCTTTCCAGTTGTTTAAAATACCTTGAGGATGAGTCTGAGGGTGGTGACGATGATGTTGGCTACTACTTTTTGGGAGCTCCCACTGAAGAGGAGGTCCCTGATTGACTGAACGCTGAAGGAGTAGACAAAACCACCATAGCTGTAGAAACGACCCTCAGCCAAATATTAGGGTGCCCACAAATTTATTGAAACTGCCAGCGATGTTAATGAGTTCTTAGCTGGCTTGATTCGACCCCTTTAGCTAATCTAAATCATGAAAACCATCCTGGATAGATAGCCTGAGACTGCTAGTATTTTAACCTCCACTTTCTGGCACAAGGAGGTCTTGGTCTTATCTCCTAACATTGGAGGAACATTCACCAAGGTTAAAGTGGTCATTCAAAAATTCAGGTAATGATCATCCTGGATACTGACTCCCTGGTTAATGTGATATCATCTAAGCTCATAAAAGAGAAAAAGCTGGCGCCTGAAATGGAGTACGATCAAGAGTTTGGAACCACTGGCCAAAACAACACTTGCGCCATTGGGGCATATCCTTCCCTTCAAATTATAATTGGGAAGATCATCCTATCAGTCCCAGCAGTGGCGTCAGACAACAGAACCTATGATATGCTCATAGGTACCCAATTTCTGATTGAGCATGAGGAATTTTATCAACCTGAAGCAAGGTTAGCTCTCATTACTCAACTATGAAGTCCCTTTATTCTTATCCTATAAAGAGCCAGGTAAGAGTGAATAATCTTGCCTGGTTGAATATCCCTTTTTCAGCTATGACTTTGCATTATACCTCCTCAGGGCATAACACAAAGAAATTGCCTGTTTTAGTGGATGCTAGGGATTTTATCCCTTTCTATGACGCAGATGAGGTTTTGATCAAACCTGGTAAACAACAAGTGGTTGACACAAAAATCACGCTCAAAATCCCACCCACTATTTGTTGCACCTCATAAGTATTGAGGGTGTTAGTCCCTCAGAGCCTCAGATATTGCCTGGGGTTCTCAACTCAGCCTACCAGAGGCCTATTACTCTGCTGTTGGAAATCTCACCGCAAAGTACATGGTGTAAGAAAACGACAGGGGATTGGCAGAGGCTTGTTAGTCCCTGTGGAGAACATTGAACAAATTTATTTCATTGGCTCTACGTTGGATATGATCCTGCCAACGGATAACCTGGTATGTACCATACTCAATGTCCATATCTCAGATGTGCTGACCCCAGATGAATTTGAAAAAGTTCACATCTTATTGGAAGAATTTAGAGAAATATTCTACAAATCAGATAATGACTATAACCACATGAAGGGCTGGTGCCACTCCATTAATGTGGGTGAGGCCCATCCCATCTGGTTAAACCTTATGGCAAACCAAAGATGAAAGAACAGCAGATGAGGACTGATCTCAATCAGTTACTAGACGTGGGGTTACTAGTTCCTTCACATAGCCCTACGTCTTTCCCCCTCATGCTAACAAAAAACAGAGGTCATCGGATAGTCATGGACTACTGCAAATTAAAAAACCTCATGAAAAAGGATACCTATCCTAATCCTCACATTGATGATGCCTTGGCCCAACTCTCTGGCTCTAACTTCTTTCTGACATAGACTTAGCTAGCTGCTATTGGAAAATGGACCTTTCCCCAAAGACCAAGAGAAATATGCTCTCATTTGCAGTGAGGGTCTCTTCCAACCCACCCGATTACCTCAAGGGTTGTGCAACGCACCTGCAACTTTCCACCGAGCTATGGACCACATTATGCAGGACTGAAAGTTAAGTTGCGTCATTGTTTATCTCATAGACATCAAAGTTTATTTAAAAACCTTTTAACGGTCATTTTGATCACCTGAATAGGTGAATCAAAGGCTTAGGGAGTCAAATAGCAAGTTAAAACCTCAAAGTGTGCTTTTTTAAAAGGAAACTGGTATTCCTTATTCATTCATCTCTCAAGAGGGAATACAACCCATATAAGATAAGGTCAATGCGATTTAAAAATGCATCCCCTTAAAAATTTACAGGATATTCAGGTGTTTTTAGGGCTGGGATATTACCAACAGTTAATCCACAATTTCACCAAGCACAGAGAGCCCCTTGTTCAGCTATTGCCAAAAAACACCCCTTTCTAGTTGGGAGCGGAACACAAGGCCGCTTTTGAGACTTTGGAGCAACTATTACAATAACGTCCTATCCTGAGGCATCCCAATTAGAATAAACAATTTATCTTGTTTGTTGACGCCTTGGATTATGCCATTGGGGTCATCTTAGCCCAATTAGATGAAGATATTGTTGAACATCCGGTATCATATTTTCAGTAAAATGCTTTCAAAACTAGAACACAACTACAGCGTTACAGAGAATTGTGTCTGTCATTTATAGCTGTAAAGCAATACTTCCTTTCTTATATGGACCACCTTCATGTAGTTACAGACCACACCTAGTTGAAGTGGTTACAGAAAAAGAAGGATCATACTGGCCGATTAGCTCACTGGGCTCTAAAGCTCCAGCATCACGACATGAAGATTGAACACCATACTGGGACCCATCACATGAATGTTGATGGGTTGAATCGGCTGCCAGTTCTTCACTTGGACAATAGTGAGGAGGTGAGGTTACATGATCTCTTAGCGACCCCTAATGAATGGGAGGATGAGGATGAGCCTGTCCAAAAGATGTTAGCCCAGCACTTCCAAAACACCAAAGTGGAAAATGGGAAGATTTATAAACAGGTGGAGGTAAAATGGCTGCCTTACCTTTGGCCCTCAGAATGTGTACCTACTATCTTAGAAGCTCACTCCACTATAGATCATAAATGGGCAAAGATGAACAGATGAGTGATTAAGTATCGGTACTATTGGGATTGAATTATGATTATATTATTAACATCTTAATCCTGCATTACATGTAAGAAGTACTCTGGTTTCAAGGCTAGATACGTTTTATTTAACTGAGATAAGCTGACCAGGGGACAGACATTACTGAATATATATTTTTAAGAGAATAACTAAGAAATATAAAAACTGGGCACCCCAGGGTACTCAAGTTACCCCTGTTGCCAGCGGGACTGCCAGGTATGGGGGGTTGGTGCACTACTCCGAGGGGGTTTCCCCTGCTATGGAGCAGGTGTAAAGGAAAGGGTCTGTGGGGAGGAACCATAGTGGGAACCATGATTCTATGAGCGCCTGTTGCCTTGGCCTCATATATCCATAGAGCTAGGCTTGGAAGTGCTCCAGTAAGTGGACATGGAATCTGTTAATAATCCCATGAATGGTTGGGACTGTGCCCTTGAATGCATCTAATGCAATTGTGTGTATTGTCCACATTGCAATGGGTATTATTAGGGAGCGGAGTGTAGATGGGATTGGTGACTCAATCTGGAGCGCGAAGATACTCTTTGATATCGAGAATTCCTGTTCGTTTTGAATCTTGAGCAGGCGTGCGACTTCCTGCCATATAGCTTTGGTTGGGGGGCATGTTTCTATGCGGTGATGTAGGGATCCCTCCCCTCCACATACTGAACATCTTTTGTGGAGGGAGTTGGAGCGGTCCGCCGTCTTATAGGTCCTTCTCAAACAGCGTCAGGCGTTCGCTCTTATCCTTGGTTGTAGGAGTGGGTGGTGTGTCATTTTCCACATTGCTTTCTGTGTGGTTAAATCATAGGGAATGTCCATCATATATAGGTATTCTATCCTAGCTATGCTTGGGGTTGTTGCGAGCATATCCCTCTGTGGGCGGTTTTCTGGGTTTCTTAATTTGAATTTGGGGCTGAGTCGTTCCCTTCCCTGTATAGTACCCATGTTCTCTATGGTCCATCCCATATGGCCAATTGTTCGGAGGATATGTTTGAAATGAGGGGAGGTTCAATGTGGACCCGTTGCAGTAAGGAGCTTGGCAAGGTATAAAGTAGTCTGGGTGGACTATGTGGGTTGGTTAATTCGAGCGCCTGTGCAAAGTTAGTCCTTGCTGCTCTGGACCAATGTTGTTGCGGGAGGTCTGGAGGAAGGATTTCCTTTATCCAGGTACCTAGGATGTGATTGGCATGGCTCTCAAAATCTATTAGTCCCATGCCTCCGCTTGAGCGTGGACCAAATAGTGTTTCCATCCGTATAGGAGGGTGAGAGCCAGGCCACAGCCAGCCCTGGATAAGCGCGCAAATTGAGGTTATAAAGGTAGGTGAGAAGGCTATCGCATGGGCCTGGTACCACAGTATTTGGAGGTTGAGCGAGTTAGCAACTGTAACTCGTCCTGTTAGTCCTGTGGTTCTTCCCTTAAGGGAGGCGACGCGTTTGGATACCCGTTTTAACAGGTTACTTTCAATTGTCTCATTAGCATATCCCCCTGATTCAAGCCAGATTCCAAGGTGTCGGACAGGAGTGGTGGTGGGAGGTGTTGCAAAGGGTAAAATAATTGGGTTTTTTCTTCGAGCGTTGGTGTGAGTTTCTGATGTTGTGGCCCAATTGTTTGTGTATTTGCCTAAGAGGATGATTTCTGTCTTCCTTTTATTAGCGATGCATTGCTCACCTTGGAGTATTCCACTAGAATGCGTTCCAGATCTTGGGAATCTTCATTGTTTGCTATACCTGCTACACAGTCATCTGCAAAGGCCAGTATCTTGACTGTTGGTTGTCCTTGTGCGGTTATCCCCATGACAGTGAGTCAGTTACTCGGAGGAGTGGGTCAAAGATGAAATTGTATAGCAATGGGATGAGGGGATCCCCTTGTTTGAGCCCTCTGTGTGGTTTGATCTTGTTTGTTAGGAATCCAGGGCCGCATCCAGCCATGGTTGCAGATTCTGTTAGGAGCATCTCCCATTTTATGAATCTTGGTGGGATTTTGAAGGCATGTAGACATTCTTTTAGGTATGGCCAGCTAACTCGGTCATACGCCTTTCTCTGATCTAAGAAGACCAGGGCACCGGTTGCTTTGGATTGTCAATTGTTTGCAACAGGGTGTATGTTGTTTCATATTGAACGCCCTGGTATAAACCCAAACTGGTTGGGTGATAGGATGTCAGATGCAATTGCGCCTAATCTAGCTGCTAGAATTTTTGTTAGAATTTTTGTGTCAGTGTTGGAGAGTGCAATTGGGCACCAGTTGGCCAGGTCCAACTTGTCACCCTTTTATACAAGATTATAACGTAGGATTCATGGCCTCCTGGTAATAGCATGTTTCCAACAAACTCTGGTTCATTGACGCCAATAGGAGGGGGGCGATTTGTTGAAAATATTTTTTTAAAATTCATAGGTTATCCCATCAGGCCCTGGGCATTTCCTACGTGGTGCACCGCGAATTGTTTCCCAAAGCTCCTCCCGTGTGATAAGGGATAGTATATTGTAATTTGGTGGTGTACTTTGTATCTTGGCAGTTTGAATAAATTCTTTAATTTTTTGTGGATCTGTTGGCATATCGCGATATAATTCGGTGTAATAGCAGTGTACTTCCGCCTTGACCTCCTCAGGGTCAGTTGCCACGGTGCCGTTGGTCTTGCGGATCTGTGTGCACGTGGGCTGGTTTCCGCGGGAGTGGAATTGGCGGAAAAAGTATGTCAAACAGGTTTCGCCTTCCTTTATGAACTTACCTTTGTTTGATACTTTGATTCTGTGTTGGTGTTCAAAGATGAGATTGTTAAGTTGGGCTGAAACAGCCCATTTGCGTCCCCAATTAGGGCTATAGCCAGATCTCAGAGTATTTATTTCCAGGTGGTCTAGTTCTGCCAAGGTACGCTTGATTGTGGCTGTGTCTGCGGCGTAATTTCGTGATGCAATATATCAGGTTTTATTGATTAAATCCTTTTTGATATTTCCCCTTGTTCTGATGAGATCCAAAGTGAATGGGGCTGTGAATTCTGGGTTTGTAGCCTTGTTTTCATCCCAGTCAGATATTTCAGGCAATCTTATATTTTCTGGGTGAAGCTTTCTCCAAGGCGACACCTGTGTGTGGGATTGGGTTGGCGCTAACTGCACCATAACTAATCGGTGATCAGAAAATTGATCTTTTTTGTTGTAAATTTGGAGATTCTTGAGTGGTGGGATTGTGGGATGAGGATGTGGTCAATATGACTCATTAATATGAGCAGTCCCTCATGTATGTTGGGTCTTGTCATATGGGGAAGGATTGGTGAATTGGGGGGAAGAGCAACTTGTAAGCCAAGAGATGCCTTCATTGTGCAATATTCAATGTGTCCAGATGGGTATCCCCTGGGATTAGGCCATCGATCCATATTGGGGTTATCCCAGCAGTTGAAATCGCCTAACACGATGATATCTGGTGGGAGGGTGAGGGTAGAAATTTTTTCAAAATTTTTTTCTCTCAGTTGCAGTGCACGGAGTGTAGATACATGCTAACAAAATTATTTCATCTTGGCATGTGATTGTTGCTACCAGGACTCAACTGTGCAACTGTGATGATGAATTTGTAATTTTAAATTTTTTGTTGTTTTGGACTATCACCCCACAGTGAGATGTCCATACTGATTGTGATGGTGCGACCCTGGTTAACTAGGATTCTTCTTCCCCTTGTATATGTGGGTTTCTTAGATGGCCAAGATGTCTACAAGAAGTTTTCGCAGGAATGCCAGCTTTTTGGCTTGGGACGTATGAGCCCTGGATCCCACGATACTTAACGTCCCTATTGACACTGAGGTGCCCACGGCGCCTCAGGAGCGGTTGGGAGGACCCTCTGGTCCTATCCCACTGCGGCTCGTTTTGGCCATGCTCCGCATCTGTACTCCAACTCTTTCACTGCCATTGTTGGTTCCCTTGATCTGACCAAATGATTCAAGGAAATTACGGTTTTTTGCATTTGCATCAACTTTTCCTGCACAGGTCTCATGTTGATTTGATGCAGGTTATTGATTGGATTTTATATTTTTGAGGTTCAACTTTGTTGCATTGTGCACCGCTTTTCACCCAAATTGCGGTTGCATTGTTCCTCAGTATGTGCATGAATGATGACGCTTTGTGGTTCAGTCTGGTTACTGTGAAACTTTTCAACCTGGGCATATTGTTCTGATTGGTTGGTTTGGTGAATATCTGAAATATCCTCCTGAATTTGTCCATGGTTAATGGCGGATTCCGCGTGTGCTGACACTTCAGCTGCTGCTCTCTTGCGGGCTTTTTTTGCTGCTTTATGCTGTTTACTTGTAACTGGGTCCACGATGGAGTATAGTCCATCCTCACCCCAGCGGAATGGGTGGTGGCCATCAGTCATTTTGGCGAAGTTTTCATTATCTTCATCCATAGCTTATTCACAAATATTATTTTCCATTAAGCCCTCTTTTACAGGGCATGCATGTTCCTTGTGGCCCAGTGAACCACAGTGGTTGCAAATGGGTGGTGCGCGTTCCGGTGTAACTTGGAATGCAGCCAATGGGCCCCCATCTGCAAATTGAAATTCTGCTGCGTGGGGAATTCTGGATAAATCATCTTCCACTTCTGGGAAGGGGTTGATTACAGCAATAGCTTTGCCCGTGCACAGGTCAGGCATTAAGCAAAATCACTGTAATTCGAGTTGTTGGATTTCTCCGTAGGCCACAAGACCTTTGCAGAGCTCTTCCTCAATTACCTTATGAGGAAGGTTGGTGGGGAGCGAGTCAAAGGAGATGAACAAAGTTTTCACTTTGTCCATCTGGTGCGCGCGGTGCGCACAATTTTTTTGCCCTCAGGGAGGGTAATTTCCACGCAGATTTTTGCTGTGGCATCAGCTCCATCGGCTGTTTCAAAACCAATATCAATCCAGCTGCAGCCCATGTTGTTGGTTGCTACGTACACCGTGTGAGGGAAAAGTGAGGGCTGTGCCTCACATGTTTTCTCCCACAGGGTCAGTGACTCATCCCCAAGGAAGAGTCTGATCCCGTGTTCCACCTTTGGCAAAGGTTGGTTGAATTGAATGTACATGTATTGCGCGTGCTTTACAATAATTACCATAAACCCTGATAGTGTTTGAGTTTGCAATTTTTTTAAGGCTTGGGTTCCTGGTCCCCCTCCAGGGCGTTTCTTGCCCTTAGTTGCACCGTTAAGTGCACCACTTGCCGCGACGCTTGCCCATGTTGTATTATTTTTGTTATTAAAGTCGCCCATCTTTCCTGTGTGTGATTATCCAAATTTGCTGTTCAAATCGAATTGTAGTAACTAAAGTGATTGTTATGAGAAAGAAAAGCTCTCAAGACTAGATACTAGTGTCAGGAAGTTGATATGACAGGACAATATGCTACCCATATTGGCGTATTAGAGGGGGAATCAAGACAAGTCCAAAGATTTATAGAAAAAGGAATATGAATTATAACTAATCAAAATGATGACCATTCAGCAAATCGAGGGGAATTATGCTGAGATTTGATATAAATGAGAGCACAAAAAAGCGACAAAAAGAAGACTACCAAGATGAGTATGCATCTGGCTTAGGGAACTGAGATATAAAGAGTCACACTGAGGATTGAAAAGAAGGTTTTTTCCATGATTAGTTGGTTGCAGATAAGTCTACAATTTGTATTACATAATAAAGGTTAAAATAAGGAGTGATAGCTCCATAAATAGTTTATTAAGTTTTATTTAAAAATGAAATTGTCATATTGTCCAATTTAGTTGCTCAGTAGCAAATACCCTATGCAAACTAACTTGGTGGAATCCAGCATATATGCCAAAAAATAATAGTGGTGCTCACTTCAGGGTGCCAATGGTCAACTGTAGTACTTCAACAATAGGATATGATGATGAGCCCACATTCGTTATAAAAAATTTGATTGGATTCCACGCGTGTTATGCCAAAGAAGTATGGGAGGCAACTAATGACAAACTGATATTATTTGCTGTAACCAAACCAGGTAATGATGATGAAATGATCAATCTACAGTTAGGAATTGTCCCTGAGCTGACAACCGAGCAACAAGGATACTCCACTAATGTAACTTCTCAGCAGCTGCAGGATAATATGGAGTAGTTGTTAGACTGGTATAAATTATATGAGGATGAGGCGGTGAAGTATGCCTTGAGTTTGGTTTATAAACAGAGAGACCAAGAAAATCACTATGCCCTGTATATGTCCTAGCTGGACGTGACTATGATGGGATTGACTCGTCACCTTGGTACTCACAGAGTTGAAGATTATCTCGCCGCTTATGTGCAACTGTCAATTCACCAGCTACTGCGCGTACTGGCTTGCCACAATAAGAAATTGGAGATGTAATGCAGTTCACTCGAGCACAGTAAAATAATACCTGCATCCTGCTTGACCGCCTCAATTACTCTTTTTTGAAAGTGCAAGGGGCGCTTGTGCAGATAAACCATAATGTTGGGGACGTCCGCTGTCAATTGGACATTTTGGTACCACAGTTTATCTAGAATTACCTTGGGTAATAGGAGAACTGTTAGATCAACATGCCTATTGGTGGAATAGATTCAGGACATAACTACGTTGGGAAGCAATACTGAGCACTTCATGATGGATCCAGCAAAATGGGCGGAAGCTCTTGAAGCCAAAATTGCTCAGCTTAGGGAAAAAATAACATTTATAGAACAACAAGTGGCGGATCAAGTCAGTTCCATCATAGCTGGATTTAACCCAACTCCGCATGGAATGGAGAAGTCAGCAAATGACAAATAACATGCTTATCCTTTTCCTAACGTCCTCCATTTATCTCCAGATAGTCCATCGGGTTATTCAACTGGAAATTGTTAGCCAGGCAGAGCACAGTCGAGCTTTTACTCTTCCAATTGGTGAGACAATGGAGTATGCAGACATGCAAGATGGCTTGATACCATTTGATGGGTCAATGAGGAATTGGAACAGGAACAAGCCGCCTTCCTTAACCAAATAAACAACGCTAATCATCAAGCAGGTAACGCTATCCAGCAGCATGCACAAAATGAAGGATATAATCTAAGAAGTCCTCTCATGACTACAAGCAGTGGAGCAACAACTGAATGATGAGCAGGAATACCATCGGAAGTTGCAATGTCAATATGAGACTCTGCAACAGGATTTTTTAGGATGGACGGTGTAGATGCTATACAGTCAAAATGAAGCAGTTAATCAATGAACATTTTGTGGAGCACGCCAGAGCCAGGGGCAGTGGTGCAGTTAGTAATGATTCAGTGGAAGAATGCTATGGATCAGCTAACGAAATCCCTCAGGCGGTGCAATGGACCCCATGTGACACTACTTCTTCCAAGTCCATTTTGACAAATCTGAGCCCATCTGACCGGCCATATGATAGTTCACTAGAGGGGTTCCCTTAGTCGCTCAGGAACCAATTCGCCTGCTTCTTGCGGCAGAAGCCTGAGGCAAGGCGAGGCTGTTTGGATTGTTGAACTTCCTCCCTTTAGTCATTATGGAAATCTACACAGTTACTTCAAGTGATCCAAATTTTCTGTGGAAGGAGCTTCTGATCGTCAGAAAGCAAAACTGTTGCTGTTCGCCCTAAATGTGGAAAGCGCTGATCAAGTTACCTGCTACCTTCCCAACAGTTCAGTATCCTACAAAGAAGTAAAAATGATTATTCTTCAGCTGTTCAGGGGCGCAACCAAGATGGCCCAGTGAAAAGCTGACTTCCTGAATATTCAGTTTCACTTAAATGAGACCCTGTTAGAATTTGTGGAAAGTTTTTGGCAGAATCACATATACTACTCAAAGCTAACATATTATCCACTGATAATATTGGTATAGTGATGGCGGCTGTCAAACCATATTGGAGACTATATATAACGTTATGTCTCATGTTTTGGACAGAGATGCAGGACTTATTCGAATCATGAGTACCTTACATTGACTCTCCACCACGATCAGCGCCCCTAATGTAGCCCAAAATTATATCTGCTGTCTCTGCACTAAACTTGTAAGGATATGGGCCGCAGCAACCAAACTATCAACCGCTGGAACATATTCGTCCCTCATACAAATTGGCAAACCCTTTTCAGCCTATGTATGCTCCGCCAGTTTGTACATAACCCTGGAACCATAACATCAATTTCTGAACTGGCCCTTCCACTGCAAGCTATATACGTGATTCTTTTATGAATACCTGCTTCCAATGCAGATGAAGAGGGAATTATGCGGGTAATTGCCCTAACAACCCACAATTGTATGCGATGCCAACTGGGAAAACTGAGCAGGGAAAAGCTTGAGCAGAGTAGAGACGGGACGCTCTACCTCCACTAAGTCCAATTCGCTTGTCCCTAACAATTCCCAAACGTCTTTTTGGGTAGAAGTTGAACCTCAATTGGATGATTTGTTATACCAACAGCTTCCATCAGATACCCCTGCTTCAGCTTCTAAGATTAAAAATTACCCCTAAGTCCAGAGTTCCGCCAGGATGTGCAGAAGCCATATGCGTGGCAGATCCTGGAATAGACCGGCACAAGAAACGCAGATCCCTCAACGGACATCGCCTCTTTAGTAGGGGTCAACATAGCCATTCTGGTGGAAAAAATCGCTAGTGAGTATCCTCAAGTCAGCAAGGGCATTTCCTTCTTTTTGAGTAACACAAAGCCCTGGAAAAGCATGTAATAAACGCTGATGGTTCTTCTTACTCAGAATGCACCTACTGCAACATTTTCGTTCAAAACACAAAAATACGCAATATCATAGACACAGGAGCCCCTGTGAACATAGTCTCTACCCGGCTGATAACTAAATTTCTGTTAAAACAAGATGTGGACCATCAGGTAGTATACAGAACTGTGGGGACGCATTGCACTGTGTCAGAAGGAGCATATAGCACTTTGCCTTTTATGATTTGGGTCAGTCTGGGCTTCCACTCTGGTGGTGGTTTTGCCAAGTAACAACTATGACATGTTAATCAGCGCAGCATTTATAAGGAAATTTGGTGTTGTGATAAATATGGCAGAGGAAACTCTTACTATTTTAGGCTAACAGATCCCTGTATCTTTTACCTCTTGTGGAATATCAACGGATCTGTTCCACTCAAGTCAAATCAATCTATCATGCATTGATGGAGTGATTCCTGTTTGGTATCAATGACTGAAGCGGTAGACCAGGGCTCTCTTCAACCAGATTTATAAGTACAAAGGGATCTCGCTTCAAGCAGCAAGAACTTTGAGCCTACCGTCTGGACAACAGTGAATAATAGGGACTGAGCTTGAAATCGATGTCTCTAAAGGGCTTTATGGAGAAATTATTGCGCCTCACCAGCACTCGCAGCTTGAACCACACGTGGCTCCAGGGTTACTACTACCTGGGAATGGGGAGGTGAAAGTGCTGCTAGCAAACTTACAGAAGAAGACATTAAAGATCCAGCAGCACCAAGTGGTGGCTTACCTACATTTAGTTATTATAGAGGAATTTCGCAGTATTCATGATTTTGGCTCATGGGAGGATCTTGGACTATCAACATGCTCATCGTTTGTCATATTGACTGTGGTTCCGCGGGAAGTGCTTACAGGTTTATTGGCGAAACAGCAAGATAAGGCTATGGCATTATTCGAAAAGTATCAAGATATTTTCGCACATGACAATCACGAGTTGGGGTGCGCTCAGGGGTGGTACATCAGATAGATATGGGGGATCACCCTTCCATTTGATCATGACCTATTAGATAATCAAAAGTGGCGGAAGAGGTTGTCTCCAATGAGGTGGATAAACTTATCATGAAAGGGATGTTAGAGCCGTCAAATAGTCCATGGGAATCACCTGTGCTCATTGTAAAGAATAAAAGATGGCTTAAATCGAGTGATTATTGACTATTGCAAACTCAGTATTGTAATGAAGAAGGATTCCTACCCTCTTCCGCAAATTGATGACATGTTAGACTGATTGAGTAGGGGCAAATTATTTTTCCACCATGGATCTGATCTTTGGGTACTGGCAGATCGAATTGCCATCAGCAGAATGGTAGAAATGCGCGATCATCACTTTAAGAGGGTTATTTCAACTGACTTGCATGCCACAAGGGTTGTTCAACGCCCTGGCTATGTTCCAACATACCATGGATATGACTTTAGGCGAGTTAAAGATGTCCTGCGTCTTAGTTTACCTCAACAACATCAATGTGTTCTCACGGACGTTTACAGAGCACCTTGCACACTAAGAACAAATGTTTCAGCGCCTCGCTGCTACTAATATCAAGATTAAGCTTTGGAACTGACATTTCTTAAGAACAATTAGAATACCTCAGGTTTGTTTTGCATTCCAATGGGCTTAAACTGTAGCCAGCCAAGTGGATGCGATAAGCAAGATGACTCTCCCAGGTAATAAGCGGGACATTCAAGTGTTTCTAGGGATGGATGGGTATTACCAATGGTTCATTCCCAATTTCAGCTGCATCAGGGCCCTGCTTTTTGAGTTGCTAAAGAAAAACGCTTCTTTCAATTGGAAAGAACAATGCCAGAATACTTTTGATGTGTTGTAAATAGCGTTAGCAAGCGCACACTATTTTGCAATATCCCAACTTTGACAAAGAGTTAATAGTGCAAACAGATGCATCCCTCGCTGCTATAGGGGCAGTATTATCTCAGAAGGACAATGATGGCATGGAGCATCCTGTCGCATTCTGTAGTCAAAGCTTAAACTGTCACAAACAAAACTACATTGTGACTGAGTGGGAGTTTTTAGCGGTGTTCTATACTTACAAACCGTTTCAAGTATATTTCATGGGGTAAGATTCCAGGTACTTATGGATCACATTTTCTTGCGCTGGCTACAGAATCTGTGTGAACCGGAAGGATGGCTCGCATGTTGGGCTCTGAAGCTCCATATGTATGATTTCGAGATTATACACGCCCAGGTGCAAAACATCAAAATGCAGATTAGCTTTCTTGGCTGCCAATGGTTGCTATCACAGCGGATTTAGTTGACATAATGTATGAGAAGATGGTGGCAAACAAATACCAGGATGAGCCACCATAGGTGATCAAGGTATTAGATGGACTCAGGGAGGATACCTTCCTATGTGGAGAAGAACTATATAAGCGGATTGGAGACTCAACGCTGAGTTTTCCTAAACCTTTGGCTAGACCCTCGATTATTATGGATGCTTATCAGGCTGTAGGTCATGGAGGATTGCAGAAAGTTCTGGAGTTTTTGTGACCCTGATACTACTGGGAGAGCATGCATTATGATGTATTGGAAATGGTTAGCTGTTGCCATCAATGTCAAGTGGAAAAGCCTTTTTAACAAGAAGACCACATACCAGCTGGTAAAATCCCCGGTTTGACTGGCACACCGTTTCCATTGATGTAGTGAGACCTCTGCTGACTAGTGCCAATTGATCCAATTATATAATTGTTGTTATTGATCATTTGAGCCAATGGGTGGAGGCCAAGGCTATTAGCGACTTGTTGCGGTCACCACTGATAAGTTTATTATGGAGTGTTATACAGTGAAATGGCTTCCCACAGTTCATTCTGACGGATAATGGAACCAACTTCACTTCACATATCCTGCTGAATTTAAATTAGTTGATGCGATCTGCGGGGTTTTAGCCAAACCATATCATCCAGAATCAAATGGAATGGTGGAGTGGGTCAACGGAACCCTAGTGAACATAATCCACAAATTGGTAACGGATCAGCCCTCAGAATGGAGTGCCCTTCTACTGACTGCTATGTTCGCGTATAATATCATCTATCATTCGTCCACTGGTAAGAGCCTGTTTCAACTTCTGTATGGTCGACATCTGTCTCTGCCCGCCTTGCTTTATTTGTGTGTAGAGGAGACTGGGGGTGTGGATCCTCAGCGATATTTGAAGACTCATATGGATACATTGATCAAGATGCAAATGGAAGCCTACTCAACCAGTTTGGCCAAGAAGATTTGCAATCAGACATCCAATCAGAAGAGACAGAGTGTTTTGCTGTTCGCTGTAGGGGGCCATGTTTTATTCCATGACCAGCACGGATTTGGGAAAAAAAATCCTTCCAACATAAGGGCCAGGCCATTTGAGATAATCAAGAAGACTGGCATGGATGTCTACACTATCAAGGAACCTGTGGGGGGTCAGATTATCAACCAAGTTCATGCAAAGTTCCTCCAAGCATATAAACAGTAAGAGTATATCATTTATTAAAAGGGGGTAATTTTGGGAAGTTGATATGACTGGATGATACACTACCCATATTGGCAGATCGGAGGGGGAATTGAGACAAGTCTCAAGATTTATGGAAAAAGGAATATGAATTATAATTGATCAAAATGATGACCATTTGGTGAATTATAGAATTATGCTGAGATTTATTATAAACAAGAGCTTCCAGAAAAGGGAAGACGAATAGAAGACTACCAAGCCAAGGATGCATCTGGCTTGAGGAACCAAGATATAAAGAGTCACATGGTGGATTGAAAGAGAAGGTCTTTTTCCATGATTAGGTGATTGCAGATAAGTCTGCGATTTGTTTTACTTAATAAAGGTCGAAATAAGTAGTGATAGCTCCATATATAGTTTATTGAGTTTATTTAAGTCAGCAATTGTCATATTGTCTGATTTGCTTTCTCAGTGGCTAATACCTTGTGCAAACTGACTCAGCGGAATCCAGCCTATACGCCGAGAAATAACAACCAGTATCAACCAACTACCCATTAACAACTTTTATCACACCATCAGTCTAGATGTAGTATTTCACCTCCCTCAGACTACTAGTGTAAACAGATTTATCCTAGTAGCCATTGACCACTTCACTAAGTGGGCTAAACCGTGGCTCTACATGCTCAAATGGCCAAGGCCACAGGCACATTTTTACATCAGAACATTTTCTCTTGACATGGCTGTCCTCAATTACTACTATGCAATGTTGGTAAGAACTTCACCTCCAGAGTAGTCAAAATCCTGGATACCTCCATGGGAGCCCAACAACTTTTCTCAGCTCCATACAAGTGATCTACCAATGGGCTGTGGAGAGAGCAAATGGAACCTTGGTCTCCATCCTGTGAAAAATTGGCTCTTCTGATTCAATTCACTGAGATCAATTCTTACCAAGTGCCACTATAGCCTACCAGATTAGTTACCACCAGTTCTTGAAAATGTCCCCTTTCCATGTCTTGTATGGGCGGGAACCAGGTATACATTCCCTCTTAGATAAAGATGTATTCTCCTCTAGAATTGAGGAACCCTGAGAATGTCTCGATAAAATTTGGATCACGACTTCATCCAACTCCAATCTGAGGCTATAACCAATATATCATAAACGGTGGCATAAGAAGGGCAAGCTGCCAATGAGCTCTAAACCTCCTACTTACATTTCAAGTATCTGATATGGTATTATATCACCATAACCACATTACACCTAGAAGTGGTAAGCTTGATCAATTTGGGAGGATTCCCTCACCATCACCTACAAAAGAGGCAATGAATACTCCATAAAATCCTTGGCTACAGGGATTACCATCAATTGGGTACATGGTCAATGCCTACGGCCCTATTCTCTCCCCAACATTCTTGAGGGTGGTTATGTCCTACATTTGCCCTCCCAGTTGAAAAATAAGGATAATTTGGGTCGAACTCAGCCAAAAAGGGGAAATGACGGCTATTTTCAAGTTTTCAGATAATAGTATGAAGGATTTAAATAGCGCTAACGATTATATTGGACAAAAGCACTGGCCAATTCTCGGTGGAACCCCACAAATTGGGGTTAACACAATTTTGAATCCTTCACGGGCAACAAACACAAGAATCAGCAGTTGGATTACTCCAACCACAGGTCAGACCCTGGGGCGTCCATCTGATGGTACTTCCCCAGCCACAACCAGTCCATTTAAGCACCTATCAGGGACCACCCCCTTTTATAGGCCTGGCGGGGCCCCCTAAGGTACAATAAATTTATCAAATGAGGATTGGCTAAAATTAATTAAATTTTTACCCCATAGGTATGTCTTGGCAAAAAGTAATTCCCCATCCACCTTCCAGCCTAAGTGAAGTGAGTATTTGACTTCAATAGGCTACCTTGCCAATTTTTATAGTTTAGACTAATTCAATTGAATCCAAATCTATCTAATTTCCCTCAACCCTCAATGAAGTGTATATACTGAATGGTCAGATAATGAGAGGGTTCATTCTTCCCCTGCACCAACTCTAGTAAATTCTTAACAAACCAAA
The DNA here is from genome assembly GCA_022478985.1 of Massospora cicadina. Lineage (NCBI taxonomy): Eukaryota > Fungi > Entomophthoromycota > Entomophthoromycetes > Entomophthorales > Entomophthoraceae > Massospora > Massospora cicadina. The sequence goes on from JAKSZP010004018.1 coordinate 170,046, forward strand.
CTTTTTATTTATTAACGTTTATCAGCCTTTTTACTTATAAACATGTTGTGTAATCCAGCGGCGTCTGAGCACCGGCGAGCATTCAAACAGCTGGATTCCTATAGTGTAATAGGTACGTTAAACATCACAGAAGCCAGGGCTCGATTTTCCCAAGCCAAAAAGCTAGACTTCCTGTGAAAACCCTCTGTAGATATCTTGGCCACCTAAGAAACCCACTGTCTTCAGGGAGGAAGAGGGATCCTGGTCAGCCAGGGTCTCATCATCCCAATTGGCATGGACATCCCACTGTGGGGTGATTGTCACAATAACAAAAAACTTAAAATCACTGACTCCTTTTCATATCTGCATGGCTGTGTCCTGGTAGCAAAAAAGCATGCCAATAGGATACAATCTCAATAGCCTGCATCTGCGCACCATGCACCTCAGCAATTAGAAAACAATTCCTTGTAACCATCCTAATACTCACCCTTCCACCAGATACAATCCTATTGGGAGACTTCAACTGCTGAGCTAACCCCAACACGGACTGATGGCCTAACCCCAGGTGATACCCCCAGGGCACATCGAATTCCGTGAAATGAAGGCATCCCTTGGCCTACACAATACCCTTCCCAGGGCTCACCACTCTTTCCCCACATGAACTGCAGCAAAATAAGTGAGGGAAGCTTATCTCAATGAGCTGCATTGGCATATCATCACCCTGAAAACTCACCACTCAAACATGATCAACTTCTCAACAAGAAAGATCAACTTCTCTGACCACTGACTCATTTTGGTGAAGCTTTCACCAGCCCTCACTCCTGTACAACTGTTGACCTGGAGGAAGTTACACCCAGAAAATATAAGATTGCCCAAAATATCTGACTGGGTCAAATATGAGGACACAAATCCAAAATTAGTAGCTCAATTTGTATCAGATCCCATTGATACTTGGGAAAATTTCAAAGTCAATCTAATAAATAAAACTCACCATCTTGCCTTGCGTAAGTACACCGCTGACACAGCCACAATCAGGCGCGCCTTGGCGGAAACGGACAACCTTGAGCTCAACACCCCAAAGTCTGTCTAAAGCCCCAACTGGGGGCGTAAATGGGCGGAAATATCCACCCAACTAAACGCCCTCATCTTTAAAAACCATCACAGAATCAAAGTCTTGAGAAAAGGTAAGATCATAAAAGAAGAAAAAACCTGCTCAACATACTTCTTCCGCCAATTTCACTCCTGTGGCAACCAGCTCACGTGCACACAGGTCTGTAAAGATGATGGCACTGTGGTAACTGACTAAGTGGAGGTCAAGGCGAAATACACTGATACTACACTGAACTACACCAAGGCACCCCAACCAAATCCCAAAAATTTATAGATTTTATAAACACTGCCAGAATAAAACTCATACCACCAGACTATAACCTCCTAAATCTAATCACACAGGAGGAGCTCTGGGGCACAGCCGTGCTGCACCACGTAGGAAATGCCCAATGCCTTATGGGTTACACTAGAAATTTTACAAAAGAAACTTCAAGCAAATTGAATCATCCTCTTGGCGTCAAAGAATTAGTGCTTCTGGAGACACGCCTTCTACCTGGTGGCCAGGACTCATATGTAATAACCCTGTTTAAAAAGGGTGACAAACTGAACCTGGCCAACTGGTGCTCAATTGCACTCTCTAACACTGATACAAAACTGTTAACAAAGATTTTAGCCACCAGATTAGGCACAATATCCTCCAAAGTCCTGTCATCCATCAGTTTGGGTTCATATTAGGGCGTTCAATCTGGACCAAAATACATTCCGTCGCCAACATATGCCAGTCCAAAGCAACTAAAGCTCTGGTATTCCTAACCAGGAGAAGGCATATGATCGCATTAGTTAATCAAACCTCAAGGAATGACTAAGCGTCTTCAAACTCCCACCCTGATTCATAAACTGGGAGATGCTCCTTACATAATCTGCATCCATGGCTGAATGCGGCCCTGGTTTTCTAACCAAAAAGATCATACCACACATAGGGGGCTCAAACAAGGGGACCCCCTCAGCCCACTGCTGTATAACTTCATTATTGATCTGCTCCTTCGCGTTGCTGACTCACGCTCATGGGCATAGCTGCACAAAGCCAACCAACAGTAAAGATACTAGCCTTTGCGGATTAATGTGTGACAGATATAGCTAACAACAATGATGCCCTACATCTGGAACGTACCCTGGAGGAATGGTCCATTGTGAATAACGCGTCTCTCAACAAAAAGAAAACGGAAATAATCTTCCTAGCCAAGTACACTAACAACTGGGCCAAAACACCAAACCTCACAGCCCCCTCAAAAAAACAACCCACTCATCCTAACCTTTGCATCACCTCATTTAACCAACCATGTCCGCCTACTTGGGATATGGCTGAAAACAAGTGGGTATACCAATGAGACAATTGAGAAACTTAAAACAATGGATATCCAACCACGTCGCCTCCCCTTAAGGGAATATCCTTAGAACTAACAGGGCGGGTAAAGGTTGCCAACTCACTCATCATCTCAATGCTGTTGTTCCCCGCTCATGCAATCTCTTTCTCACTTACATTCATATCCTCAGTCCGCGCACTTATCCAGGGATGGCTTTGACCTGGGTCCCGGACACCTGTATGGGTGGAAACGTTCTTCAGGCCACGCTCCAGTGGAGGCATGGGGCTAATAGACTTTATAATTCACGCCAACAGCATATTTGTGACCTGGATAGAGAAAGTCCTAGCCCCAGACCTTCCACAATAACACTGGTCTAGAACGCCAAGGGCCAACTTTGCACAGGCGCTAAAACTATCAAACCCACACAACCCGTCCAGCCTTCTCACATACCTTGCAAACTGCCTCAACGCAGTGAGCCCACACGGAACCTCCTCACTTCAAACGTCTCCTCAGCACCATTTGGAACATAGGGTGGACCATTACTCCCACAGGCACTAGTCATAGAAGGGGAATGCCCAGAGCTCACATGACACTAAGGAACCAGACGAGCACCCCCAGAGGGACAAAAATGATGTGGTTCCATTCATTGCAATAACTGACTACCTTGATGCATAAGACATACCCTATGACCTCACAACCAGAAGGCAATATGGAGGCTAACACATCATCTGCTCCTCCAGCCAAGGGTAAGAGCTAACACCTGGCGCTGCTTCAAAATAACCTACAGGACAGAGGACCACTCTATCTCTCTTCACTTAACATGCACTGTGAGTGGAGGGGATTACACCCTCCACCACTGCCTTGAAGCATGACCCCCATCTAAAACCTTATGTCAGAAATTTGCCCTCCAGACTTCAAGATAAGAATGATTTGGGGAAAATTAGCCAAAAAGGGTAAATGTCGGTGTTAAATTTTTGGCCTACTTCATATGTGCTGTTCTTCTTCTGGGTTAGTTTTGAGTTTCGTGAATTATTGTATGGAGACAATAGACCAGACGGTGACAATAGTCAAGATATAAACTCCTTGAATATGACACTTCAAAGTTGTATTCTTCTGTCATTACTTGGACAATGGCTCACTACCCTGATCCTTCTTATCCCAAGTGGTTCTTGCCTTAATACAACATAAAAGTATAAAATACAAAAAGCTTGTAAATTAAACTATGAACTTATGGTATTATTTGATTGTACTTTATTAGTAACAACTTGGAGATAATTTATAGGTTTCAATGTTAACCAAATCTTACCCATGACGCCTCATTTTAATGGCATTTTGCTGGAGAAAAATTTAATAAGTTCATCTGAGGGTCTACAATCCTTTTGACTTGGGTGCATATCACATGGCCTATTGGTCATTGTCAAACTTGTAATATCTCAAGACAGCATTTCTGACTCATCTGCAAATAACTGAACCAATGTTCCTCTCAAGAAATCAGCAGCACATACCAAGGCGACTCATACAACTTATTAATAATCAATTTAATTAAAAATTTGATTAACATTTTGATCTAATTTTGACATAAACCAACAAAGCTCACGTGCCTGACTTATCAAGTTGCCTATTATTATTTAGTATAACTTAACCAACAAAGCCCCTAGGCCTAAGTCATCATAGTCAATTATTATTAAGTTAAATTGCTAGGCCACAAATCCAAATTTTAGATATACTTTTTATATTTTTGGTACATAATCACTGTAAATTTCGATATGATACATAATAAATTAGTAGCAGCTAATATTATTTTTTCCCTATCAAAATACCCAACGATTTAGACCCAGGCAACCCTTTCATCACTTCTTTCTCCTTGACTAAATAAAATTGGAGGGTCTTCTTTTATTCCTTGGTCACAACATCTAATTTTCTTAATCTTCAAAATATGATGCTAACACTTTTCTTTCTCGTTGCAATCACTTTTGCAACCTATTCAATTCAAGTCTGAATCTAGTTTGATAATCTCATAGAGGAGATTAGTCTGCGCCCATGTCAGGGAGCAGTTGGGCAAGTAAGGTAAGAGGAGCAGGTGGAAGGCCTGCAGCCTCCAACGTTCAAAAATGCCCCAGAGAAACTGGCAGAATAGACAAAAATTTTAAAAACCGGCGGTCACTATTTCCCCAGAAATACTCACATGGCAAGCACGATGCAACCAGTACACCAACACGCCACACTCCCAGCCACTTTCGTTGGTGGAATTCAGAGTCTGCATGTTTCTGGACATCCAACAAATGGCAATATGGGAAAAATTTTGTGAAGATGTGCACACAATTTTCCCAACTGTGGTGTACGTCGCACCTCACTCCATGTCATGTGGTTGGCTGGACCTAGGTTTCAAAAACAATGAGGCAGCAGATGAGGCTGCTGCAGTGCGCGTAGTGGGTGACCTCACCAGAGGGAATGGGTTGTCGAAACCAAATGCACCAGGTGGACAAAATCAAACCAAATTTTCCTCACGTTTGACTTTTTGCCTACTATGGTAAAATGTGACATTTTGGAACAACACCTGAAAGATGGTCTCGCCATATATGGCGAAATACAATCTTTCAAAATGCAACACTTCACACGGATGCCACACCTGTGCACTGGCAAAGCCATCGCAGTCCTGACCCAACTAGGGATTGTGAAGGACCTAACCCAGATCCCGCACTCTACTTTTATTGATATTGCAGGGCATACCACCCACACATTCCGGGTGACTGTCGACAGCGCGCCCCCCATTTGCACCCACTGTGACGCGTTTGGCCATAAGGCTCATGCATGCCCCACCAAGGAGGCGTCACATTCCAAGAGCACCCCTCGGTGGCCATGGCCAGCGGAGAGGTGCACTACAAACCAACCGCAAGCACCAAAGAGGCTTTCCCATGGGGAGCACAAGGCTGCTACCTACTGGTAAAGCCTATCTCCCCACAAGAGTGGAAGAAGGCCAAGCAGGCCCACAGGGCCGCGGCCAAGGAAGCGGCCAAAGCCACCACTGCTATCCCACACTCCCAACGCCAGGAGGACATTGAAACCTTTTTGGCGGAAGCAACTTGGGAATCTATCAACCAATCAGATTGGGAAGCCCATGCTGATTGAGCCACTCAATCTGAGGATCCAATGGGGGACTCGATCTCACCCAATCATTGTACCCAAGCTCAAGTCAAAACTGACTTGGGACCCACCCAACTGAAAATTTTTTTGACCCACTCAACGGTGCACCAATCTCATCTGCACCACAAAAAATTCGTCTGACGTCGGGGAAACAAAAAGCAAAGGCTAAAGCCAATGCAACTCTTTCTGCAAAAATTAACAAAAATCCTGATAGCATTGCTGCTAACACCCACGCTGCTGTGAAGGCCCGTGGGGATCTAGAGGAGGCTGGTGGGCCCAGGTGCCCACCCCCTTGCACCTAAGGTGCATTGGGGGAAACCTTCACTTTAGGGACATTGAATATTGCTGGACTCAAGGCCTCCCCATCCTGGGCAAGGAAACTGAGTTTTTTAAAACAAAATTTACCCGTGGATATCCTGGCCATCCAGGAGTCCCACTGTCCACGAGGTTCCAAGGAAGCTTGGAAAACAATTCTCCTCCCATCTCTATCCTTTTGGTCAGAACACTGTGGGGTGCTAATTCAGAAAAATAATTTTTTCAAATTTTTATTGTCAGAAACCTTCCTCGATGGCTGAGTCCTCATTGTCACCTTCTCATGGGCTGACAAGGTACACGCTATCATCAACATTTATGGCCCAAACGGTTCATGAGAGTGTCAAGAATTTTTCTCGTCAGTCAATTCCCTCCTGCTACCCTCAGACCCTTTCATAGTTGGCGATATGAACTGCTGGCTAAACAATCCAATGGATTGGTGGCCTTCCTCCTCCCACGCCCCCTGGGGCCACATTGAACTTCGCGTTCTAAAAACCACTCTTGGGTTAATGAATGCAATGCTGCGGCAAGCCACACTTCTCGAAAACATGCTGCGCCCCCACGTCCACAATGGCCAATTAAGGTCCATGTCCCGCATCAACCTTATCCTTATGCCAGCGAAATTCCAACCCCACATATCCCACTTTAAAACAACAAAAATGGAATTCTTCAACCATTGACTGGTCTCAATAACCTACCACCTACCTGTCACAGCTAAGGCCCCACATTGGTGCAAAATCCGCCCCTCCAAGCTCGCGTCACAAGGATTTTTCACATGGGTGAAATCAGCAAATCTGGCAAAAGAGTTTGTTACACCGTTTTGCACAGACCCCATTTCCACATAGGCAACTTTCAAAGATGATCAATCCGCCACTCTCGCCATCTCTCCTCCAGATGCTCACAAGCCACATCGGCGGTCATTTTGCGCGCTCTGGCAGAGTTGACACACCTGGAGTCCAATATCCCAGCTACAGGATACAGCTCTGCATGGGGCCGGAAGTGGGCGGAGGCAGCCACCCACCTCAATGCACTCGAAAGGCAACACAAACATTGGGTCTGTGTTCAGTACAGGGCCAAATGCATCACAAAAGGTGACAAGTACACCGCACATTTCTTTAAAAAAATTTTGCACCATGCCAGAGCGTGGCCTGCACACAGGTGCAAAGATTGAATAATTCTATTGCAGATACACCAGCTGAAGTGGCAATTGAAACACAAAAGTATCACTCCAAGTTGTACCGATCTGATCCAATTAAGCTGGCCAAATTGGCAGAATTTCTCAACTGAGCCCACATCTGCACCATTTTCTGATACCCGGAAATAAATGAATTTGATTACTCCAAACGAATTATGGACAGCCATTCGCGGTGCACCAAACCAAAAATGCCCAGGCCCAGATGGCATTCCATATGAATTCTACAAAAAGTATTTCAAATATATATCCCCATTGCTGCTCGCCTCACTTAACCAAAGCCTGTTTGAAACGCGCCTCCTACCAGGAGGACGTGAGGCCTTTACCATCAAACTCTTCAAGAAAGGGGTTAAGCTAGACTTAGCCAACTGGCGCCACATTTCTTTAACTAACACAGACACTAAAATTTCTAAAAAAAATCATGGCTAACCGCTTAGGGACTGTAGCATCTGCTACCATGTCTCCAGAACAATTTGGTTTCATACCCAGAAGGTCAATTTGGGATAACGTGCACTCTGTGGCTAATGCATGTCAGTCCACAGCCTCTGGGGCACTTGTATTCTTGGACCAACAGAAGGCCTATGATAGAGTAAACTGGGAGTACCTCAGGGCCTGCCTCCATCAATTCCACTTACCCCCTCGCTTCATCAACTGGGTGATGCTGCTCACAGAATCTGCAACAATGGCAGTACATGGCCCTGGCTTCCTAACGGAAGTAGTCCGCCCTCAAAGGGGCTTGCGACAAGGGGACCCCCTCAGCCCAAACTTATACAACTTCAGCCTTGACCCACTACTGCAAAATGTGAATGCCCAACTCACTGGAGTCCATGTGCCAGGCCAAGCCCCAGTCAAGATAATAGCATTTTCAGATGATTGTGTGGTTAAGGGTGTCTAATAATCAAGATGCACGCGCGCTTGAAGCTCTCATCCAGGAGTATTCCTGGGTAAGTAACGCGGCACTGAATGCTTCAAAAACCAAAATCATCCTCCTTGGTCGGTTTAAACTGCTGGGCCCCAGCAATTAGTTCTCAACCTGGCCCATCTGCTTGCCCAAGTCCTCGCCCTACTAGCTCAACACACACCGCCCCACTGGCTTCCCTTCGTGCCACGCCCTACCATAGGACTGGTACGCCATCTGGGCGAGTGGATGGAGGCAGGCGGATATGCGTCAGCAGTAATGGAGTGCTGTATTCTGGACAACGTGACGAAGCGAATTGCCTCTCTCAGAGCCCACCCTACTTCCCTTACTGGCAGGGTTGTTTTAGCCAACTCTATGCTCCTCTAAAATCTGGTTTGGAGCCCACGCCATCCCCTTCTCCCCAAGCTTCTTCAAATTCTTGTATGCCCTGCTGCAAGGATGGCTTTGGTTAGGCTGCCCTCCAACAGTACGGCTAGAGGTCATGTTTGGCCCTCATCATCATGGGTGGCATGGGTCTGCTCGACTTCAGAGCCCATGCTGCCAAGATCTTGGGTACCTGGATAGCGGCCGTCACTGCCCCTACGCTCCCCTCCCAACACTGGTCCCACGCGGCCCGCTCAAACTTCTACCAAGCCTTGGGCCTCAACAACCCATCAAACCCCAACTCCCTGATTAAATACCTCGCATCACACACATCGGCCACAGGCCCTCACGGGACTAAAACCCACTACAAACAAATCCTCCTCTCCATGCAGAGCGCTGAGTGGAGAATTTGTATTAGCGGACACACAGCCCGGAGAGGCTGCCCCTCTCTTCAGTTCACAAAAAAGGTACAGGGGCTACCCATCCAAGATGGCGTGATCCCCACACAGCCCCATGTCCTATCCATGGTGGACTACCTGGACATGATGGACATCCCTTACTCCATTGAGACCCAAAAATCTATCTGGAAATACGCACAACATCCTCTGTTGCAGCCTCAAGTCCGCTCCCATGTGTGGCGCTGCCTGAGGAGGGTGTATCGTACAGCTGAGCGCTCAAACGCTTTACACTCATCCTGTGTCGTGTGTGGCCAGTATGGAACGCTGTTCCACCGCCTGGAGAAGTGCCCTACCTCTAAAGTGATATGGCGCGAAGTTCAACGTCTGCTGGTCCAGGATCAAACGCATCCCTTCAGTATGTCATAAATATGTTTGTTCTATCAAGGGCCTTCTCCCTTCCACCCTCCCTACGTGATTTGGTGGTTTCAATCGCCATGTGGACCATCCACATGATTGTATTGGATGCCATCACAGGCTCCACCCCCACCCTCCCAGAAGCTGTCCACAGATTCCAGTCTCATTTGGTGGACCACTTTCAGGCGTGGATTTTGGGTACCTCCCACCACATCACTGACAGCTGGTCTCCTCCTGGTTCCCAGTCTGGTTCATCAAATCAGACCCCTTCCTCCACACGTGTTCAATTGTGGCTACGGCCCCTTCACACGTTACCTCCCCTCCCCATAAGTGGCGTTCCCACTGACAACAAGAGATAGCATCGCTTCTCTGGGGTGCCTTCCCTGGTACTAAGTTTTGTCTCTTCTGAGTCATATTTGGAAGTGTCCGTCCCATGTTCGGCCTTCCCCACAATAAATTTAATTCAAAATATGATGCTTTGTTAATAACCTTTTGGCAATGGGTAAACCCATCTTCTTAGAATCCACAATTTTCATGTTGCATTCTACAATTAGATCAGGCGTCTTGACTTCATTTCCTAGGATGGTTCAACTCTCTATACTTCAACTTTTTCCAAAAGCTCAACCTCTACACCTGCTGAAACTCCAGCAATCCTCAGCAAACCCAAACTTGCCCCCTTAGCTTCGATTTCACTCTCCTCCCCTTCCCAAAGAAGGGTCATTACCCCAAATGGTGATGAGGCTTTAGAATTCATGAATTAAATTTATATTTCTTTAATGTTATTTTTTCATACTTTTAAGTTTCATTATTGCGTTTTTTATTTTTTATTCTTTATAAATTTCATTTTTCAGTTTTTTTTTCATTTTTCAGTAAGAATCATAGATATTACTAAGTGGATATGGGAAAACCCAAAGGGGTAAGAGTATGCTTTAGCGTATTTCTTTTGCTATGACATTCATTGATGAATGTGTCAATTGGCATGGGGGTGGAAGGCGAGTCAGTAAGGGCATACGGCTAACAACCTGAAGGTTGTGGGTTTGATTCCCGCCCTTCACGCATCAATTGGGGTGCCAGCCAAAGGAAGCTATTGGCGGTTAGTAGGTCTAATAACACGAAAACCTTACCCATGACATAACCAGAAAAATTTGAGTCTTAATCCAGAGGTGGAAAAACTTTCTTCAACGGAGTTGACCCTGTTCAGATTTCATGTCATTTCTTTCTTTCAGTTATGCCTGTCCCCTTGTTGGCTTGCCTCGGTTAAATAAAAATATGTCAATTGGCATACCTATATTCACCCCCTTCAAGCTTGGGGTATCTGCTACATTGCTCTGCCCCTCAGCCAGAATATTCTTAAGTATCTTTTGCACTATGGGTTAGCAACTACTTCAGAGGTTTTAGTTATTAAAACCTTGTTCTGAGAGCAAGTTACCTCATGTACATTCATAAACTCTTCATTCTTTGCTAAAATAGAATTCATTTTGCTAGTAATCAAGGCCCCATGGCCCATGTTTTTGTGTATGTCAGGTGGGACTGGTGTTTTTGGCACAATAGAGCATCCCGCATCTATTGTGTTTATTCTTTTCCCTCCACCTGCACGTTATCTGGGAGAACTACATCAACACTACGTTGATGGCATCAGGAAGCAAAGTGCCCTTTAAATTGCAGTCATAGCAAGTAATCTCATTTATTGAGCGTGAGGCCCTTGTATTTAAATTTTTCTCAGTTTTCACACGTGGATCACTCTTCAGTATTATTATTGTAAGGTTTTCCAACAGAGGCAGCAGGTCCTGATCTGTATCCAGTATTATGAGGCCATGATTTCATGAGCATCTGCGCAGATAATCAACCAATTTGGACGTTGCATGGTTTTGCATAAAAGCAGGCAATATGGTGGTTGACAAATTTTGGTGAGGTTGTACTGCATGTTGTAATGTAATCTTAGTGTTGAAATTGATCATAGACTTTGCGCCAAGAAAAACTTGAGCTTTGCAATAGAAACAATAAGCAAATTTATCAATAGTTTCACCTTTTATAAAGCTATTATTCATAAAATTTAATTTTTTAGTTGGCATTCGTTCTAGACTCCAAATTCATGAAGCACGGCCTCTTTGACTTCCATAAAGGTTGGGTTTTCATCCAAATGAGGCATAATTAACTTGGTATTCCATTCATCTAAGCAGTTGATCGTATTGGCCACATTGTTACGGTCTCTGGCCCCCATACATGGCCATTCCAAAGCGTTTGATAGAAGTGGGTATATTTCATCTATTATTAAATTCAGGCAGGTTTTACGGTTTGTAATAGTCATTATCCTGCTCATGAGTATTGCAATTACTTCTCTGCTGGATAGAACCAAGCATATCAGGGTGCTGAGGCGCTGCTCCACAGTTAGAGGAACTTTTGTTGTCCAAAGCAACCATTCTATATGGCAACTGCTGACGTGGCCAGAATTAATCTCAAAAATTTAGAGGAATCCCTGTCAGAATTTCTTTGGTCCTGGTGGCTTTGATCATTGTCCCAATCCTTCAGTTTACAAAAATTCTCATTCAGATTGGTCATTTGAAATTTTTTTGCAGAAATCATTTTACCTTTATCTCTGGGTAATTTCTTTACATCATTAAATTCTTTATGAAGAGCATTATTTGACTCATTAATAAACGTAATTTATTCAAAGAGATTATTAACTTGATGACTCATTATGTCTGCAGAATATTAAAATTATGCAAATCCATCCTTAATAAAAGTGATATATAGCCAGGGGTTGCTCCCTGTAAACGTGGTCATCATCTGCATTCTCAACCATGAGCGCCAATAGTTGATGTTTTGCCCTAATTCTGATGAGATGGTTCTTCTGGGGTAAGTTAGAGTTTCGCGTGTCTATTGTATGGAGACAATAGACCAAATAGTGACAATTGTCAAGATATAAATTCTTGAATATGACACTTCAAAGCTGTATTCTTCTGTCATTACTTGGACAATGGCTCACTACCCTGATCCTTCTTATCCCAAGTGGTTCTTGCCTTAATACAACATAAAATTATAAAATACAAAAAGCTTGTAAATTAAACTATGAACTTATGGTATTATTTGATTGTACTTTATTAGTATCAAATTTGAGATAATTTATAGGGCTTGATATTGACCATATCTTACCCATGACGCCTCATTTTTAATGGCACTTTGCTGGAGAAAAAATTTAATAAGTTCATCTGAGGGTCTACAATCCTTTTGACTTGGGGGCATATCACATGGCCTATTGGTCATTGTCAAACTTGTAATATCTCAAGACAGCATTTCTGACGCATCTGCAAATAGCTGAACCAATGCTCCTCTCAAGCAATCAGCAGCACATACCAAGGCGACTCATACAATTTATTAGTAATTAATTTAATTGAAAATTTGATTAACATTTTGATCTAATTTTGACATAAACCAACAAAGCCCACGTACCTGACTTATCAAGTTGCCTACTATCATTAAGTATGACTTAACCAACAAAGCCCCATCATATGTCATCATAGTCAAGTATTAATAAGTTAAATTGCTAGGCCACAAATCCCTAGTTCAGATATACTTAGGATATTTTTGTTCTATAATCACTGATAATATTGATATTATACTTAATAAATTAGCATCAGCTAATATTATTATTTACCCTATCAAATGACTCATCGATTTAGGTCCAGGCTAACATTCAACAATTAGACGTTTACAAGTCCTTAATAATGATAAAGTTGATTTAAATACATATAACACTTTTTTGTACAAAAGACCTTGGCCTATTCTTAGTGGATCCACACAAAATTTGGGTAACACAATATTGAATACTTCATGGGAAAATATTATGAGATAAGCAGTCAGATTACTCTGACCACGTGAAAGAACCTGGGGAGTCCATCTAATGGTACTCCCCCAGCAACGACCAGGTCCATTCATGCACCTAAGCAGGGACCACCCCCTTTTATAGGCTTGGTGGGGTCCCCAAGGTGCAATATTTTTATCATATGGGGATTGACTAAAATTTAACAAAACACTCCATCTGGGTACGTTTTAGCTTAAAATAAATCCCCATCCATCGTTCAGCTAAAGTGAAGCAAGTTTTCTAGCTTCAATAGGCTACCTTCCCATATTTCCTAATTTTTGACCAGTCTAAGCTATTTCCCAATGATCCTTGAATTTCCAACGACCTTAAATACAGTTTAAATACTGATGGGTCTGATATTTTAAAAAGCTCGTTTTTCTTTTCCCACACTACCTATTATGAATATTAAAAACTCAGCCTTTTATTAGTATCTTATTTTCAATTAAAAAACCGTTGGGGAATCCAGCATCATGAAGCACCACCGAGCAAGAACTCAGCTGGATTCCTACAATATATGGTGGGAAGTTGCATGTCAGTTAAAAAACCCAATGACCAGGAGTTGCAAATATCAAGAAGCATTAACGCACTCTAACTTTAATCCCCTTACCACCCACAACCACTCCCTGATAGTCGCCATTGCATTATGAACAATCCACACCATAGCACTGGATGCCTTCAAGGGAACCATGCCAACCATCCATGGAACTATCAGAAGATTTCACTTACACCTACTGGAACACTTTCAAGCATGGCTAAACAGATACATTATGCCAAAGCAACAACAATTCAATAAATTATGGTTATCAGTCTGGTTTCTGCATACAAACCCCTTCCTTCACACATGCTCCATAATAGGGAAAACCCCTTTTAAGTAAGGCATCCAACCCCCTATACCTGGACGTACCAGCTGGTAACAGGGGTAGCTCATCTATTTTGGGGTGCCTAAATCTCACCATAATTCACCTCCCCATATCCCATTACATATATCATTATTTTCTGTCCCCTTCTCAGATTGCCTCAGTTAAATAAAATACAAATTCCAGAGCAAATAGCCTTACCAATATGGAGGAGAACATACGTTTGACCCATTGGGTCATTAACAAAAACAAGACATGCCTTTACCTCAAACCTGAGAGTTTGAATTTAACTTGGCCATGACCTTAACATTTCATCCCTTAGATAATTCATTTTACCACATTTAGGCTGCTGATATCGCTGACACTGTCTCAGCATTATTTTCCTGAAACTATCACCCCTGGTGGGTGATCCAGCCATAGCTGTTCCAAACAAATTATTAGAATCCTGAGACATATATCTTCCTCATCTGACCTTCCTAGTAACAAAGTAGGCGTAGATTTAATTGAAACTTATCTACAATTTTATGTTCAGTCAATATAGACCATCAAATGAATTTACTTGGGCTATACCACTTGATATCAAATGAAAGTCAAACTGTTTCATTAATTATCATGCTCAGCTTTTTTGAGTTTTTGTGTGCCCGTTAAAGCACCCAATGCAGACGCCCAGCTTCTTAAATTTTATGAAGCTATGTCTAATCTTGTTTGAGAAAATCATGAAGACATTTTAAACAACTGCTTTGAGATCAACGAGATATAATACCACAGAGCAAAATTGACACTGGAGTTATCTGATACCTTTCAGGTGAGCTTAAACAGAAAAATTATCCATGCAGTTACTGACATAGACCAGTGAGTGGAAAGCGCTTTGTCTAATCTCATCAAACGAATCTCTAAGAATCGCCAATCCACTGATTTCTATATATCGCCTTAGCCACCTGAATTCAGCAGTTGTGCAAACAAACTGCTATGCTGCAAATCCAGGAAGTTATTTAAAAAGGACCTCCCAGTAAATTAGACCTAGTGGGAAGGAAGGAGAACAAGGACCCCAAGGGCCTAAAGGTTCCCGTGGCTCTTCTTAAATCTCCACCTGTTGGAACCTCCTTTGATGAAAACCATAAAGCCCAGATTAAGGCTCTTGAGTGACACTATGACTGGTGGCCCAAGTAGCAAAGATGACTATTGAAGAGGAGGACTTTGATGTGGATTTTACCTTTGTATCCTTTTACTTTAAGTATGTGAAAATAAGTGCAACCTGTTCCAACCTGATCGACTCCCAGACCCAAGTGAACCGCCAACTTGAGCAGATTAATGCTAATCTTCAAACAGTTGAAGTTAAACAAGATACTCTCTCTGCTCAATTAGCCCTTCAATATGCCAAGACCAAAAGCTCTAATGATTTCTAGATACTAAGGCCCTACTTAAAAATGACCATGACTGTTACACTGCTCTCCATGATGATATAAATGAACTGCCGCCACCAATTTGAAAAGTTATTACTTAGACTGAAATAATTACTAAGGAACTAAATTAATCTGAGCGACCAATTTCTCTAGCTATCCATGTCTTCTATTAACTGTTGAAATTTTTAAAACCAGATATAAAGAGAAGTTTGTTCCTGGGAATAAATATTCAGTCCTATCACTTTATCTATATATATACAATGGAACAAGCTACAGATCTTCAGAAATGTAGATACATAAATTCCTGTCTGGATGGCAAAGCTCAGGAAATCATGATGTCATACTTCAAGACGTGTACCACTTAAGCAGCTATAAAGGATGTACTTATAAAAAATTTGGAAGTAAACTCTGTTTTTCTAACCTTAGACGGGCTTTTATGAAATATTATAACAACACTCGGAAACCAACATCAAATTTACTAAGTGGTTTTATCATGAAGTCCAGGCTCTTACATCCTGTGATTGAGTTAACTTAGATGACGCCTTGCAGCCGTCCTCTCAGCATATCAGCAGAGTATCAATTTTACGCTCTAATTCCAGAATTACTAGAAGATGTAAAATTTTATCCTCAATATAAAGAAAATATTATGGAGTTGCCTGAGCCAGATGTGTCTCAAACATCTAATAAGAAGAATCAACCCTACAACCATTAAGTCAAAAAATTCAAGAGTTCAAACCCCTTCCAATCCTTGCTCTTATTGTGGAATTTTTGGCCATAAAGAAGAACCTATTGGAAAATAAGGCTGATGAGATGGGAAAAGTGGAGTCAGCTTAGGGCGCGAGGCACTCTCTTCTGATGACGCCATGCCTCACCCTCAATCTATCACCACACCATGTGCTGAATGTTACGTTATACCCACACTCAACTTATTGGATGTTCCAGTATCGCTGATTTCAAATAAAGGTTTAAAATTCTGACTTTTCCCTTTACACACCTCTTCCTCCCAAAGATATAAAAAACTCAATTCCTTATTTTGGTACCAAGGTCACTTGAGTAGAAGTAGCCATCCAAAAGGTTGAAATTTTGGATATAGTTAATACCGCATCTCCAGTTAATTTCATACCTTAGCACTACTAATTGAAACAAATATCACTTCAAATCAGAGTTATACTTTAGATTATGGGATCGCGGGACCACATTGGACCTAATCTCTGGGAAACTACTTTTTTCTGACACTTCAGTCTGGATCTCAGATATTGACAGCCCCGCCAATTGTTCTAAAGAAAGATGGTTATAACCTTCATATAAGAACACAAATAGTGGTTGAATTTGATACCCAATTAAGTCATAAGGACCTATAATTTCTATTTTAGGGTACCACATCACCTTAGTCATAAAGGATAAACTATGGAAAAAAGGGAAGAGAAAGCCTAGGAGTTGTTTACTGGAACACCCAAAGTAGATTAAACAGCTAGTATACCAAGTAGCTGAAATAAAGGCATATTGCCACCTTTCAGTGCAGCTGTCCAGGAAGGTATGCCTGTATATACAGTTAAATGCATAACCATAACTCCAAAGCCAAAGATAGTAGACATGGGGCTCCAAATTACTTTTAAGACAGACCTTCTACTGTGATTCATGAAGATCTTAATCAGTCTATTCAGGAACCTCTCACCTGCCCTGGGGTGCTAAATCCAGCTTACTAGAGCCTTTGAAATATTTTGATAACTAACTTTTCTGATCTTTTGATGCAGATAATTTAAAACCAACGTTTGCTTATGTCAGGACTTTATCCTTTGACCAATCTGAGTGTTTTCATAGTGTGGAACCTTGTATGACTTAGAATATACAAAAGTGCTTCATTAGCCTGAGTTGAATTAGAAAAGGTGAAACTCTCATCATAGCAAAAGTGACAGGTGGATGCTTTGATTGAGGAGTACCTTGACATTTTTACACAGAGCCAGACGATTTTCTAATGATGAGGTGTGCAACATAGGGAGCTTACTGGTGACGCCACTATAATCTGCGCTTGAACCCAATGCAAGTCTAAGGTCAAAGAATCATAGGTTACAAAAAAACTAAAGCAATTCCTGGATGCCAAAATTCTGAAACTGAGGCAAAGTCACTGGGACTTGCTGTTGCACCTTCTGAGAAAAAAGGATGAGTGGCATCAGGCTGTAATGGATTAATACAAGCTGAATGCTATCACTCAAAAGAAAAATACCCAGTAACCTAAATTAATGATTCATTAAATTCTCATCTGGATCTCAGTCTTTCTAAGCAATAGAATTCTCCCGTGGTAAGGGCAGATTGAGTTTGCGCCTGATGATAGAGAGAAATGCGCCCTTATAGTTAGTGAAGGGGTATTTTATCCCACTCACATGCCTCAAGGGATATGCAACACCCTGGACATGTTTAAAAAGGGTGATTGACTGCCTACTGGGAGACATGAAGACGTTGTATGCATTGGTTTATTTAGATGATGTGATTATATACACCCATACTTTAAATCAACATATAGCCCATATTAAGAAATTGTTTGAAAATCTTCGCTCTTCTTCACTGAAGCTGAAGCCTTTTTATATATCATTTTTCCAAGAATGAAATGTGTTCCCTCAGGAACAAGGTTACCTAAAAGGGAATCTCGCCACTACATGACAAAGTGATCACTATTAAAAATATTTGACCATGAAGTTTACATTATATACAGGTCTTTCTTCTAATGTTCGGTTATAACGGACAATTTATTCCTCATTTCGCTAAATTTTCCAAACATTTAACTTATTTGCTTCATAAGGAAGTCATTTTTTGATGGGCAGAACCTAATGGCAGGCTTTTTATGTTAATAGGAAGGCTCATAATTCTTCTGTATTGGTAAACCCCAAGTTTGACAAACACTTCATCCTATTTACTGACACTAGTGATGTGGCTGTGGGGGCCATTCTTTCTCAACTTAAATAATTCAAGTTATTCACCTTATATCATACTTAAGTAAGACTAACTAAAGAGGAAAGAAGCTACAGCATAACTGAAAACAAGTGTTAGGCTGTTCTTCTGTACAGCAAACATTTTTATCCCTTCCTGTATAGGAATCATTTTTACCATCATGATGGCCCACGCTTCACTACGGTGGCTACAACAGATGAAACTTTTGATGAATGGTTGTCCCGCTAGCACTTAAAATCCAGAGTTACGATTTTTCAATTATCCACTGCACTAGAATGGTGCATCAAGATGCAATTGAATTATCTCAGCTACACCATAAAAACACTCTATGCTTCCGAAGAGGATCAGATCTATGAACTTATTGTGAGAAACCTGAGGAATGGAGTCAAGAACCCCAGTGATCCAACAGCAATTATAGAAATGGCTAAGCAGATTCTGATTAAAAATGGACTGTTTTATAAGCAAGTTGGGACCTCTTAGTTGTTTTAAGTCTGACAATCTTCTAGAACAATGTCCACTATGGAGCACATATGATTATAGGCCATGGAGCAGAATGAAGACCCGCCAATGGCTTAAGGAACAATGCTGCTTGAATGGGATGATTGAGACTATCCAAGACGTTATCATACCTGCTTCAATTGCTAACAAAAAATCTCCTATTACAATATATCAATGTCAGGTCATGGGTCCCACGGCCCTGTTCGCCACTGTTAGTAGAAATGTTATTGGTCGCCTGCCTACAGCAATATAATTCCATTACTATATCATAATATCTTTTGATCACTTTACAAAATAGGTTAAGGCCATCTCCGTTGCCTCTCCCACATCTAAAACAACCAAACTCTTACTAAAACAGGTTTTCATTAACCACGGTAGTCCAAAGGTGCTGCTCTTTGATAATGGTAACAACTTTGTTTCTTAATTAATCTCCAATCTCAAAATGCTGATGGGCACCTATCACTCTTTTATGGCACCTTACATCCTGGTAACAATAGGCTTTAAAATGAGCAAATGGTATGTTAGTCACCACCCTCCATAAGATGTTTCAGTCCAACCCTTCATGATGAAATGAATACCTACTAATGGCTTTACTAGCGTACTATGTTAGTTACCTTCAAAATATCCGGATGTCCCCTTTTTGATCCTTTACAGATGAAAGCTTGCTCTACCATCAAGAATACAGTCCATATTAGAAAACTCTAAACCTGACACCAATGATCTCATGATATGAAGCCTGCCCAATTCATTTTGTTCAGGCTATAAGCTTTAGCTTCTAAGTCCATGAGGACTATAAAAAACTAGATTTTATAAAGAAGCAATGCTAAGAAAACATAAACCTGATCATCAGTTAGGCGACCTCGTCTTTTTCTACCAACATTGACCCAGTGGACGGATCAACAAGCTTGACATTCTATGGTCAGACCCCTACCAAGTGATCAATTAATAGGTGCCAGTATATTTAACTGCCTCTGTCAAATTGGGATCTATTTTAATCAAATTCATGCCAGATCTCTCTGGGGTTATGCCCCTCTTTGGAAAGATCTTGTGTGAAAATGTAAGGGATAATCGGAGTAACGCTAATATGGTTGTAATTTGAACATATACTGATTTGCAATATGACCTATGGAGCTCCACCATTTAAAACTTATCAATATTGATAGGATAATAATTCCCTGAGATAGTGTTCACGATCCATAACCTTTCCTGATCTGCCAAAATACCTGACAAAGGCGCTTATTCACTTGACAATAAATTTACCTTTAAGAGGTCTAAAAAACCACTGTCACAATCAAGAAGGACCGAATATGATGAAAATCTTTGCATTCTGTTGCGCCAATTATGGAATATCCATTCCTGATTCAATCATGATTTTCTTACAAGGTTATCCTAAATGATCAAAATTCTTGAATGGCCCTATAAATATAATCAATTTCTGAATAGTAAAGATTTCAGGACTAAGGGGTGTTAAATCACTTATCCTTCTTTTAAAGCCAGGAGATTGAAGTTCCTTCGTATAGGATTATAATTTTTTCTTTCCTTGGCTGTAAAGTCTTCTCTCAGGTTAAGTTCCTTGAGTGCAAATTCTAACTAATAATCGTCCTTAAAAATTTAGAGGTAGTCCAATTTAACTCAATAATGGTAAAAAGAGAGTAAAGTTTATTTTCTTAAAAAAGGATTATATGAGAGATAAGGGAGTTTTCTCAATCTCCATGCATCCTAAGCTAAGATCTAAACTTCTTTATCAATTGGGGATCATGAAGCAGGTTATTCATTCCTGTCAGATGGTGTTTGATGACACATAGATTGGGTTTGAACCCTAATATTAGGTGGTTTAAGCGAGTAAAATTTGAATGCATTAGGTATGGATTGTCACTAAAATCAAGAGGCTTAAAATTAGTCATAGATTATCTCATTAATGGCTTTGGCTATTTTATTGGATTGGGTTTGATACCATCATCTGACTCATGAGAATCTCTAATTCTGGCAGAAATCCATAAAACGCCCCCTCTAGATCTTGGCTCAGGGGGAAAACGGCCAGAGAAATTGACTGTGTACTTGATTTACCATGTTGCCCTGAGCAACCTCGAAATAAATTGTTTGTTAACTCGCTTCTAAATAACTTTGTAAAGACCTGACTAGTTGGTTCCAAATTTATTATTGTGATCTTCAGGCCAACGATGGTAGAAAATGACTAAATCACCCAGTTGGAAGGTTTGCAGAGGTTAATTCTTGTCATTAAATGAACTAGTTACTCTATTAGTGGTGGCAGATAATTTTTTGAGGCCAGAGCCTGAAGTCAGATAATCTCATTGGAAATACTTTGCATAGTGGCTTCAGGGCTTTGGATGAGGCTTGATTGAGCATGGCCTTCACTTTAGAAAACAGCGGTGCATTTATTCCGTACAATGCTTGGAAGGATGGCATCATAGTTATCCATTGATAGATTATACTATAAGCCAGATTTGTGCTAGGCAAATATTGGAGCTAGTAAAGGGGAACAGTTATGGCCATCTTCCAAAGAGTTACATTTAAAGTACCGTTTGCCCAATCTACCATTTTAATGGATGCAGGATGGTATGGAGTATAACTTTTTGGGTGGTCCATCAGTTCGCTATATCATTCACCAGCAATAATTGGAAGTTTTGATCTTTTTCAAAGAGAATTATGTTAGGGCACCCATGCTGGGTGATAATATGATTATATAAAAAAGTGGCGGCAGCTTTTTCTGAAGCTAATGTAGAGATAAAGCTTTGATCCACTTAGTTAAATAATTCACTGCTAAGAGGAGGAACCAATGACCATTAAAGGATCAAGGTAGAGGTACTACATCAATGCTAATAATATGAAAGGGTTCACAAGGTGGAACCACTGGATGTTAAGATTGGTGATTAGTTCCAGCTTGATTTTTGCATATTAAGCAGTACCTTAACACATCTTGGATTGAAACAAGCATTCTTTCTCGGTAGCATTGAGTCAGGAGCCACTGGTAAGTTTTACGAACTCCCTGTGGCCAACTTGCAAATGTCTACAATACAATGTCAGTTTAATCTAAAGGTCATACATATTGTAATCATTATTGGGACATGGTTTGTACTTTTGGCCATTTTTGACTTGAATATTTGCCAATTTTTGCTAATTTCTTTTAAAGAATTGGGGATACATCTTTCCATAATTGCGATTGAGTTAAGAGGTCATAGAGTTGATACTCTTCAGGTTTGGTTAAAGCAAATATGTGAATCTGGGATAGGCATTTAGCGTTTTAGTGTATAGGCCCTGGCCAATGTATAATAGAAAAGTCATAGTTTTGAAGTTTTAACGCCCAACGGGCTAACTTGTTGGGGTATTCATTTTTATGTAGACATTGCAAGGAAGCATGATTAGTGATATGGTAAAGTGTTTACATATAAGTAGGGTTGAAATTCTTAATAGACAGTAATATCGCCAAGCATCTGTGTTCCATAACACTATAGTTACGTTTGACTCTGGTTGGGATTTTACTATATTTGGAGATGGGATGATCCACTAAGCTTTCATTGTGCTGTGATAATATGGCTCTGATGGCTATATTGCTATCATCGGTAAAGGGGAGAAAGTGTTTATCAAAATTAGGATAGATAAGTACTGGATAATGGGAGAGAGAGATGTGTATTAGGTCAAAGGCCTGCTGTTGCTATTCTTTCCACTGAAGAGGTATCCCTTACTTCAATAAATATACTAGAGGCTTAGAGTTTCAGCAAAGTGGAAAATAAACTTGCAATAATATACCACTATCCTCAAAAACATGTATGTCAAGTAGTGATTTAGGAATGACATCTTGAAAATGGCCAGAAACTTATTGTCTATTGGAGATATTCTAGCTTTCCCTACCTTATGGCCCAAAAATCCATTTCATTTAAATTTATTGCGGGGAAGGCTGACCATGGGACGGACACTTCTGAATATGCCTCAGGAAAGATAAACTTAGTACCAGGGGAGGCACCCCAGAGAATCGATGCTATCTCTTGTTGCCAGCGGGAACGCCACTTATGGGGAGGGGGAGGGAACGTGTGAAGGGGCCATAGCCACTATTGAGCACGTGTGGAGGAAGGGGTCTGATTTGATGAACCAGACTGGGAACCAGGAGGAGACCAGCTGTTGGTGACGCGGTGGGAGATATCCAAACATCCACGCTTGAAAGTGGTCCACCAAATGAGACCGGAATCTGTGGACAGCTTCTGGGAGGGTGGGGATGGAGCCAGCGATGGCATCCAAGACAATCGTGTGGATAGTCCACATGGCGATTGCAACCACCAGAGCATGAAGGGAGGGTGGAAGGGGGGAGGCCATTGATGAAGCAAACATATCTCTTGACAGACTGAAAGGATGCATTTGATCCTGGCCCAGCAGACGTTGGACTTCGAGCCATATCACTTTAGAGGTGGGGCACTTCTCAAGGCGGTGGAACAGCGTTCCATACTGGCCACACACAACGCAGGATGAGAATAAAGCGTTAGAGCGCTCAGCTGTATGATACACCCGCCTCAGGCAGCACCACACATGGGAGCGGACTTGAGGCTACAACAGAGGATGGTGTGCGTATTTCCAGATAGTCTTTTGGGTCTCAGTGGAATAAGGGATGTCCATCATGTCCAGGTAATCCACCCTGGATAGGACATGGGGTCGTTTGGGGATCACGCCATCATGGATGGGTAGCCCCTGTACCTCTTGTCTGAACTGAGGAGAGGGGCGGCCTCTTCGGGTTAAATGTCCACTAATACGAATTCTCCAATCAGCGCTCCGCATAGAGAGGAGGATTTGTTTGTAGTGGGTTTTAGTCCCGTGAGGGTCTGTGGCCGATGTGTGTGTTGCGAGGTATTTCATCAGGGAGTGGGGGTTTGATGGATTGTTGAGGCCTAAGGCTCAGAAGAAGTTGGAGCGGGCCACGCGGGACCAGTGTTGGGATGGGAGTGTAGGAGTGGTGACGTCTGCGATCCAAGTGCCCAGGATCTTGGCAGCATGGGCTTTGAAGTCAAGCAGGGCCATGCCACCTTGATGATGAGGGCCAAACATGACCTCTAGCCATACTGGTGGAGGGCGGCCTGACCAAAGCCATCCTTGCAGCAAAGCATACAGGGATTTGAAGAAGCTTGGTGAGAAGGGGATGGCGTGGGCTCCGAACCAGACTTTGGATAGGAGCATAGAGTTGGCAAGAACAACCCTGCCAGTGAGGGTAGTAGGGTGGGCTCTGAGAGAGGCGATTCGCTTCATCACGTTGTCCATTATACGGCACTACATTACTGCTGACGCATATCCGCCTGCCTCCATCCACACGCCCAGATGGCGCACCAGTCCTATGGTAGGACGTGGCACAAAGGGGAGCACCAGTGGAGCGGTGTGTGTTAAGTTAGTAAGGCGTGGACTTGGGCGAGCAAATGGGCTGGGTTGGGAACTAATTGCTGGGGCCAGCAGTTCTGAACTGACCAAGGAGGATGATTTCGGTTTTGGAGGCGTTTAGTGCCGCGTTGCTTACCCGGGAATATTCCTGGATGAGGGCTTTAAGCGTGCATGCATCTTTGTTATTAGACACCCCCACCACGCAATCATCTGCAAATGCCATCATCTTGACTGGGGTTTGGCCTGGCACATGGACCCCAGTGAGTTGGGCATTCACATTTTGCAGTAGTGGGTCAAGGCTGAAGTTGTATAAGAGTGGGCTGAGGGGGTCCCCTTGTCGCAGGCCCCTTTGAGGGCGGACTACTTCCGTTAGGAAGCCTGGGCCATGCACTGCCATTGTCGCAGATTCCGTGAGCAGCATCTCCCAGTTTATGAAGCGGGGGTAGGCGGAATAGATGGAGGCAGGCCCTAAGGTATTCCCAGTTTACTCTATCATAGGCCTTTTGTTGGTCCAAGTATACAAGTACCTCAGAGGCTGTGGACTGACATACATTAGCCACAGAGTGCACGTTATCCCAAATCGACCTTCTGGGGATGAAACCGAATTGTTCTGGAGAGATGGTGGCAGATGCTACAGTCCCTAAACGGTTAGCCATGATTTTTGTTAAAATTTTGGTCTCTGTGTTTGTTAGAGAAATGGGGCGCCAGTTGGCTAAGTCAAGCTTATCCCCTTTCTTGAAGAGTGTGACAGTAAAGGCCTCATGTCCTCCTGGTAGGAGGCGCGTTTCCAACAGGCTTTGGTTAAGTGAGGCTAGCAGCAATGGGGATATATATTTGAAATATTTTTTGTAGAACTCATATGGAATGCCATCTGGGCCTGGGCATTTTCAGTTTGGCGCACCGTGAATGGCTGTCCATAATTCATTCAAAGTAATTCAATTCATTATTTCCGGGTATCAGAAAATGGTGCAGATATGAGCTCAGTCGAGAAATTCTGCCATTTTGGCCAGCTGAATTGGTTTGGTTCGGTATAATCTGGAGTAATATTTTTGCATTTTGATTGCTACTTCAGCTGGTGTATCTGCAATTTAATTATCCGATCTTTGCACCTGTGTGAAGGCCATACTCTTTCATGGTGCAAAAATTTTTTAAAGAAGTATGTGGTGCACTTGTCACCTTTAGTGATGCGTGTGGCCCTGTATTGGACAAAAACCCAATGTTTGTGTTGCCTTTCAAGTGCGTTGAGGTGGGCGGCTGCCTCTGCCCACTTCCGGCCCCATGCAGGGCTGTATCATGTGGCTGAAATGTTAGACTCCAAGTGGGCCAATTCTGCCAGAGTGCGCGAGACAACCGCCGATGTGGCTTGTGAGCATCTGGAGGAGAGATGGCGATAGTGGCGGATGGTGTCCTCATTGAAAGTTGCCCATGTGGAAATGGGGTCCGCACAAAATGGTGCAACAAACAATTTCGCCAAAGTTGCCTCTTCCACCCACATGGAAAATCCTGGCGACGCGATCTCAAGGGGGGGGCAGATTATGCACCAATGTGGGGCCTTTGCAACTGTTATGGGTAAGTGGTATGTTATTGAGACCAGTGTGTTCAGAGAATTCCATTTTCGTTGTTTTGAAGTGGGAGATGTGGGGTTGGAATTTCGCCAGCATTAGAATAAGGTCAATACGGGTCATGGACCTTAATTGGCTGTTGTGGATGTGGGGACGCGTCATGTTTTTGAGCAGTAGGCATGTCATGGCAGCGCATCCATTAACCCAAGGGTGGCTTTTATAATGCGTAGTTCTACGTGACCCTGTGGGGTGTGAGGTGAGGTTGGCCACCAGTCCGTTGGTGAGGTTAGCCAACAGTTCATGTCACCAACTAGGAAAGAATCAGGGGGTAGCGGGAGGGATTTGACTGATGAGAAAATTTCCTGATGCTCGTGTGCACTGTTTGGGGCAGATGTTGACGATTGTGTGTGCAACGTCAGCCCACGAGAAGGTGATGATGAGTACTCGGCCATTTAGGAATGTTTCTGAGGATGTGAATTTTAAAAAATTATTTTTCCAAATTAGTACCCCACAGTGCTTCAACCAAAAGGATAGGGATGGGAGGAGCATTGTTTTCCAAGCTTCCTCAGAACCTCGTGGACAGTGGGACTCCTGGATGGCCAGGATATCCTTGGGTAAATTGTGTTGTAAAAAACTCAGTTTCCTAGCCCGGGATGGGGAGGCCTTGAGTCCAGCAATCTTCAGCGTCCCTAGAGTGAAGGTTTCCCCCATCGCACCTTAGGTGCAAGGGGTGGGCCCCCAGGCCCACCAGCCTCTTCAAGGTCCCCACAGGCTTTCACAGCTCATGGGTGTTAGCAGCAATGCTATTGGGGTTTTTGATAATTTTTGTGGAAAGAGTTGCGTTGGCTTTGGCCTTCGCTTTTTGTTTTCCTGACGTCGGACAAATTTTTTGCAGTGCGGATAAGTTTGGTGCACCATTGAGTGGGGCAAAACTTTTTTTCAATTGGGATAGGTCCTAAGACAGTTTTGACTGGAGCTTGGGTGCAGCGATAAGGTGAGATCGAATCTCCCATCAGATCCTCAGATTGAGTGGCCCGCTCAGCATGGGCCACCCAATCTGATTGGGTGATGGATTCCTGAGTCGCTTCCGCTGTGAAGGTCTCCATGTCCTCCTGGCGTTGTGAGTGTGGGATGGTGGTGGTAGCCTTGGCCGCTTCCTTGGCCGCGGCCCTGTGGGCCTGCTTGGCCTTCTTCCACTCTTGTGGGGAGATAGGCTTTACCAGTAGGTAGCAGCCTTGTGCTCCCCATGGGAAAGCCTCTTTGGTGCTTGCGGTTGGTTTGTAGTGCACCTCTCCGCTGGCCATGGCCACCGAGGGGTGCTCTTGGAATGTGACGCCTCCTTGGTGGGGCATGCATGAGCCTTATGGCCAAACGCAATACAGTGGGTGCAAATGGGGGCGCGCTGTCGACAGTCACCCGGAATGTGTGGGTGGTATGCCCTGCAATATCAATAAAAGTAGAGTGCGGGATCTGGGTTAGGTCCTTCGCGATCTCCTCAGTTGGGTCAGAACTGCGATGGCTTTGCTGGTGCACAGGTGTGGCATCAGCGTGAAATGTTGCATTTTGAAAGATTGTATTTCGCCATATATGGCGAGACCATCTTTCTGGTGTTGCTTCAATTTATCACGTTTTACCGTAGTAGGCAAAAAGTCAAACGTGAGGAAAATTTGGTTTGATTTTGTCCATCTGGTGCGTTTGGTTTTGATGACCCATTGCCCTTCAGGGAGGTTGACCACTATGCGCACCGCTGCTGCCTCATCTGCTGCTATTTTGCTTTTGAAACCCAGGTCCAGCCAACTCGCGTGACATGGAGTGAGGTGCAACGTACACCGTGGTCAGGAAAATTTTGTGTACATCTTCACAAAATTTTTCCCATAAGGCCATTTTTTGGATGTCCAGATACACATGGACTCCAAATTCCACCGACAAAAGTGGCCGGGAGTGTGGCATGTTGATGTACTTGTTGCATCGTGCTTGCCACATGAGTATCTCTGGGGAAATTGTGACCACCGGTTTTTTGAGATTTTTTTCTATTCTGCTGGATTCTCCGGGGCGTTTTCAAATGTTAAAGGCCGCGGGCCTTCCGCCTGCTCCACTTGCCTTGCTTGCCCAACTGCTCCCTGACATGGGCGCAGACTAATCTCCTCTATGAGATTATCAAACTAGATTGAGTCTTGAATTGAATAGGTTTCAAAAGTGTTTGCAACGAGAAAGAAAAGTTTTCCCAAAAATCCATTTCATTTTTAAATAAGAAGCATTTGAAGGCTTAAAATTTTAATGAGGCTTGCCTTAACAATTGGAAAACTTGCCTAGATGATATATATGCTTATTAAAAGTCCTAAAAAAGGGTAATACTTTCAAGATAAACTAGCACACACAAACGTTTCAAGTCACCTAAAAGTCCATCCATGGCACGTTGGAAGGTGGCAGGGGCGTTACTTAACAACTATGGCATTTAAGTGGGCTCAAATGATTTTTCAATATAAATGAGGTAACATTTTGCACAATTCTTTGGTGACAAATCAATTTGCCAGTACCTGCTGGCGAGATCCACAGCCAAAAAATAGTGAGAAACTGACTGTCAGGCAAGCAGCAAGTAAGAATTAGAAGAGCCTGCCAGCTTAGGTGCCATAGCACCCAAACGGCAACCCAAAATGCCAAAGGCACTGCCACTGGTATGACGGATATAAAACTGGAAAGGAGTTTCACCCACAACTGCCGGTGGGCCAGAATCTCATACAGGCACATAGTAGAATACCAGACGAATACAGCCATTAACCCTGAGGGGTGTATATGTGTCAGCGGAAAAGGCGGTTTAATTTTCAACATAAAAAAACTAAATTTTTGGGGAAGGGTTTCTTATTGGAAAATTTAAAGAAGAAAGATCAACCAACAATTTTCTCAGTATGATGCGACTGATTAAGCAGTGGTTGATTAGAGAGGAAATAGCTGGGATTGGGTCCCCCAAGTTTGACCTAACTGTCAAATTGTTCAGGAATGGGGAACAGATAAGTTCACTGGGAACTCACATCAAAGGATTTGGCAGCCGGCCGAGTCACTGTTTGTTCAACCTCAATTGCCCAAACTGAGAATCAACTGCGTTTATGATGGTTGGCATGACAGTATTTAGCCCAACAAGCAGCAGGAATCCCCCAGGGCCACCCCACATAGAGGTGGCCCTATTGGGTGGGAACAGGTTTGGGATGCCCAACCCACCCATGCTCAGTCGCTGGGCTGTTCATTTGGTTAAAAGTGTTGCATCAGCCACAACACCCAATTGGTTGGAAGGGAGCTTCAAATTGGCATCTATGGTGTTCAATGCTGCTACCTGCACTTCAGGGATTATCCCCAACGATTTTAGAAGGGGTTGATTTTGATAATTGAGGTGTTGACCGGAATCAAAACTGTCAGCAATTCCAGCTGATGAGTCAATCTTCATTCCTTTTCAAATATGTGGATCCCAATCATCAGGCTTGTTTCCACTTGTTTCTGGACTTACTGACTTCATTTCAGCAATTTTGATGCAAATTTTCCTGATCAGGCGTACAAGTTTGGGAGAGATGAATGTGGGCACTGGGGGAGGGATCTGAAGAGGGAGGGCTATTACCCAACGCTCATCTAACATATGGGAGAGATCACCCTGGGTGACGGGGGGAACCACAACCCTCTTTGGAGCCTTTTTGCTTGGGAACAGAAAGAGGGCCCAATCGACACACAGGTGACGTTCCCCTGGACTTACAGATTGTCTCCAATTCTACTGTCAAAAAGAGCTATGGTATATAGAGAATCAAGACCTAAATCTTGTAAAGTGCTAAAACAACAACAGAGATTTTCTCAATGGGACATGATTTTCATTAGCAATAGGGGCATATTGAGGGACTTGGATTGTTGATTAGTAAAATTACTTAATAAGATAGATATAGCTTTCCCATAGACATGATTAAAATCCCATGGTAGGTCAACTCTTCTTTGATTGAAGGGTTTGTGTGTCCACTTAGCTCCAAAAATTAATTAGTAGGGTGAAAATATTGATCCCCATATTCACAATAACTTTTGAGATAGAGGGTATTGTAATTGTATGGGCATACAGAGGGATCTCATATTTGGCATCCGTAGCCTTTGGTGGGGCTTAGTTTTCCACCTAATACTTGTATTCAACTTTGCAGATGGAGGACGGGTATTCAAGAAGGCATGTCCATTTTTGAAGCTCCTTTACTTTTGATGGGGAGTTTAAATATTAACGAGATTAAAGCTCTCTAGTAGGGACAAGTATTTTTCTTTGTGGCTTATGATGCAGTTAAGCTCTCATATCAGTTAAAGCCCAATAAGCAACTCATAAGTATCATCCTCTAATGCAATGGCGGGGGCAGTAATTAAATTTTCCCAAATCAAAGGTGAAGGCAGAACGGCTCCTATAGCCTTAGTTGACTGATTACCAGCCGTTCCATATTCAACTTCATAAATCAAGTCTGGAGCCATTTTTATTTTCTGGATAAGTTGGGAGGAAATAACGTTACTGGGAGATCTGGTATCAATTACTGCCAGGACATAGACCTTTTTTATCAACTACCTCTACTTGAACCACCAAAGAGCCAAACTGAGAGTTAGCAGCTAGTAAACTTTTGTGGGGGTTTTAAAGCTAATCAAGTTGAGGATTTTTCTGAGACTACCTTAGGCTGTATAATGCATTTAAAAGTTTTATCAGCTAGTGCTAGGCTTTTCATAGAAGAGCTGACCGCCAAAATTTGTTTGGGTAACTGACCAACATAAGCGTAAGAAAGCTGAGCTTTTATTTCCTTTAATAGTTTTAGGTATGTCAACTTCTGCTGGGCAGCTAACAAAAACATCCTGAAGTGATGGGAATATAATGATAGCTAGAATGAGGGTCTTTAGGCACTTGATTTCCGTCAGCATAGAGGGCCTCTTGCCCTATACTGATTGATTTTTGCTGAATTTTGTTGAAGGACGTGACAAGAGTCCACAGTGTGGTTGATTCTCTTCCAATGGGTCCAGTATAATCAGTTGTAGGTAACTCAGGAGTGTGTCTTCTAGCACTTTGGATGAGACTTGTTCTTGTTAAAATGATTGGGCCCAGTAGGTTTGAGTAGGTAAGCAAGAATTTCCAAAATAACTTCTTTGGTATGGAGGAGAGACATCAAGTTAGACTTCACCGCTTTAAGATAAAGTAGAATGTTAGGCATATTTTTAAACGACAAAACAAAGCAGTAATAGCGTCATCTAAAGTAAGCCATTTTTCTGAGACCAGCATTTGAGCAAAAAGGTAAAAATTATGAGCAAACTAAGTGGATGTTTCTCTCCGATTAAGGCTTATACCCAGAAAAGTTTGCTTTGGGTTAGATAAAGTTAGATCACTCCCAAATTTCTAAAGCAAGGGAGCCTTGGCGTCATCCCAAGTCAGGCATGGATTAGATGAGGTACCATACTGTCTTGAGCGATGTGACTAAGACTGTTAGTTAGTTGTTTGAGACTTTGGTGTTAGTGGCTACATCCATAGCACTTTCATAAAAATAAGAAAGAGAAGACGCTCCCTTCGCCTGGGACTTACTTCTCTTTGAATGATGGTTTGAACGTGCCACTGGGATTTAACTGCCAAACAATGTGAATTGAGATTGTGGAACTTTTTCACTTAAAGAGGAAATGATATTGATGGACGTTTTATAAGGAAGGAGGTCGTCCAGTTTATTTTGTAAGATGTTAATATCTTCAATTATTGAGGCTACCCAATCATGAGTGGCACAAAAAGTTGATTTAGTGGCAATAAGATGGGTTAACTGTCAAAATTATCTTTTGAGCTTGGTAGTTACATCTCAAAGTCCAAGTTGGTGTTTCTCAATGGTGAGCATTCTTTGTTCCATCCTGTGCATCTTAGCGGGTGGATATTGCCAAAAGCTTAAGGCGTCCCTGATCTAAAAAAGATCTGATGCCAAATTGGTATTGTTCTATTTTTATTAATTTTATATTTTCATTGAAAACTTGGGGTGTACCTGGCAGATAGCACCAAATTTTGCTGGGATCAAGGGTTTAGACCTCCTGACCTTTTTAATTCATATAATGGGGGACCCAAAGCTCTTAGGTGGTGGAAAATACCTTTTTTTCTTGGTTGTAAAGTTTTTACTCCATATACTATGTCTGGAGTGGTAAATCCTAAATATAAGATCGTCCCTAAGTTAATAGAGGTGGGAAAATTTGACTTAAAATGGCAAAGAAGAGAGTAATCTTTATTTGCTTACAAAAATTAAAAAGGAGATCAGGGAAGTTACCCATGCCATTATCAGGAGGTCCAAGATATGATCTATATTTGTTACTAATCAGGGATTCTGTAGCAGGCTTAGTAACTTGGTTAAATGGGATTTGCTCGCAGAATAGCTTGGGTTTGAACCCCTTTATTAGGGGTTTTGGGCGAGAAATATGTAACTCCATTAGTCATAGATTGTCCCCAATGTCAAGATGTCTGGAAATTTGCCAGGGAGTATCACTGATAATGGTTTCAGCTATTTTCATGGGTTGGGTTTGATTCCAGTCATCTACCTCATATAAATCTCAATTTCTGGGTAGGAATCCTGACAAAGAGATTCCTGTTAAAACTACATTTAATTAATAATTGAGTAACATTTAAAGGTCCTGACATTAAAAGAAAACAATAAAACCCAAAATTAGACAATTGATAAATTCTGATATGCAAAAGGGAAAATACCCTTAACAAAGGAGAGGTTATTGCTATGCTGATTACTTTATTCCAATTCTCTATGATGTGTTTTAAAAGCATTTTGGAAAACTAATCTTTCTGCAAAAAAATAAAGCTAAATGTGCTCTCATATTCAATGAGGATTTTATGATACCACCTAGATAAAAAAGGGTTATGAAGCGCCTCTGCAACCTGCAAACAAACTGTGGTTATATATTGTGACCTTAAGATAGCTTGTATACTAGTTTATTTGGATTATGTGACAGTTTTTCACGAATCTTCACATCAAACTTGGACCATTAACAAGTTTTACAACTCTACTTGAAGTTTTTAGAAACTTAAACTTATAAGTTGTTTTATTTTCAACCGTTAAAATAATTTTAGGTCACTATGTGACTAACCAAAGTTACCCTGTCAAAAAGTAATAAAGTATTTGCAATTATACACTTACCTGCTTTGAGTATTTTATATGACTAAAGTAATCTTTTGGAATGGCTGTGTATTAGTGTCAATTTATTTCCCATTTTGCTGAATTGGCTGAGCCCTATCTTGAGCGATTGCATAAAAAGATGTACCTTTTTGCGAGGACTTGAGCAGCAAACCTTTGATCCCTTAAATAATCATATAATAATTGCTTTACCCCTTATTCATCTTAGCTGTGATACAACCTTTTTCCTTTTCATTTAAGCTAGTGACTCTGATGTTGATGCCAAACTGAAGCCTGATTCTATTAAGGTCATTTATTTAATCACCTACATAGTAAAACTCTATCTAGGGCTGAGAGAATCACTCTGTATCTAACAGAAATGCCTTACTGTATTGATACCCATCAAGGATCTTCGCAACTTCCTGTATGGTAATCGCTTCTCTGTGCTACTACAATCCTCTGTTTTCAGGAAAGCGGCAATTAAATTAGTTTGGCCTTCCAGTTAGGGTGAAAAAGTGCCCAGAAGATGAGCCATAGTGTCAGAGGCACTGCTACATGTATGCGAATTATGAGCCAGGAGGTAGGTACATAACAAGCGCTGATGGGACACAAAAGTGAGAAGCAACCTATAAAACCCAGGCTGTTGTGAACTCAGAGCTTGTGGGCTTAGACATGGAAGATTTTGAATTTAAAAAATAGGCTTTTGATTCCTCCATTTGGGGGAATGGTATAGATCTGACAACAAGAGTGCATATTCTCGCCCAGAGCTGGGACAGTTTCTCCCCAAAAAAGCTAAGATCCTGACAGCGGATCACTTCAGTGAGTGGATAAATATTTAGGAGGTCTTGAGTTTGGTAATCCCAGTTAAAAGCGGATGGCAGAAAAGTCACCAAACTGGCTGAAATAGCCAGTTATTGTATAATTTCTAATCTTATATTGGTGGGTGTCATAGAATACCAGAAAAATCAATTTATAGTAAGCAAAAATTTGTTTTGAAAAACGGATTTTCATTATAATTTTGTAAAGAAATTAAACCTACAACCATCCTTGTGAGAGATAATTACTTAAATGCTGGATCAATTTGGGATGGCGTTGGGTAGCATGGGATGGGGCACTTAACCTTATCTCCTAACATGACATAACTTTGATAAGGGTTTATTCAATTAAACCGAATATGATGGTGTTGGAAGCAGGAAAAATCGTCTTTGGTTTATCCTCAGGTGCCAGAATTTTGTTTTTGCCGTAATTATGCCAATTTAAGTGGCAGCGCCATGCTTGATGAGTAACAGGAGTCTTTATGACCAACCCACATAGGGTCATCCCATGTTTTTAGAATTGGGTTTAGGATGCCAAAATCACCTACACATAATCGCTCTGGTGCCCATTTGGACTTGTGGTGCTCTTTGGACTAAGGTTTTGATGTGAGAAGGGAAGAATCATTATTTTTAAAATTTCTCTGAATTTGATATCGTCCTAGGGGAGGGACTCACCACATCTGTTGGAAGTTCAGTTGATCATATTATTCTACCCATTGACCAAATAATTATTTTAATCATTGATGGTTACAATAAAATATCTCAACTATGGTTTTCAACTAATTAGTTGATCTTTTTTTGGTGAGAACCATCCCCAATGATATTGAGCAAGAATTTGATGAAGGAACAAAAACTGGTAGAAAAATTATTATGAAAATAATCAGAGTGAATGGATTTACGTCATTGTAAACTACCTAGCCATTCTAACGCTTGTGAAAAAGGATATTCGTCATTGGGCAACATAGCCTGAATCAATTGGTTTTGTGTTACTAAAAACAATAAATTGGACACCAAACACAGAGGATTATGTAACAAAGAAAGTCACGTCAAGGTATCTGCCAAGGTTCTGTGCCTAAAACTCATGGGTCAATCCAATTTAGAGGAACAACTAAATGATCCCATAAGACAGCTCAAAAGCTGTTAATAATCATGCCATAAATGCCCAAATAAAGCCCTAAAAATTAAATTAAAACATGATAATAACTTAGTTTTTTATACATAAGTTGTATAGCTTACTCTTGGGATAAGAGTGCAAGGATTGGATTTCCCCATGTTTTTGTTATCAAATCTCCGCTTGGCTCTACTTAAAGAGTGTAAAGAATTGTTCCCTACCAGTACCAGAATATCTTCAAGATGAAGAAGCACCAGTATAGCGTTAGCCAATCCACTCAACGTGGCTTTTGGGTAATCAACTTTAGTGATAGTCTTCATACTATAATTACCTTAGTTAATCAATTTCAGTCAAGTCAACGCAAGTATTTAACTTATCTGTACAGTTGAAATCAGGGAGCAGAAGTGAGCTACCATCTAGCTGGCCCAGATTTAAATAACAGGTTTTCACTACAGGGGGTATAAAGTTGTCAAAAGCCAATTACAATCCACAGAGTTGTATAAGAGTGAGCTTATGAAGTTTTTGACGGAATTACAGACCGTCAATCAAAATTTGCTTAGCTCAGAAACTCAAACTGAAATTACCCACTTCAGAGGAACGTGTACTCAAAGTGGAAGAGATGCTTAAACAAGTTGGAACTGTGAATAACGACCTATGTGATAAAATTTCAACTTTGAATCTGAAGATAAAGAACTTATATAAGAAAATTTATTAAAAACCTAGCATGGAGCTGATCAAGAATGCATCTGACAGATTCACAAGGATATGATAAAATGATGAAACTCATTGAGCGGTTGGAAAATCAAAGATGTGACTAAGTGCAATTTGAGGCAAATGATGCTGACAAAACTACATGTGAAACCATCGATTAGGAAGACACTTCTACCACAAAATATGGCAAAATTGTTCGCTGGTGTGTCAGAAATGACTTCCGGAGGCCACTCCTATGGCTACTTAAACCATTGGGAGGAATCTCCTATGAGTGGAACAACTGATGAATTATAAAATAAGCCAAAATTGCCCATCATATACTGGGATAAGCCCCAGCATTTTTCCGTTTGTTTGAAATGGCCATACTTGGTTATACGGACTGCCAAAAAGTGGTGATTGTAATGAACAATCTTAGTTCTGATTTCCGAAATCTGGTGCTACCTCACCTCTATGGTGACAACTGGTAGTACGCTGAAGAAAAGGCAGTGATTATGTTAGATATTAAAAGCCCTGATTGGATGGATAATTGCAAAAAAGAATTTATGGTATTACAACTCTGTAAGGATGAGACCCAGACTAGTTTCACCGATCAGTTCTACCAAAAATCCCTGATCTTGGCAGAGGAAAAAAGTGATTACTGACTTTATTGCACGCATAGCCTTGCAGATGGCACTTTGACTATACTGTGTGAGCAGCATCAGATTATGGTGGTGACACTAGTAACTCATACAACGACCTCACAGATAGTGGACCATCTGAAGATGCTTGGAGCCATAGATGAAGCTCCCAATTGCACTTTTAAAGCTACTCAAACAAAGGCTCAAAATATTGTCAAACATATTGAACCTTCTAAAGAGCCTGAGGATCAAATTTTGATGGGAAATAGACCCAAAACTCAAAAACGGGTGGACAAATCATTAATTTGCTGTTTTCAATGTGGTAAACTTGGCCACGTAGTTGCCCAGTGTCAGGAAAAAAGCCAAAGGATCAAATCAATCTTGTTCAGACCAAGGAAACTGGTTTGGAGTCAGGAAAAGGACCAATGGTCTATACTAGGATGTTCCTAGTACTGCTGATAAACCTTTTCCGCCTGATATAATGAAAAAGCATATTTATATCTATGATCTATTCATGGACAATGACTCGCCTGACCTGCTCCATCAGGTGGTCAACATGGATGTTAATGTGATAACTTGCACTAAAGCTAAAGGGATTGACCCCATAATTGTTAAAGATGTTGCTAGGCCATATGCATGACAGTTAGTGGAGAAAACCAGATCCGCTGAGAGCTTGAAGGCTTAGTTGAAACAAAGTTGGATGAGGCGAGCGTTTCCCTATCTATCAGTGCATTCAAGTAGTCTCTCCCTGATTTATCCACCCAACTAAGTAACGCTTAAGTTTGGCAAATAATGCCTCTATTCATTCTTTAAAAACATTATTGCAGTACCTAGAGTGTACGTATGCTAATGTTCTAGTTAATAAATAAAAGTATGAGCTATAATTGATAGTGGAGCGTCAATCAAAACTTTTCCACCAAATTAGTAAACACATGAATATCTCGCTGGATTTGGAGCATCAGAATTAGTATGTACCAGCTGGTCCAGACATAATGATCTCATGTGGAGCCTAAGGTGCTCTACCACTTTGGTTTGGATTGCTGGTGGTTTCAGCTCACGCTATAGTTCTAGACAATCTAATTTATGATATACTTATTGAGGCAGAGTTCCTAAGGAAGTATAGGGTGAAATGCAACATTAAGGAAAACACCCTGACCATATTGGGACAGACGTTCCCTTTGTTGTACTAGCAGAAGGGAGAACCCCACTGACAAAGAAGAATAATTTTATCAACCTGATTTATAGTGATAGTTTATACCCTTTTGCTATAAACTAGTTGGACAAAAATAAAAAAGATGCCAATAGAAATTATGGAGAGTCAAGGAATAACTTTAATGATGAACGCAATGAAAACTATTACATGGGAGCTCAAATCATAAGTGACACATGATTAATGATTGGACTTTCAGAATAGCGATATGGGGAAATTTCAATCTATGGATAAAATCAAGGATTGAACCTTGGATGGCGCCAGGGATTTTAATGCAGGTCATAGAACTATATGAGTACTCTTAGCCAATCTGGGAGAGAAGCTCATAAAAATTGAAAGGAATCAGATCATTGTGTTTCTACATTTAAACATGACAACAGAAATTAGTGCCTTTAATGTTACTTTTTTTCCAAAATGGGATTGCCAGTAGAAACTGAAAAAATTGTCAACATATTAGTAAATTTTGATCAGATAGTCGATTTAACTGAAAATTAGCAAAAGATAGTGCTCCAGTAACTAAAAAATACCGGGAGATATTTGCTCAGAATGATAATGACTTGGGATGTGCTAAAACATACTCCACAAAGTCAATACTATGGAATACCAACTGATAAGGATAAGTCCTGTCCAAAGTTCAAGAACATTAGAAGCTGAGCTCAACAATGAGATTAGCAAACTAGTGGGACATGGGTTACTTTTTCCGTCTTCTAGATCACGGGAAAGTCCAATTCTCCTGGTGAAAAAGAATTGCAGATCCAATTGAGTATTGAATAAGTATTTCCAATTAACCAAGATCATTAAGAAAGATTTTTATCCACTGCCCAGAATTGATGATGCTCTTGATTGCCTGAGTGAGGCAGAATACTTTTTGGCTATGGACATGAGTTTGGGCTATTGCAAATCAATTTTTCAAAAGAAGATCAGGACAATGTGTCATAATTGCTGCGCAAGAATTATATCAGCCAACCAGAATCCTAAAGGTTTATGCAACGTGCCAGTGACTTTCCAGCGGGCTATAGATATAATACTCAGCAACTTGAAGTTATCCTGTATGCTAGTATACCTAGATGATATCAACATCTTTAGCAGGACCTTCACAGATTACTTGGAGCATCTGAAGGAAGTTTATAAGCAATTGGTATATATGAATCTAAAATTTTATCCAAGAGAATGCCATTTTTTTATAATGAGCACAAATACTTAGGGGTTGTCATATACTCTAATGGATTACAACTGCAACCCATGAAGATAGAAGAATTAAAATGGATGTCTATCCCAAAAGTGTATTAGATATTATATTTTTTGATTATAGTCAGATACTATCACAAATCCACTTAAGAAACTCTGGAATTGCAAACCTCTTATTACACCTACTCAAGGATCTGAAAAAGGAGTAGTGTGAACCAATGAGGCACATAAATCGTTTTAAAAGCTCTGAAACTATCTTATGAGCATCCCAGTGTTGAGATATACATATTTTCAATTTGGAACTCATAATTGAAAAAGATTCCTTACCAATGGCAATTAGAGCTGTTCTAGCTCAAGTAGATGATAATGGGGAAGAACATCCAGTAGCATACGTGAGAAGAACCCTGTTGCCAGCTGACAGAAATTATACCATAACAGAGTGAGAGTGCCTGGTGTAATCCATGACTGTAAACAATTTTGAGTCTACATACATGGGATCCACAATAAAGTCAAACCAACCACTTGTCCCTACACTGGCTTCAAAATATGAAGGAACCAGAGGGCATATTGACATACTAGTCTTTAAAGCTGCAAGCATACAACTTTGAAATCAATCACAGGTTAAGAGCAGCGCATCAGAATGCCAACAGATTGTCTCAATTGTCAGTTGTTCATGTGATCTATCTTCAAGCTGATGCGCTATTTAAGAATATTATCAGAGGAGATATTGGGGATGAAACCCAATAAATTCAGAATGCGCTACAAAAAGCAATGAGAATACTGAATTTAAGAACAAATATTTTATACATAACCGTTCAAAGAAAATGGTTTTTACCTCCTAAACTATAAGAACATTTGAAAATTATTTGAGCTGCTCATAAGGTCGTCAGCCAAGGTGGCCTAAAGAAGAAAGCAATTCATGTACGCCGATACTATTACTGGGAATTGTTCAACTACAATGTCGCAGATTATCTAGCTTGTTGTGTGGAGCTTCAAATTCACATTCCGTCCAAGAATGTCACGGAGTGCCATCTATATATATACTGGGAAGGTCGACCAGGGGACAAGCACTTCCGATATAGTGAAAAAAAACTAATGAAATTTGACAATAAAGACATCCCAGAGGGTTCAAGGCCCCTCTTGTTGTCTCCAGGATCACCAAGGTTAGGATGGTAGGGAAGGGGAGTTATGCTGGCTTATTCTTGGATGCAGCATGTGTGAAGGAAAGGAACAACTTTTAGGAACCATATGGGGAACCATGTGTTGATTGTCCTTCAGTTATGGGGGGTCATATGTTCAAACAGCCATGCTTGGAAATGTTCCAGTATATGGCTGTGGAAGCGATGAATGGTTTATTGGATTGTTGACACCACTCCTGTGAACGAGTCCAGTAACATTGTATGTATTGTCCATAGTGCTATTGCTACTATTAGCGCCCTGAGAGATGGGTGGATAGGAGAGTACATGTTTAAAGCGAACATGTTCCTTGCTAGTCTGAAAGGATGTCCGTTTTCTTGGCGGAAAAGGCGCATGGCCTCTTTCCATACAGCTACTGATGTTGGGCATTGTTCTAAACGGTGGGCTAGCCTTCCATACTGACCACATATTGTACATGAGGTGTGAGTGGCATTTGACCATAAAGCTGTTCGGTATACTCTCCTCATGCACCTCCATACATGTGCTCCTATCCTGGGTTGGAGTATAGGGTGATGTGTGTATCTCCATACTCTTCTTTGGTTCTCCAGGTTGTAGGGTATGTCCATATGGTCCAGGTAATCTATCCTGGCTATTGTATTTGGGCTTTTGCTTATTATATTGTCTGTGACTATTTGATCATTGATCTCCTGTCTGTGAGTTAGCCTTGGGCATCCTCAGTGACTGGTTTGGCCATTTATGTGAATCTGCAATGTCGCTCTTCTCGTGGCTAGGAGTATTAGTTTGAAATGTGCAGGAGTGCCGTGTGGTCCTGCAGCTGTGGGATGAGATGCCAGATACTTGATTAATGTGTTAGGTGTTCTGGGTTCCTTAATTGTAGTGCACGTGTGAAGTTATATCTTTTTGTTCTGGCCCAGTGTGTATCTGGAAGATCTGGGCTAGTCACCTGAGCTATCCAGGGTCCCAGTATATGGGTTGCTTGCTCTACGTAATTAATAAGCCCCATGACTCCATTCCTTCTAGGTCCAAATAGGGTTTTGAGGCATACAGGGGGGTTGTGGTTGGACCATAGCCATCCTTGTAGTAGGGCGTGGACTGTGTTAAGGATGGTGAGAAAGCAATTGCATGGGACGTGAACCATATATATGATAGAATCATAGAGTTGGCTACCATGACCCTTCCTGTTAGACCTGTTTGGTGTCCATATAAGGAGGCAATGCGTTTTGTTAATATGTCCAATAGATTGATTTTCCATCATGAAGTTAGAGTAACCTTCTGCTTCCAACCATACTCCCAAGAGACGAACAGGACCAGCTGTTGGCTTGGTGATAAATGGAAGTTTCAGTGAGGTCATTGCTAACATTTGCCTCCTATGTCTGGCAGGAGCCTTGATTTTGTATTAGCTTGTTGTCCCTGGGTAGATGGCATTCACTGGGTCTGATATTTTACCAGGAGTACAATTTCCAATTTCTC
This sequence comes from Massospora cicadina, assembly GCA_022478985.1. NCBI lineage: Eukaryota > Fungi > Entomophthoromycota > Entomophthoromycetes > Entomophthorales > Entomophthoraceae > Massospora > Massospora cicadina. Next base: position 211,098 of record JAKSZP010004018.1, read on the forward strand.
AGTTTTAAGTGATGCGTTACTTATGGCTGAATAATCTTGTAATATCTTCTCAATTTTGCAAGCGTCCTGATTGTTGGATATGCCCACCACTCAATCATCAGCTAATGTCATCATTTTGACTGGTAGTTGGCCCTTGACGTTGATTCCTTTGAGCAGTATGTTTGTATTTCGGATTAGGGGGTCTAGGCTAAAGTTGTAGAGTAGAGGGCTTAAGGGGACTTTTTTTTAGTTCTCTCTGTGGGATAACTGGGTTGGTTAAGGAGCCTGCTACCCGCACAGCCATGGCTGGAGACTCTGTAAACAACATTACCCAGCTTATAAATCTATTTGTAAGCTTAAATTTTTAAAGGCAGGCCCTAAGATAGCTCCAGTTCACCCTGTTGTATGCCTTTTGTTGGTCTAAAAAGACAAGTGCTCCAGAGGTTTTGAACTGGAAGACATTTGCAACTGTGTGGATGTTATCCCATATGAATCTTCTTGGGACAAATCCATATATTGTGATGGGGATATCGCATCTGTTGCAATTTCTCCTAGTCGTTTAGCCATAATTTTGTGAAAATTTTTGTATCTGTGTTGGTTAGGGAAATTGGGCACCATTTGATAGGTCTAATCTGTCTCCTTTCTTGAATAAAGTGACCGTGTAGGCTTCTTTTCCTCCAGGTAGGAGGCATGTTTCATCAATACACTTGTTCATTGAAGGTAGAAGAATGTTAGATATGTTAGTAAAATATTTTATATAAAATTCATAGGGAATCCCATCAGGTCCGGGCATTTCCCTCTTGGTGCACGCGTACTACTTACCATAATTCCTTGCGCAATATTAGCTTAATTAAATTGTTATTTCGAACTGCAGTGTTGATATATGCGCTTCAAAGGAATTTTTTAATTTTTTCTATTTTGACTGGCTCAGATTTATACAATTTTATATAAAACCTGTGCACTTTGGTCGCGACTTCTTCAGGTGTTTGTGCTATGGATTTATCTAGTTGACAGACCTGTGTACAAGCTATCATATTTTTCCTGGCATGGAATCAGTGGAAAAAGTAGCTCAAGCAAGTTTCTCCATATCTTATGTTTCTGCCTTTATATTGGACTCTAACTCTGTGTTGGTGTTTGCAGATCAGGGTGTTTAGCTTTGCAGAAACCTCTTCCCATTTGTGACCCCATCCATGGCTGTTCTCGCTCTTGGTACATTGTTTTCTAGATGGTCAATTTCAGCCAATGTGTGTTTGATAATGGCTGAAACTGCCCTGTGTCTTCTATATGATGTATGTTTAATTACTTGGGTTGTTGATTTTTTGAAGTTTTCCCAGGTGGTTAGTAGGTCCTAGCAAAAAGGTGTTTAAAACTCAGGTTGAGGATATTTCCTCCATTCAGGATTGAAATTCTGAGTCAGCTAAACTTTCTGGGCGTATTCTGCACCATCTGGGTGCTTGGGTACTTGGTTCTGCCGGTTAGTAAGACACTGAAACAAGCCGATGGTCAGAGAATTTGATTTTTGCAGTTTCAAATTTTTGAATTTGGTGATGGAAAACTATTGGTGTGAGTATTAGGTCTATCCTCGACATAGAGACAAGTGTACCATTGTGTACATGTGGGCGTGTCATGTTTTGCAGCATGGATTGTATTTTTGCCAGTGGATCATATAGTCCTAGGGTGGCCTTTAGTACTCGGAGTTCCACTTGCCCTTGTGATATCTCCGTTGTGTATGGCCATTGGTCCATCTCTGGGTTTATCAAGCAGTTCATGTCTCCCATTATGAAAGTATTTGCTGGTAGATTTAGTTGTGTTAGGGCTGTTGGAAATTTTCTTTGGTCATGTGCACTGTTCAGGGCGTACACACTGGCTATTGTGTGCACTTTGGTGTGCCATGAGCAGGTTACAGCGAGTACATGGCCATTCAGGAATGAATTTTTGTTATTAAAATCAAAGTTTTGGTTCACGCATACTATCACCCCACAGTGGAGCAACCAAAACAATTTTGTTGGGAGGAGCATTTTTTCCTATGCCACCTCCTCTCCCTGTGGACAGTGGGTTTCCTGCACTGCCAGAATATCCACAGGTGGGCTTCATAGGAGATTCAACTTCTTGGCCCGGGACATTAAGGCCTTGAGTCCCACTATGTTCAGCGTCCCTATATCTACTGAGACGCCTGATGCGCCTTAGGAGCAGTTAGCAGGGCCTCCTGGCCCTACTCCCTCGCTCACATTGCTCTCCACTGCACCTCTGCTGTGGAGAGCATAACCATGAGTAGGAGTTGGGTGTATTCTGCCCCTTTCATCACCGCAGTTTTCGCTCCTCTCTTGGCTTTGCTTGGTTTTGATATGTTATTGTGGTGCACTTGTGGATTTTTATTGGCCACATTATTTTCTTGCACATTCCATTGTTGATTTTCCTTCCTTATTGGGTTAAATTCTGTAATTTATGGGAGTGCACTGAACCCCAGTTTTGCTGCATTAATTTCAAATTGGATTCCGCTGAATTCAAACTGGTTGGATTGGGTGTATGGTTTTCCGCGTGATCTGATTGGTTCATGGACTCAAATTCCTCCATGTCTGCCTGGATCTGCTCTGGCGATATGGTTGATTCCACTGAGGCCTTTGCCTTAGCCATGGCCAGCTTGCGAGCTTGTTTTGGCCATTTTTTACTCTTTCAGGGAAATAGGGTCAATAATTTTATATTGCCCATGTTCTCCCCAGTTGAAGGCTTGTGTGGTATCTGTGATTTTGGCGTATTCTGAGTCATATTAGCCCTTTTCTTCCTCACAGAATTCCATTTCTCTCAGGCCTTCTTTATGGGGGTAAGCATGAATCTTGTGCCCAAAGGCCTGGCAGTGGTTGCATATGGGGGGTGCACTTTACACTTTTGCGCAGAACAGCTGAAATTTTCCCATCAATTGAGAAGGATTGATGTGGGGGATTTTGTAATATCCTCTACTACATCCTGATTTGGTGAAATAATTGCGATTGCCTTCCCAGTGCTAATGGTCAGCATCAGCTGGAACCATTGCATTTTGAATTGTTTAATCTCTCTGTAGGCTTCCAAGCCTTCTCAGAGATGTCTTTCAACTACTGTGCGCACCAGTGTGGTCAGAAGATAGTTGAAAATTATAAAAATGTCCTTGGATTCAGTACAATGGGTGCTTTTGGTTGGGAAAAATTGCTGTCCGTCGGGAAGGTCAAGTACCACTCTGACCTTCACTGCTTCATTTGCTTCTTCCGCAGTTTTGAACCCAAGATCTACCCAACCTCTGAAGATAGTATGGGTTGTTAAGTACACCACATGCGGGGAAAATTTTTGTTGGGCTTCGCTGAACTTTTCCCACATTGTAAATGTTTCTACACCCAGGAAAACTCATATCCCATGTTCTACTGATGACAGTGGTTGTGGTTGGGATACTTCCAAATAGCTACAGTATTTTACCAAAATATTGACAAAACCTTCAGGAGGCGCCACCTCAAGTTTTTTTATTTTTGCTGAGATTTTCGTTTGTACTGTGCGCTTGGTACCTTTGGGCGGTGCAGGTCTGGGTTTGCTTCCCTTTGCCATGTTTGCCCAGCTTTTTACCTTATTATTCATACTTATCTCGCCTGGTGTTGATTATTAAATTACACTGTTAGAATCGAATCATTTACTTAAAGTGATAGTAATCAGAAAGCAGAGCACAGGTTGCCATCTAGTACACCCTGGTTTAGCATGGCACATAGTGTCCATAGGTATTATGGGACTGCTGATTGTTAGCACTAGAAGTGTGAAGAAAATAATCATTGCAATAGACTATCTACCCAATGAGTCAAAACGAAAGCCCTAAATATAGTGGATGTAATGATTATGGCAAATTTTACACTTGACCAAGTGATCTATCAGAACGGGTGCATACAAGAAATCCTCAATGACAACAAAACCAATTTTATGTCTTACTTGAAACCCAGCCTAAATGAACTAATGGAAATATGAGGGTTGTATTTGTTCCTTATTGTCCAGAAATGAATGGGATGGTGAAAAGAATGAATGCAACTATAGCCTTAATGTTTCATAAGTTGGTCATGGGGAAAACTTCCACTTGCGGGCCATATCTGAGTTTGTTCACATTACTTTTATATTAGTTACTATTTGTGACAAGACAAACGCCGTTCAAACTTTTATAAAGGAAAAAAGTCCGCATTGCCGCCATTATTTTATCTACTGTGTAGCCATCTTCAGGAAGAGCGCCTAACAATATCTATCCCAACTGGCCAATATCCTGATTGAATTACAATCTCAGGCATTTAAAACAGCGATGAAAAGGAGAATCAATGCATAATAAAATAGACAACCAAACTCACCTGCGTTGAAAAAAATACCATGTGAGAGATAGGGTAGCCTATTGTGATACCCATTGGTTTGGGAAAAAAATAAATTGGACGCCCAATGGAAGGGGCCATTTGAAAATATTGTTAAGTTGGCAAATGATGCCTATATGATCAAGAATATTGAATTTGATTTTATAGCTATTCAATAGAGTCCACACGAAATGCAAAAAGTCGTTTGACTGAAGGGCAAACAAAATAATAATAAACATATAAAAAGATAATAAGATGCATAAAAATGATAAAACTAAAAATATTATCAAATAAATTCTGCTCTTCAGATAAACTCTCAACCTTATACTGCACAAATACTGGGTGATCAAGATCTGATCTCTGAATCAACACCAAGGTTAATGCTGAGCTTAATCCTTTAGCCAAAGCTGACCTCAGCTAGGAATGAATTCCAACATATTTCCCACCAAGCATGGCTATAGGCTCTGCGCCTTGCTTTCATTAACATCATCATCCTCCCACACATCTTTCTCAAAATTTACCATTAGCTAGGCAAGCAACACACTAACAGAGCCCCTGTAGTAAGCACCAAAGTTACAAATTATGCAATTTGCAACATTTGGGACTAGATTAGTGTGACAGGCAAACAGTATGAAGACTGCTAGCCCTTTCTCTTTCAGCTTCATTGACGCACCTTTCACTAAAGGTTTACAATGAACTCCCCAATTCAGCAGATCACCAACTTCTCTTTACCAATTTACCCCTTTTGGTGTGTACAAATAGTTCTCTTCCTCCTTCATTGGCAACCTGACCCCTTTCTCCTCCACCTTAATGGTTAATCCCCACTTATTCATCGCCAGCTCCACTTACTGGGCAAATTCATGTAAGTATTCTGTAGATCTGGGTTGGGAGCTGGTAGCGCTGAACACTCCTAGGTGCATTAATCCAGCATTTAACCTCATAGACTTTTTACCCACTCTCAAATGTCAAGGGTCACTACAACTCTTAAAAAACAAATAAAAGTAAGTAAAGAAAGGTCTTTTATTAGTTTAAAAAGTCAAACCTTAAATAGGGTGGCCACAATATGAATATTATGATCATACTGGTGTATATTTATTATGAGGAATATAAGGGAGAACATGGGTTTGGAAATTATAAACTGCTTGAGGCTGCATCAGTGCCGTTTAATTTATAAAAGGTATATCATATGAAATTCATCAGCTTGTAAGTAATCAATTCCATTCCTTATAATAATTTATATAAAACTAGCGAGACAACATCTTTATTTGAATAATTTAACCTTAAGTGGATTTTCTTTGTTCCTGATCACCTCCTAATTTGGATAAAGTTATCTCAGATTGACAATTTATCAACTTGCCGAATTAAAGCTTTTCTGGTTTCATCAATTCAGTAATGGTTCAATTCTCAAAAGGTTAATCCAAATGGTAAATCCATTGTGTAATAAATTTGTATCAATATTTACAATCCACTAGTCATTAGATTGGCATCTCAACTATTAAAATATAAAATAAACAACATTATACTGAATTAAATTGATTCTGCTCCTCAAACAACATCTTAACCTTGTAAGCATAAATCCTACATGATTAAGCATTTGATGCTATATTCTTTGGTGAGCGAGATATGATCTCTGACTCAACACAAGGTTGGTACTGAGTAAAATCCCTAGCAAAGGCAGACCTCAACTAGGGATATAAATTCTAACAACATCCAACTAGCTATGATTTTTAATTGACAATACTTGATGTAGATCTTCTATTCTACTGTACCAATTCTTAAGTCATAAAACTGGAATGGGTGGCGGAACTTTAAGAGGGTAGGCCATAGCCCTCTCTCTCTTCCACTGCATGGGCAAGATTGCCCTGGGAATTAAAGGAGGCGGTTGGCCTCTTTGTATCCTTCTTAGAATAGAAATGGAATGACACCTGATCCAAGCGTAAGGGGCGCTCCCCAAGCCTTATATTATCCTTCCCTTTTCTTAAAGGGAAACACAACCACCAGGAAACTGGGGGAGGGAAACATTCTTAGAGGCTTTGGGTAGCTTGATCGCCAAGAATGTCAAAAGCTAGGGGGAAGTTGGAAAGCATTGGGGTGGGCAGTGTGGAAGGCCTCAACAAGCTCTGAACAGTTTTTGCAGTCTCAAGCACCAACCCAGCTATTCACATAAGACAGGTAGCCCTTCCATGCAATCAAGTACTGAACTGATCTGCGTAAACTGAGAAAGAGAATGGCATTAACTTTTAGCTTCCTCCAATTCCTAAATCACATGGGGGTTCGAGTTCCGTCAGAATTTCCACTTTGAATGAGGGGCAGCTGAAAGACGTGGAAGATGGGGTGTTGCTTCCAATGATCCAGCAACTTTAAGCAGAAGTCGCCATTCCCCAGGTCCATTTCTACCAAATGAGTGCCTGAGCATTTGCTTGTGAACATGAGCAAGGGCACTACCATTCACAAGTTCAACATATAAAACATCACTTATTATCTCACCTTAATCTCATTTGTTGGAAGGCGCTTTCAATCCGCAAACCAATTGAGTCACCAATAATCTTTATCAGGTGTTCCCAAACCAAGGACTGGGTGGCATAAATGTGCTGAGCATGGTCAGCTGTAGTAAGCACCTCCAAATAGAGGCACAGACCAACCAAAAATAATGGGTTATACACCAAGGTGACTTCATATAAGGAGAATACTGTGGATACATGAGTTCCATTGTTATACACAAAATGAGCGAGTGGAAGATTGTCCGCCAAGGTATACTAAGTGGCTGCAGCATAACACCTAAGATATTGTTCCAAGATTTGATTAACACATTCAGTTTGGCCATCTGACTGAGGATGGTATGCTGAGGAGTGACTGTAGGAATCCAGCTTTTTGTTTCTCGCTGGTGCTTACGCTGCTGAATCCCACAAAGGTTTTAATAAAATAAAAAATCAGCACTACTATAAAACTTGTGTTTTTGTGTTTTTTATTAGTAGTGTGGGGATAACCGGAAAAAATGATACCCTCGATATCTGACTGATCTGTATTTATACAGTATCAAGGGGCAAAGGGAATTCACTAGTAAGTTTTTTACGGCTTGTTACCATCCAAATTAGGAAATATGATAAAGCAGCCTATTGAAGCTCAGAATACTCACTCCATTTTGGCTGAATGATAGCAGGGGAATTACTATTGGCTAAAACAAACCCGTGAGGTAAAAATCTTATATAAAATATAGCCAATACTCATTCACAAAATCTTTTGCGCCTTGGGGACCCCGCTGAACCTATAAAAGGGGGTGGTCCCCATGTAGGTGCTTTGAATGACCTTGTTGTGGCTAGGGGAGTAGCGAAAATAGATACCCCAGGGTCTGCCGTGTAGTTGGAGAATTCTGACTGCTTGATTTCATGGTATTTCTAAAGAAGAATCTGAAATCATGTTACCCCAAATGGTGGGTTCCACCAAGAATCAGCCTGGGTCTTTTGGCTAATACTATTGTTAGTATCATCAAAATTGTTTAACTTAGTATCACAAACATGTATTTATTTAACCAAGGCAAGCTGACCAGGGGACAGGAATTACCGAGTATGTGTGGAAAAATGAAGATAGATAAAATTGGGCACCCCGGGGTAATCAGGTTACCCCTGTTGCCAGCAGGACTGCCAGGTATGGGGGGGTTGGTGCGCTACTCCAAGGGGGTTTCCCCCGCTATGGAGCAGGTGTGAAGGAAGGGGTCTGTGCAGAGGAACCAGAGTGGGAACCACGATTCTGTGAGCGCCTGTTGCCTTGGCCTCATATATCCATAGATCCAGGCTTGGAAGTGCTCCAATAAGTGGACGTGGAACCTGTTGACTACCCCATGGATGGTTGGGACCATGCCCCTGAACGCATCTAAGGCAATGGTGTAGATTTACCACATTTTAAGGGGTATCATTAGGGAATGGAGGGTAGATAAGATTAGTGACTCGATCTGGAGCGCGAGAAGGCTCTTAGAGATAAAAAATTCTTGCTCATTTTGGAGCTTAAGCAGGCGCGCGACTTCCTACCATATGGCTTTGGTTGGGGGGCATGTTTCTAGGAGGTGATGTAGGGAGCCCCCTCCACATACTGCGCAGGTTGCGTGGAGGGAATTGGAGCAGTCCGCCGTCCTATAGGTCCTTTTCAGACAGCGCCAGGCATTGGCTCTTACCCTCGGCTGTAGGAGTGGGTGGTGCGTCATTCTTCACACTGTCTTCTGTGTGGTTAAGTCATAGGGGATTTACAACGCATCTAGGTATTCGATTCTAGCGATGGTTGGGGTCATAGCAAGCATGTCTCTCTGGGGGTGGTTTTCTAGATTTCTTAATTTAAAGTGGAGGCTGGGTCGTCCCCTTCTCTGCACAGTGCCAGTGTTCTCTACAGTCCATCCCATGTGGCGGATGGTTCAGAAGATGCATTTGAAGTGAGGGGGGGTTCCATGAGGGCCCATTGTGGTAGGGTGTTTAGCAAGGTATGATAGTAGTCTGGGTGGGCTATGTAGGTTGGTTGATTTGAGCGCCTGTGTGAAGGTAGTCCTCGCTGCCCTGAACCAGTGTTGTTGCGGGAGGTCTGGGGCAAGGACTTCCTTTATCCAGGTACCCAGGATGCAGTTGGCGTGGCTCTCAAAATCTATTAGTCCCATGCCTCCGCTTGAGCATGGGCCAAAGATTGTTTCCATCTGTATGGGAGGATGGGATCCGGGCCACAGCCAGCCCTGGATGAGCGCGTGGATTGAAGTTATGAAGGTGGGTGAGAAGGCGATTGCATGGGCAGGGTACCATAGTATTGGGAGGATGAGTGAGTCAGCAACTGTTACTTGCTCCATTAGTCCTGGAGATCTTCCCTTGAGGGAGGCGACGCATTTGGATACCCGCTGTAGTAGGTTGCTTTCCATTGTCTCACTGGCATATCCCCCTGTTTCCAGCCATATCCCAAAGTGGCGGACAGGAGTGGTGGGAGGTGATGCAAAAGGTAAGATGAGTGGGTTTTTCCTTCATATGGGGTATGAGGTTCAGGTGTTGTAGCCCAAATGTTAGTGTACTTGCTTATAGAATGATTTCTGTTTTCCTTTTGTTGAGCGATGAGTTGCTCACCATGGAGTATTCTCTAGGGTGCGTTCCAGCTGTCGGGCATCATTGTTGTTATCTATACCTGCCACAAATTTATCTGCAAAGGCCAGTATCTTGACTGTTGGCTGGCCTTGTGCAGTTATGCCATGAGGCGTGAGTCAGTTACGCGGAGGAGTGGATCAAAACTGAAATTATACTGCAGTGGGTGAGGGGATCCCCTTGTTGAGCCCTCTGTGTGGTGTGTTCTTGTTAGTTAGGAAGCCAGGGCCGCATTCAGCCATGGTTGCAGATTCTGTAAGGGGTATCGCCTAGTTTATGAATCTGGGTGGGAGTTTTGAAGCGTGTAGGTATTCCTTTAGGTATAGCCAGCTAACGCGGTCATATGCCTTTTCCTGGTCTAAGAAGACTAGGGCTCCAGTTGCTTTGGACTGACATATGTTTGCAACAGGGTGTATGTTGTTCCAGATTGAGCGCCCTGGTATAAACCTAAACTGGTTGGGTGACAGGACGTCAGAGGCAATTGCGCCTAATATGGCTGCTAAATTTATTGTTAGAATTTTTGTGTCAGTATTAGAGAGTGCGATTGGACGCCAGTTGGCCAGGTCCAATTTATCACCCTTTTTATATAAGGTTATGACATATGATTCATGGCCGCCAGGTAGGAGGCGTGTTTTCATCAAGCACTGGTTCATAGATGCCAATAGGAGGGGGGCAATTTGTTAAAAATATTTTTTATAAAATTTGTAGGGTATCACATCAGGCCCTGTGCATTTCCTACGTGGTGCACCGTAGATTATATCCCAAAGCTCATCCCATGTAATTAGATTTAAATTATTGTAGTTCGGCGGTGTGCTTTGTATTCCAGCAATTTGTATAAATTTTGTGATTTTTTGTGGGTTTATCAGTTTATCGCGATACTTTCAGTATAATAGCGGTGTACTGCCGCCTTGACCTCCTCAGGGTCAGTTGCCATAGTGCCATTGGTCTTGCGGACCTGTGTGCATATGGGCTGGTTGCCACGGGAGTGAAATTGGTGGAAGAAATATGTAGAACATGTTTCGCCTTCCTTTAAGAACTTACCTTTATTTGATACTTTGATTCTGTGTTGGTGCTTAAAGATAAAGGTGTTTAGTTTGGCAGATATTTCCGCCCATTTGTGTCCCCAGTTGGGGCTATAACTGGATCTCAGGGTGATAAGCTCAAGGTGGTCCAGTTCCGCCAAGGTACGCCTGATTGTGGCTGTATCAGCAGTGTACTTACATGTTGCAAAATGTCAGGTTTTGTTGATTAGTAACTTTTTGAAATTTGCCCATGTTACAATGAGATCCGAACTAAATGGGGCTGTGAATCCTTGGTTCATGACCTTGTGTTCAACTCACTCAGATATTTTGGATAATATTATGTTTTCTGGGTGTAGCTTTCTCCATAGTGACACCTGTGCATGGGTTCAGGTTGGCAATAACTGCACCAAAACAATTCGGTGGTCAAAAAAATTGACTTTTTTGTTGTAAATTTGGAATTTCTTGATCGTTGGAATTGCAGAATAAGGATGTAATTGATGCATCTCATTGATATGAGCGCTCCCTTGCATATGTTGGGCCATGTCATGTGGGGAAGGAGTGGTGATCCAGGGGGGAGGGCATCCTGTAGGCCAAGAGATGCCTTCATTGTGCGTAATTTGATGTGCCTCGGTGGGTATCCCCTGGGGTTCAGCCATCAGTCTGTGTCAGGGTTATCCCAGCAGTTAAAGTTGCCCAACAGGAAGGTATCTGGTTGGAAGGTGAGTGTTGGTATGGTTTCTAGAAATTTTTTTCTCTCAGCTGCGGTGCACAGTGCATAGATGTATGCTATCAATATTGTTTCCTCTTGGCATGTGATTGTTGCTACCAGGATGCGGCCATGAAAGTATGACGATAAGTTTGTAATTTTTAATTTTTTGTTATTTTGGATAATCACCCCACAGTGATATGTCCATACTGATTGTGATGGTGAGACCCTGGCTGACCAGGATCCTTCTTCCCCTTGTAGAAAGTGGGTTTCTTGGATGGTCAAGATGTTTACAAGGGGTTTTTGAAGTAAGTCCAGCTTAATGGCTTAGGACGTTTGAGTCCTGGCTCCCACGATGTTTAGCATCCCTATTGACACTGAGGTGCCTGTGGCGCATCAGGAGCGGTTGGGAGGGCCCTCTGGCCCTAACCCATTGCGGCTAATTTTGGCCATGCTCTGCATCTGTACTCCAACTCTCTCAGTGACAATGTCAGTTCCCTTGATCTGACTCAATTTTTCACAGGAATTTCAGTTTTTGGAATTTTCATTATCTTTTCCCGCACGTGTCTCATGATGGTTCAATGCGTGGTGCTGATTGGGTTCTGTAATTTTGGGGTTTGAATTTGGAGAGTTGTGCACCGCATTTTCGCCCATATTGTGGCTGAATTGTTCCTCAAAGTGTGCACGATTGATCTTTCTTGGTGATTCAGTCAAATTGCTGTGAAAATTTTCAACCTGGGCATATTGTTCAGATTGGTTGGCTCAGTGTATATCTGAAATATCCTATTGAATTTGTCCAGGGTTGATGGATGATTCTGCGTGCGCTGCCACCTCAGCTGCTGCCCACTTGTGGGCTTTTTGTACCACTTTGCATTGTTTATGTGTAACTGGGTTCACAATATAGTAAAGTCCAGATTCACCCCAGCAGAATGGGTGGTGGCCATGGGTCATTCTGGCAAATTTTTTGTTACTTTCGTCCATGGCTTCCTCACAGTAGTCTGCTCCCTTTAATCCCTCCTTCACGGGGCATGCATATTCCTTGTGTCCCAATGAACCGCAATGGTTGCATATAGGCGGTGTGCATACTGGTGTAACTCAGAATGCGGATGACTGTCCCTCATCCACAAAGTGAAACTATGCTGTGTGGGGGATTCTTGATGAGTCATCTTCCACTTTGGGGAATGGGTTGATCACAGTAATAGCTTTGCCTATGCACAGGGTTGGCATCAGGCAAAATCGTTGTAATTAGAGTTACATAAATTTCTCTGTAGGCTATGAGCCCTTTTCAGAGTTCCTCCTCAATTACCTTATGAGGAAGGCTGGTAGGGAGTGAGTAAAAGGAGATGAAAAAAGGTTTCACTTTGTCCCATCTGGTGCGCGCGGTGCGCACTATTTTTTTGCTCTTGGGAAGGGCAATTTTGATGCAGACTTTTGCTGCGGCATCCGCTTCTTCAGCTGTTTCAAAACCAATATTGATCCAGCCACAGCCCATGTTGTTGGTGGCGACATATATTATGTGGGGGAAAAGGGTGGGCTGTGCCTCGCATGTTTTCTCCCACAGGGTTGGGGACTCATCCCCAAGGAAGAGTCGGAGCCCATGTTCCACCTTTGAAAGGGTTTGGTTACATTGGATATACATGTATTGTTCATGTTTCATAGTAAATACCATAAACCCGGACAGTGTCTGAGTTTTGTGGCTTCTTGGCGGCTTGGGTTCCTGGTCCCCCTCCAGGGCGTTTCTTGCCTTTGGGTGCACCGTTTTGTGCACCTCTTGATTCGACGCTCGCCCATGTTATATTAGATTTATTATTAAATTCGCCCATCTCTCCTGTGTGACTATTAAAAATTGCTGTTCAAATCGAATTGTAGTAACTAAAGTGTTTGTTATGGGAAAGAAAAGCGATAGTATCACAAACATGTAAATGGCTGACACTTCCTATTTACAGCCGAATTCAACCCAGAACATTCTTAGTTTTTAGCTGTGAGGGCAAATGTCCAACAGTGATACAACATAATTCTAAAAATTGCCAAGAGTTTGTTCCAAAACCGCGCCATGAATTGGGTACTCAGTCACTTATTTTTTTGCAGTAGGGCAAACATTAAAATTATGTGCTGCACAAACAGGCGGCAGTCTCCTTGGAGATAGTGATTTAGGAATAGATAAATAGAAAATTCAGTGAAGCAGTCTACTACCACCATGACTGCTCTAAAGCCATTGGAGATTGGCAGTTTGTCATTAAAGTCCAGGACACCAACATCCACAGCTTTTCCACCTATTGCATAGATTGAAGGAGACCGTTCTTAACTAACTGGTCTAGTTTGGACCTCAATTATGTTAGCAGTTAGCGATTTATGTGAAATAACCTTCAACAGGCTAATCTAGTTGAGGGTATTCTTAACTAAATCAATGCACTTTTTGTTCCTTGGGTGACCAAATGCATGGGGATCAAGATGGGCTCAGATGACTTTGTACCCCGAGAGGGGCGGCAACCACAGGTGTGACCTAAACTGGATAAGCACCTCAGTCATAGAATAGATTGAATCCTTGGGAGTTGGAATTGACAGCCACTTCAAAAATAAAACACCTCCACACACACTGTTTAGGACATTAGAAACTTCATGACTAAGGGCACATATGGACATAAATCTTGAACTAAGATAATGGGGAAAGTAATGGCTAAAATTTTAAGTTGACGGAGTAATTATGACGAGATCTGTTTCATCTGATTCCGCTGGTCAAATCTCTGGATCTCAACTTAAAAAATCATGAAGCACATTCAACGCTCCCTTCACAAACTTAAATTTGAAGTTAATGCTGCAAAAGTTGCAGTAGGTCTGAGACTGCCAGTATCGCCAACTCTGTGGCTTGCAAAAATATAGAAGATCTTGAGTGGTCCATCCGCACAGTCAAAACATGCTGAGCACCCTGCAAGAGAGACCGCCATTGGGTCAAGGCTCATGCCAAGGCTGCTAACTCATTATTTTAGAAGGCCCAGGATTACACTATGGAGATAAATTTCAGGAAAGGTATGCAACTAAATGTTACAACCCATCAATGCTCTTGGAGAAGGACAGCCCCTCACCACAGAGGAAGACACGTCATATGCTATGATGATGGTTTTAGAGGTCTGCATACTTGATAATGGGAGGTGATAAAAACACCTCCTTGATTTAATCAAATATTTTCTGGCAATCAGGCGTCCAATGGAATGTAACGTTTATACCCATAAGCAGATTCAGTGGCCCGGTCAACTACAAGATAGAGGGGGATTCCTTCAGAAATTTTTGATCATACTCAAGATGCTTCACAGTTGCTTCTGAGTTGATGTAGGCCACTCGCGGATGGCATCCAGTTTACTGGGCGGAATGGTGCACTCATCTTTTAAGACAAGATTGCCCAATAAGGTAACTTCCTCCAAGTAAAATTTGCACTTTTTTGTCTTAAAGAACAATCTTGCCTTATGCAGAGTAGCTAACCTCTCCAAATCTTTTGTGTGCTGTTCAGGTGTGAGGGAGTAAACCAGGATGTTGTTGACATATGATACTGCACAGGTGAGCTGGAGGTCACATAGCACATAATGAACATTAAGTGAATGTCATGGCACATTCTATAACCCAAAATGCATTACTTTTAAATTTATATTGAGGTACGCCAACCAGGGGAAGGACATTACCAAATCTTAAAGAGCAAAAAACTGAACGAACTAAACACTCAAACTAAATGAAAACAACTGCTCAAAAAAAACGGGTGAAACATAACAAACAAGACAATAACCTACCAGATAGGACAGCGCCAAGGCGCTCAACCTAACATGGTGGAAGGGGAGGGGGGATTGGGGGGCTCATCCTCAGCCCCATGCTCCTCTTCAGCAAGAGCGCGGGACAAGAAGGAGAGTAAAGGGGTGGGGTGATCAGCAGCATGGGGAGTGAGGATGTTAATGATTGGCTGGTTGAGGAAATTACTAGAGGACAGTAAGTCGCCAATGTACAGGGAAATTCTGGCCTCTGCCTTAATACAGAGGGAAGGAAGTTGGGACAACAAAGCCACTGAGGCGCGGGCGACTCTTGGGTTGGCCTGCGAGGTGGATATCACCTTCCTAATGGCTTTCTTAGTGCTCCTGTGGGCAAACTGAATGGCTTTTTTGTTTGGCAGGGATGTGGATGGCTTGATGATGGGAAGCAGAAGTTCCGTGGTGAGCGCTGCTACTAATGACTTGGCCATCTCATGGATGGTGTCGACGTCAGGGTGAGAAGCTACCACAATAGTGATCTGGTGGTCTGAGCGGAACTCCAAAGCATCCAGCTGGGGGCGTAAACCATTGAGCGACCAGTTTGGGTTTTAGTACTTGGATAAATTCATCGTATGTGGGCTGCAAGGCTTCAATTAAATTACCCATCTCATTATTTTCAGCCAATGAGGACCATGAGTTCATGTAGAATTTAAAATTGGGGTTGGCGAGTTGGAGTGGAGTGGTGGGCGATTGCAGAATAATGTGGGATCCAAAATAGTCCAAGCCATTTCCTGATTGGATGAGGCGCAAGTGGCACTGGCCTGAGGAAGGAGCTGATTGGCTGCAGCGGGCACTGAAGCGGCAGCAGGCTTTGGGGGAGATGGGGCAGGATTGTACCCCGTGCCAGAAAGGCAGTGGGGTGCGGGGCGAATTGGGGCCAGATGATGACAGCGCTGGTTCTGAGGAAGTTGTAAGGGAGGTGCATTTATGTTTTCGAGTGAATTAATCTGAAGCAGTAAAATCAGATTGTCCTCCCACCCTCTTCACGGTCCCAGAATGGGTGGTTGGAGGCAGAGGGAATGATGGCATGGGGGGAAGCAACAACGCAATAATTTTTTGAAAATTCTGGGCTGATTGTGGCGAATGCCTGAGGCCCAGCTAGGCAAATGGCCCCATTGGGAACCTCAAAATGAAGGATGGGGTTGGAGCTGTATGCGGCCAAACCTTCCATCAACTCCTGATGGAGTACTGTGGGGGGAGATGGGTGGGCAACCCTTTAACTGGACTACCATAGTGGTGTTGGTGGGGAGCTGAGTGCATGTTGTTGAGATAGGGGTGCCCTTGAAAACCAAGGGCACTGTAGCCACAGTGGCGGCATCAGCTTCACAGGTGAAGCCTAGGTCAAAATTCCCCTTAAAGGGGCGGAAGTCTATAATCCAGCCAGCAGCATCACCGCCTGGGCCAAGTCAATAATTGCTTGTTCATTATATGGGAACAATCTCCCGTACTTGACCTGAAGGCCAAAATGGATCTGGGAGCGGGGGAGAACAAGTGAGTTGTGAGGAAAAGCCTGGGTATGTGCCAAAATAAATGGCGAGATCCTTGGGCAGACTAAACTGACCCAAGGACTTAGTGGGACTGGACGAACTAGTCTGAGCACATTTTCCTGCTGGATGGAAAACGCTGGGTGGGGTTTTGCCGCTGCCCACATTGGAGCAGCTGGCAGCAAATCTGACATGATTGGGGATTGAACGGGAGTGGCTGGCATATGATTGATAGTTGTTTTACTTACTTTTTGAATAAAATCGCTCAAAAATGACTCCAAGTGGAAAGAATTAATTTTTTAGTACTAGATGGAAGTGGAAAGAATTAATCTTGTCCTCAAAATGCATTACTTAAAATAGAAATATGTCTCTTATTGTCCAGATAGTGGTATGCTCTTCCTGGCTTTCTGCCACCTAGATTTGATTAAAGACTTACACCAGATTGAGCTTAAAAAATACTTGCTACTTCACAAGCAATTGTCTATTATTTGTTCCAGAAGAAGTGGATAGAGATTAAGAACCGTTGTATTATGAGGTGATCACAATCCATGCAGGGATGTAGCAAACTATAAGAATTTTTGCGAATACAATTGGTGAGCAACCTAGGACGTCTCCTTGAATAACCATACCTGTTTAAGAGTGTATACTCATGAATTAAGGG
The DNA here is from genome assembly GCA_022478985.1 of Massospora cicadina. Classification (NCBI taxonomy): domain Eukaryota; kingdom Fungi; phylum Entomophthoromycota; class Entomophthoromycetes; order Entomophthorales; family Entomophthoraceae; genus Massospora; species Massospora cicadina. The sequence goes on from JAKSZP010004018.1 coordinate 228,189, forward strand.
CGGAATCCTTCTCCGCTGTATGCAGGTACAATGGAATGTTGATATTCACCACATCTACCATATTCCAGAACTTCAAGTCAAATTCAGTATGTGGTGGAAGGAGGTTGGACTTATCCAAATAAAAAATGCTCTGATAGGCCATCAACGCGGTGGGGAAATCTGGTGGAAGGCCCATGGGGAGAAACAATGGTTGTTATGGACCCTTGGTTCTGAGCTTAAGAAAGGTTGTCAAGAAGAGGAAACTCGCCCTCTACATGTGAATTGACAAAAGACGGCATGTTTAAATACTTTGTATACTCATGTGCTGACTGTGCTACCAACCCACACTCAAAATTACTGGAAACACAAGATCAAGCATCTTTGAAAAGAGATTGCAGATGTAATTGGTGAACCAAAAAAGACACTGAGCGTTGCACCTTATAAGAGGACTGGAGAATGATGATGCAACCGACAACTCCAGACTTAAGTATAAGTCTAATTCAAGCTGATGGGCCAACTTCAGACACATGAAGTTAACTGCTGCCCCCATGTCAACCAGTGCCTTGAAGTACACCTGGTGCGCCCTGATCCTAATTTCAATAGTAAAAAAAGTAGAATATTTCTGTTTTTTGTCAACTACATGCTATTCTGCTCACACAGCGGAAACTGTAAACAAATCAGAGTGAAGAATGTTTTTTAGAGAATGAAGTTGTTTTGGGAAAGGGGTTGGACCGCACCCTTACAGGGTTGGTCATCTGCCACCTGAGGGACAGGTTATCCCCAGCTCACCTGTCCCTCAGTGGGGTAGCGTCAGCAATTGGGACCAGTATGGATACTGAATTGGCATTGGGATCAGAAACTGAGACTAATCAGAGAATTTAATCATAAAGTTATTTTTTTGCATGGGGTATGGCAGAGTGTCGCATTAATTTTATTCACCACAAGGAAAATCTGTTCTACTGTCTCCACATAGCAGACCAAATAGCATTGTTGGCAGAAGCTGAATTCAACATAATCCACGATAGCTTGGATAAAAACTAAGGGGAGATTGAGAGCAGGGGATTACTCATGCGAACCACAACAAAGATAGCCAAGTTAGGAGCTTCAGCGCTCATACAGAATAAATGGTGCAGGTTATCAAAACGTGGCATAGGAGCTCCAAATCCGCTAAAACCAACGTAGATAGCAAGGTGGAGTCACCCGCCTGAATGGCAAACGTAGAAGGGCCTGCAACCATTAGTGAGCATTACCTTTCATCACAACCAAATGGGCCACGCTCTTCTGGGAATCCATCAGTGAAGTGGAACTAGCAGGGGCAATTGAGGACTGCACCTGCAACTTGGTAATGGCATCAAGGATCTGGTTAGCAACTTCAAGGGAGGAAGCAGGCAGACCCACAACTAAAGGGTGGGCTGGGGTGGAGGGGGAGG